>VZTR01016446.1:74934-97804 GCA_013400775.1 Chaetops frenatus | reverse complement strand
AAAAAAAAAGAAAAGAAAAAAAAAGAAAGACATAAAAGTGCAGGGAAACAACTGTTTCTAAAGGAAAACCAGGTCAGCAGCCCTTCCTTCACCACCCGCGGTGGCTGTGGCAGGCTCTGGGGGCTCAGATGTTCTTTGTCACCCGCAGGGCTGGGGGCTGGCAGGGGACCCACGCTGAGGGGAGCGGAGCGGGAGTGCACCGGCGTCCCAGGGCGGCCAGCCCAGCTCCTGTTCCGGGGCCAGGGCCGGGGCTGGGGCTGGGGCAGGGCAGCTGCTGTGAGTTCACTGGAGCAGCACTTTCCCACAGTCTGGAGAAGTGACACATGGCTCTCACACATTCCTGCGCCGGCAGGCTCGGCCGCGCTTGGCCGGCAGTCAAGGCGGGAGGGAGGGAAGGGAGGCTGGGAGGCTTGAGGGAGGCTGCGGCTGCTGTAGCTACTGATTAGCAGGTTCCGACGTTGGCACCAGCCCTGCCCGCAGAGGGAGAAGGCAGAGGAGGGGGCAGAGCCAGCCTGGGCTCAAGGAGCTTTGTGCGAGCAGCTTAACACTCTGGGACAGGCTCTGATCCAAGCCTTCCCTGGGGGTTTGGCTCCCCTTTGTCTGCCCGGCTTTGCCCAGCCCGCGGCGCGCTGCCCGGCAGCCCACGCTCGCTGCCCGCGGCACCGGCATCTGCCCGCACTGCCCCAGCACCCCTCGTGTCCCCCGGCGTTCCCCCGAGCACGGGTGGGCTGTGCATGGGGCCAGCGTCGGCGCTGGAGCCTGCAGAGCAACAGAGTTGTTCCTGCCGAACAGCAGCCTCACCTCCCAGGCAGGCTGGCCTGCTTGCCCGGGGAGCCAGGCAGGGGGTGCAGAGGATTGGCAGTGTCCCAGTGCGCCAGGGCCTACTGGGGCAGCCTGACAGAGCACCCGGAAAGGTGTCAAAAGAGATCCTGGTGCAGGAAAGGGTCTTCCCACATGCTCCCTAGGGTGGCAGTGGAGGAGCAGCTGCCCACAGTCTGGGCCCTCTTTGCAGGCAATGTTTTCCCTCACATAAGCTTTTATTCACATGCATTGGGTATTTTTTTCTGAACTTCTGCTGACTTCCGAACCTTGTTCCATGCACGGGGGAAGGCTGGAAGCCATGGGCTGAGCTTCTAAGTCCGTGGAAACACTTCGCAGGTTCCCAGGAGGCCCAGGCAAGTATCCACTAGGGCTTCAGCCGTCCAGTTGCTCCCAGCCCTGCCTTGCAACCAGGAGTTGCCTCGCAACAGCCCGTGCCCCTGGCAAGGGAAAGGCGCCTGTGTCAGCAAGTGAGGTGTACCCGGGTGTACCCAGCTCCTGCCAGGTGAAGGATCCGGCTGCACGCCGGGGCTGGTGATTCCCAGTGAGCTGTGACCGGCATTGCCCCGTCTGCTGGAGCAGCCCAGGTGGTTCCCAGCCCGCCTCCGCCGGGGCCTCCATCCCGCAGAGCTGGCACAGGGCCTGCGGCAGCGGCTGTGGGGCTGGGCTGGGGGGGCTGCTCTTCACCTCCCTGCTGAGCTGAACCCTCCCTTGTGATAACATCGGTTTCCCAACCTTGCAGAGACTGCAGTGCTCATTCCTATGGAGCACCTGTGGCTTCAGTCCCTTTTCTCTGGGAGCCCAAAGCAAGGACAGGCACATCCTGGCCCCTGCTGCATTCCACTATTTCCCAGCTTGGTGGGAGGAAGGAAGAGGCTCAGGATGACCTTGCCTTTGCCTGCCACCCCCTTCCTCTCTCATGGGGGAGACTCCCAGGCTGAGGTTTAAGAAGGACTGCAGTGTTCCACATCCCAAGGTACTCTGCTTGGCAGCAGGGACAAAGACTTGAGTGAGCTGGTAGTGACACCACGCTGCCCAGATGTCTCTGCCCTACTGTCGTGTCTCAGAGCCCT
Organism: Chaetops frenatus; assembly: GCA_013400775.1. Classification (NCBI taxonomy): domain Eukaryota; kingdom Metazoa; phylum Chordata; class Aves; order Passeriformes; family Picathartidae; genus Chaetops; species Chaetops frenatus. Next base: position 95,912 of record VZTR01016446.1, on the reverse strand, counting down.
GCCAGGCTCCCACTGACATGGCACGTTGAGCTTCCAAAAATTCCTCGGGCTCATCCAGCTCTTGCCCATGTCCCCATAAGTTTACACAGCTGAGCCCTGAGCCAGCCCCAAGGCAAGGCAGCTGGTGGCTACGGCCTTAACTGTGGCGATGGTGGCTCCAACTCTGCCCCACTCTGCCTGTGGGAAAGTCATCTCCTGCCTGTTTCCACTCCTGTTTTGTGTATTCAGGCCACGGGTTCTTCTCTCCAGAGCCTGGAGCACCTCCAGCCTTAGGTGGGGTCTCTTGGTACTGTCATGCAAAAGCTGTGGCAATCTGAGTGCTACACCACCACAAGCAATTGCATTTACAAGTTTCCCAGTCCTCCCAAAGTCAAAGGAGCTGGTTTCATGCCTTCCTCCCTGCCTGCTCGCCTTCGCTTGCTCATTTTGTTTAATTCCAGACTAACTATGACCTTCTCAAAGTCTGGAAAGGGCTTTTTACCAAACAGCTGGAGGCAAACCTGGGATGGCCTGGGGATTCCAGACAATGCAAACATTCTCTTTTATCTTACCTATGTATTTTTGCTCCTCCCAATTAGCTGCCTGCTCTGTCTGATCCCTATTTCCCTGCGGTTCCTTCCAGCAGCCCTGCCTTAGAAGCATTTTGGCAGAGAAGCACATCCCCAGCCCTGCAGCTCTTCCAACAGCTCTCTGGTGGGTGTGGGTGCTGGCCCTGCACTCAGGCACCAGCCAGGCTCAGCAGGCACTGGTGCTCCAGCTCATGGCAGCCTGAGTTTTTGGCCATCTCTTCTGCAGCATTCCCTGCAGGAGTTCCTTGCCCTGTCCTCATTCCAGGTGACAGGAACCAAACATGCTGAGTGACTGCAGGCTGCTTAGACATGCTCCAGGGAAGAAGCATTTTCTTTCAGAGCTTTGTCCCCTCTTTCTGCTCATCTTCACAAAATCTCCAAGAAAAGCTGACGGGAAAAGAAGTTGAGCAAGACTGCGTGTCACAGTTGGCTGTAAGGACCAAGTCTCTAGCTCTGATATTTTGAGTGGACAGGCTCCTCCAAGTCTTGGGAGTAGAGCCTGACTTTCCATTTTTCTGCACTGGGAGGAGGGAAGAGCATCCATCTCTTCTTTCAAAAGGATACATACAAAAACAATTTAAAATGTAGGCTTCAATGGCACCACTAATTGGGTCTCAGAAAGGCTTTATTTGTTTGCCATGTGTGATCTCCAGGTCAGGAAAACCATAGCAAAGAAGACCACAATTTTCAAAATTCTCTAAATATTCTGAAAATTGTGAAGGAAGCAGAACAGCCTAAGACCCTTTACACTATTTGCTTTTACAAGAAACTAGATAGCTGGATCACTGCTACACAAGTGCTGCTGATATGTTCTCTCCCTGCACTTGGCTGTTACCTGCCCATTTCAAATATTATCTTTTGAAAACCACTTCCATAAATCAACAAACACACCCCAGCACCAGCAGAACAGCCCACGCAGCTGGAGAGCTGGTGGCCACTGCCAGTCACTGAAGTAGAACAAACCAGCAAGAACGCAAAGAAATGTGATTAATGAAAAACAGACCACAAAGCCTATAAAAACACATTTCTTGCCTTTATTAGACCAAAGCAACTGTATAAAAAGGGCGTGTGAGCCCAAGATGCCCAGCCAGAGGAGGGCAAGGATTGCCACCACCTCACAAACTTGAGGTGTGTGGAACCTCTGCCTGCCTCTCATGCTCCCTGCTGCCCTATGGACAGGGGGGAGAGGAGTTTCCACTGCAGCATGCCTGGCTAGCAGGGACATGCATCCCTGCTGGAGCCAGCTGGGATGGGGAGTGGGTATGGAGGGGAGAGGCACAGCAGGATGGTGCACTCCTGAAAGGAATGGGTGCTGCTGAGTGTCCAGCACTCATGTGTTGGCATCGCACGGCTGAGGGGAGGACACAGTGGCATTTCATCACTTGTGGCTTGCTCACTGGGGCCTCCCACCTGGGGAAAATTTTGTTATTTTTGCCTTCCCAGACACTTCTTTTCATGTTAAAAAGAAAATGTGGAAGGGAAATATTTGTTGTCACCCCTCATTCAGCTTGGTGGAAACAGTAACAACAGTGGGAGCTCAAGAAGGAGATCAGCATGGCACCCTCCCTTCCCAAGGGAAATAAAAGCTACTCTACATCCCTGCCCCTGGCACAGCCTGGGAACAGATATTAAAAAAAAAAAAAAAAGAAAAAAAAAAAGAAAGAAGAAAGCCCCTTTTTCTGCTCTTCGAGGCAAGATCTCCTCGGCGAGTGCTGGCAAAGAAAGGCATCTTGTTCAGGGGCTCTGAAAGGCAAGATGAAAGGGGAAACCTACATTTTTCAGCCCAGCCTGTTTCTGACATGGGAAAATAGCGCAGACAAGAATAGATAGCTTGTTGGCTCATTTTTTCCTTGACAGATTATCTGTGTGAATGCACCGTATTAAGCCGGGAGTAAGACGCCAGGACCCCCCCACCGTGGCTCTCCCCCTTCCCCAGCTACCTTGAGAGCAGCCGAGGAGTGAGGAGCTGTGATTTGTGAGTGTGCAGGGCTCTGCAGGGGCACAGGGCAGCCATCCATCACCGGCCACCTATTTTGCCACCCCTCGTGTGCTCAGCAGTCTTCTGCCCCCGCACTCAGGCTCCTGCATGCCCTAAAAATACAACTGTAACCGTGTCAAAAGCTCAGCTCGGGTTAGGAGGAGCTGTGCTGAGATTAATTCAGTGATGCACCCTGCAAAACATGTCCCAGCAGGACCCACCACCAGTGGGTGGTGGTGTCAGAGCAGGACATGCTGCCATGATGGGACAGGAAAGGCTGACCGTGGCCACTGACAGTCCACGGGGGCCTGGGCTGGTGCCAGCACTGCTCTGGGGTGGCACTTGACTCCCCGAGGGAGCCCATTTTGGCTCCAAATGGTGCTGCTGCTGTGGCGGCTCCCTCCCACGGTGGCTTTCGCTGCACTCTCGGTAGCTCACAGCCACTGTTCCTACCCCAGCACATGGGTCATTAGCCGTGGCTGGCTGTGTGACCCACCGGCACTGTGACCCATGACGGCAGCTCTCCGCTGCCGCCTGCGGATTGCCAGGCACCACGTCATTAAAATAAATGGGCAGGTGCCACACTTAGAGCTTGAGGGAGGCTCACTCCAGCCGCCTGCCCGCCCGTCTCCTGGCTGAATCAGGTTTGCACGCTGCAAAGAATGCAAAAATGGCTCAAGTGAGGGCTCTGTCGATGCCTGAGGGGGAAGCTGGCACTGCCTCCATGGGCAGCAGGAGCATGGCACCTTCAGTCCTGCTGCTCCCATCAGTGGTGTCATGGTCTTTGCTGCTCTTCAGAAATGAATCCCTGTCAGAGGGTAGAATATGTGGCTGCTTTGCCCAGCCCCAGGCACGTGCACTGAAAAGCCTCACTTAGGTCCTAAACAACATAACAGCTAAAATAATGCAACTAAAAGTCCTGTGCATTTTGGATCATCTTTGTCATGTTCTGAGCCATTTAAGTACTGCTCCCAGGTTTTACCCCACAGGTGGAAGAAAGAACCATCTAAGTTATTAGATGATGACTTTCCTCACAGGGCTCCAGTAGGGCCTGCAAGCCACAGATGCAGCAAGAACCTGGTCACCAGCAGCACCAAAATGCAGCCACTGAGGCGTGACAGGATGATCAGGGAATGCGCTTGACCAGACCATGGGTCAGTGGGAAGATCTCCCCTCCTCCAGCACCTGGGATGCTCACTGAGCTGTGCAAAACTTGCCCTGCATTCCCCTGCATTCCCCTGCATTTCCCCTGCATTCCCCTGCATCCTGCCAGCCCTGCAGCCGTGTGCGTGCGTGTGCAGGTGCGTCTGCTCGGGCGTGCAGCAAGGTGCTGCCTCCTGCCTGGGCAGAGTGTGTGTGTGTGTGTGTGTGTGTGTGCACAGGGAGGCCTGTTTGCATATGAAAGTGGCCGTGTGCTCCGGAGGGCTGTATCATTTATTGTATGATCTTATCTGGCGCGTGCCTCAGCCGCCCTTTCCCACACTCTGCATGCTCTGCTGCCAAGGCCCCGGGCTTAGCCTGTCAGCATTACCCGGGCTCAGCAGGCAGGCAGTAATTCCCTGAATAAAGAAAACATTTTAAGGTTTGACAAGTCCAGCATTTGCATGTCTGTTTTCAGAGAAATAACCATCTCAGGGGATTAAGCCCTTTTTTTTCCCATCCAGCCCAAAGTATGAAAACATTCTTGACATAGTTGCCTGAAAAAAGGATTTCTATAGAGTAAAATACCTTGCGTCCTGCGTGAGTCCAGTAATTTACTTTGGGCGGAAGGGGAAAAAAAAACCAACAAAAAAAAACAGAAAAGGAAAAAAGAAAGAAAAGGGGCTCTCCAGTCCAATAGGTTGTTGGTTTTAAAGTGGGTGAGACGCATCAGGAAGCACCACGGATCCCAGGCGCCGCACACCCCGGGAAGGATTTGCGTGCCTCCCTCACTGCCCCCCTCTTTGTGCCCATCCGCTGGGCTCCCCGTGGGGCTCGGGCCGTGCTGGCACTCTGCATCATCACTGCTGCTGAGCTGAATGAATGCCCCCTGCTCAGCAGACCCAGGGGGGCAGGCAGCTGCCTGGGGAGGAGGGCTCGGAGCTCTGGGGGGCTCAGCTTGCTTGAGGCATGTCCCAACACAGGGACTTTATCCGTCCCTGCCGTGCGTGTCCTGGAGAATCGCTTGCTTGCTGCACAGCCCAGACGGGTGATGTGCTGCCACAGGAAAGCACTGGTCCCTGGAGGGTTGGGAGCAGGCTATGGCAGAGGAGTGTAGCCAGGTTTAGGGTGCTAAATGCCAATTTTATTTACTTGGAATAAATCAGATTTACAAAGAGCTTGTCACCCTCTGACTCCAAGAAGCAGCTCGTACTTTGCCAAATTCAGGTTCCCCAAGATTTAGCCCTCTGATGCACTACTGGGGGTACTGGAAGATCCCAGTCTTTGCCCCGGTACTGTCTGGCAGCTGCTGTGCTGGCAGCTGCCTTTGGAGCCCTCAAGCAAGATGGTGCACGTGGGAATTACACACACATGCCAGCCTCGGGCCGGGCTGGTGATGAGCATCGTTCACTCCTCTGGGCTCTCCACCACAGTGCTGCTCTGCACACCCGGGATGCTCCCAGCTGTGCTGGCTGCCGGCTCCCATCCCGCCAGGGCTGCTGGTGCAGCCTGGCGCGGCTGTTTGTAATTTGTCAGGGTGCTTTGCCTTCCTCCCCCCGCCTCCCCCCGCGAGCACACTGGCTTTCTTCACAGCTAAATGAGGCTTTAAACCAGGGGATAATACAGCTTTAACACGGAGAGGCTTAAAAAGCAAAAGTGAATCATTTCTCAGTTCTCCTTCCCGTAATCTCTCCTGGTAACATTAATTATGAGTTTGCGCAGAGTGCCCCAAGGCAAGCGCTGCTTTCCCAGGACAATTAAAGTTACTTAATTATTAAAAACCGTGTGTGCTGTTCCTGTGCGCTCCCCAAAGCACCGTGAGGCGGGCGGCCTGCCTCAGCTCACACACTTTCTCAGGGCAGCGATTGAAGCGTCTGTGGGAAAGTCTGCTCCTTTGTAATTCCTCCGGCATAATCTCCGCAAATCCCAGCCCAGGCCCGCGCCCTGGAGGGCGAGCGATGCCGGCGGCCAGCCCCTGCCCCGGCCCTGGCGTGCAGGATGGCAGCACTGGGGCAGCTGGCAGCGTGCCGGGCACGGGCCCTGCCCGGGCTGCTCGCTGCGGGCAGAAGGGACCTTGGGGGAGACTGGATTTTGGTGTGGAGCTGGGGAGGATGCTGAGCTCTCTTGCCACTGCTCCAGGCTCACAGCAGGGCTGGCCAGCCAGATAGGCAGCAAGCGGCTTTGCACCGAAAAAACCCTCACTTGCCAAAGGCCAGGTGTTGCCCTGACAGACGAGTCCTGCTGCCCTGGTGCCTCCCTCTCCTTGCAGGAGCTCCGGGCTGTGCACGCAGCAGCTGTGCACCCATCCAGACGCCCATAACACTGCTCTATCTCTGGAAATGTCCCAGGTCAGGCTGGATGGGGCTTTGAGCAACCTGATCTAGTGGGTAGCATCCCCGTCAGCGGCGGGGGAGTTGGAACTAGATGATCTTCAAGGTTACTTCCAACCCAAACCATTGATTGCATGATTTTATGACATCATGCCAGTGTGCAATGCAGAGACAGGTTCAGCTTCTTTTTCTTCCTTACTCAAGATATTTGTCAATGTGACAGAGGAAATCTTGGTCAATCCTTGCTCATAAAAGTCAGGGAGGGGTGAAGGTGTTGTACAGTGGAGGCAGCAGTGGTTGGGCAGGGCAGCATTTCTGGCTGGCAGCTCAAAGCTAGTGCAGCACATGGAAAACAAAGGTCAGGTACAGCTTCCTGCCTGACCCTTTGCATCTCAGAAGGTGCCTCTGTGTGCTCAGCTCAGCCTTAAGGTCTGGTATCCTGGTTCCTTCACCTTTTTCCCAGGCCAAGAATTGCCAGCTCACAGTGCAGCAGGAGCCCCAGGCCCTGCTGTGAAGGTGGCAGGTACTGGGGGGAGCAGAGGAGCTCAGGTGTGGCTGAGCTCTGTCTCAGCTGCTCACAGTTGTGTCAGACTGACTCAGCATCAGTGGGTGCAGCTTTCCCCACTTTGTGCTTTTGGCTGCCACCACAGCCAAAGGTTTCACAGCTGAGCAGTGCCTGATGAAGGCAAAGGCTTCCTCCTCCTTGTTTTGGACATATTCTCAACATGATTTCACTGTTCCAGTTTGATGCCAGCTCTCCCTCCACCTCCTACTCTGAGTCACGGGACCTTTATGATCTTGCTTCAGCTTTTCCAATCTTACACGACCATGACATCTGATCTTTCCTGATCTTTTCTCACTATGCCTCCAAACTCTACTCCTAAGCATCCTTAAGGCCTTTCTTCATATTTCTTTATTTCCCTTACATCATTTTTGAGGAAAAAACACTGCACATACTACTCCAAAGGAGGATGTATTTAGTTGTTCTCTCTTCTTTCCCTAATCATACACCATGCTTGCTGTCCTGACTCTCTCCCAGCATCACTGAAGAAGGGGTCAGCATTTTCCATGGCTATTGAGAGCTGTTTGTGGGTTGTTGCTTTGCCTTTACCAATACTGAATTTCATGTGCCATTTTACCAGCCTGAAGTTTAACACTGTGAGCTCCTGCTCAGCAGGCAGCATTACTTTTGCTGTATGTAAGTCTTTTAACCAGTTGTTTTCCCATGCAAGACAATTGTTCCTTCAGTCCATTGGGCATTCAGGGCCTTTTGGAGAGGTGCCAAAGCAAAAAAAAAAACCCAACGTTTTGGAAGTGTCACTGCTCCATGACCAGCACATTGCTCCCCACACTTGGTGACCTGGCTGATTTCTGAGGCATGGCTCCCTCCTGCAAGGTGGTGTTGAGCCTCCCCTAAGTGCTGCATTGACCCAAATCTGTCATAGGTGAATTCTCCCAAATTGCCCGTGAGATCCCCTGAGCCCCTCTGACTGCAGCTCATGTTTCCTTCCCCACCCTCTGCCCTAGGCTGGCAGGAGCAGCTGGGTACCACCAGCCCCAGTTGGGCTGGCATTGCCTCGTCCCACCTGTGCCACCTGTAGCCCCTTGTTTTGTTGGAAGGTGCCTCCAGCAGGCCCCTGCTGTGGGACAGGCCCCTGGCACAGCCCTGCAGGGAGAGTGATGCAGGCACTGCCTGAGCATCCTCAAGCCACCACTCAGCTTTTCTGCTGGGGCTTTGCCTTCCCTGGGTGCTCTGTTCATGCCTCCATCATCTACCTGCACCAGCTTGTTGGCTGGTTTCCTGCTCCTGGCGTTTTTGCAAACATGTTTATTTTCAGGTTTTAATACCTTTAGCAAGTTCTTCCCCAGACTTTTAAATTCCTTTTATTGTGACTTTGCTTTTAACTTGCCAAAGTTTCACGTTCACTTTTAAAGGCTGTCTCCACCAGTAACTCATTTGCTTCTCTCTACGATCACTGGGCTGCTTATCGGCCCTTCCCGAGTGACCAAGTGTGCTGGAGGCTGCCCAAGCCCCAAGTGCTGCTCAGTGGCACTGGCAGAACAGGGCAGCTGTCCCCGGGGCGGCCTCCTCCCCCGCAAACACCGCCAGCCACCCTCTGACTTTTGCCCTTCGTACAGCAGAGGCTCTTTCACCCCCCGCCGCATGCCCAGGCGCTTCTTTCCTTCCCTTTGACAAAGCCAAACGCGAAACAAAGATTTTCCCCAGCGCTGCCGGCAGCCGGTTTGACTCCTTGAAGTAATCGCTGTAATTGACCCTTGCAGGCGCTGGGCGCCGAGGGAGCGGGGCTGCTCATCAGCCTGACGGGGTGTGAAAACCAGCAACTCTCCGGCTGGGCTGGCTCCTGCCCCGCCAGGCTCGGCGAGCCCCACGTCTGTCCTCTTCCCACGGACCCCACTCCTGGTTCGGTGCGGGGCTGGATACGTTCCTGGGGTGCGGGATGGAGAAAGCGAGCAGCATCCCTGTTTTCACTGAGCATCCCTGTGACACGTAGGGAGTGGGGCTGAAGCACCTTCAAAAGTAGCCGGCTTTCACCCAAAATCTGCCAAGTTTGGGTCAGCAGCTCTGGGGACCTGGGGACAGGACCAGCTCAGTGTGAGGCTGTGCACTACCAGCAGCATCACAGCGTGGGGTGGCATCATCCCTTCAGTGCACCCACATCCTAGTCCAGGGTCGCTGCCATTCACTGTCCTGGGTCTGGAGCCTGGAAGCAGCTTTTCCTTAGGCAAAGGACATCTTCAAGGGATAAAGCTGATGTCAGAGGTGACAGGCATGACACATACCCGGTGATAAACCCCATGGGGCTGGCTGCTCCTCACCTCTGCCTCCAGTGCCTCCTCCTCCAGCTCAGGGCAAGGAGCAGGCTTGTGCTCCTGTGTGAGCAGCGGTGAATGAGGCCATGGAGACAGTGCAAGGGATTCCTGTCCCTGCAGGTCCACACTGCCTCGTCCTTCACATGTGTGACTCATGTTTCAATGAGCAATGAGGTTATTTTCTGACTGAGACTGCTCCAGCTAGGAGTTGCTCTGCACCCTCTTGGTCTCAGTGATCATTTCAGTCCCACTTGCCTTGCCAGCAGTTTTGCCATTCTCTTCCTCTGACTCAACCATGCACATGCAGCAAGCATGTTGTCCAGCTACCCGCCAATGCCAGGGGACTGGGCACGAGCTCCTTGCCCCACACCAGTCTCCACCTCTCACTTTACTGGCCAGGGAAACACATTTTGCAAGTAAATACTCCCTTTGTGTGTCCAAGTCACTGGTGAAAGCAGAGAAGAGCCACCAGTATCCTCCTCCAGCCCTCCAAGCACAACTGGCTGCCATCCTTGCTCCTGTCCCTCCCTGTGCTGCAGCTCCTTGCTGAATCCTCACTCCCCCTTTTCAAGGAGCATCTTCCCACAGCACGCCAGTGCTGCCATGCATCCCAGCAGGCAGCAATCAGCTAGCATTGCCAGGTCTAATAATGGTGTCTTAAAAAAACAGGTCTTGGATTAACAGTACAGAACCCTGCAACCCCGTCTGCCCTTCAAGCTTATTTTCCATTTACATATCCTCCTTTAACCACCTTTCTTTCAGCAGGCATTGAACATGTTGCATGTGAGGGAGAGTGTAATTTAAAGGGTTGGCACTCTGTGGGCTGGGATTTCATGGGATTATGGCTTCTTCCCTCCCTGTTTCTCCCAGAGAAATAATATTTGGGATCTCCGGCTGTGGTGTGACTGTGGGAAGGCTGTGGGAGGAAGGCTCCAGGTGGGACCTGCCTCTGCTGACCTCAGAGTGCATCTCCTCCCAGGAGTGCATCAGTTAGTGGGGCCAGCCCAGGAACTGCTGCCTGCTTTCCCCTGCTGCTTGCAGCTTCTGCTCACAGTTGTTAGCCTTGTGCAGGTGTCCAAGGCAGGTTATGGACCTTGGCAAATCCCTGTGTCCCAGATTCCAGTGGTAGCAGCTGCCAGCTGCAGTGCCATGTTTGTCACCCAGCATCCCAAGGCAAGTGCGTGTTCGCTTCCCCTGGCTGCCAGCTGCCAGGGAGAGCCTGTTGTGCCCCGAGGATGTCAGCCAGTCCTCTGCTGTCACCCCGGGACAGATCTGCCCTCCCTGTTCTCCAGAGGCCGTTTGCTTTACAATCTGTGAACATCAGGAAGAAATGAAATAGCAGTTGAGAATTCCCTTCAGCAAAGCTTTGATGGTGAAAAATGTGCTGTTGGGTTGTCTGTTTCATGGAATTCCGGAGGAAAAAAAAAAAAAAAGAAGAAGACAAGGAAAGGAAGGAGGAAGGAAAGAGAGAAACCATCTGCTTTTTTCAGTTCTTCACCCACACACTCAATCGCTGCTTCCCAGAAAGGCTTTTTCTCCTCTCCCCTCCACTGCAGTGCAATCAGATAGTCCCCAAACTGCCCCTGGGTTAATTGGAACCAGAAGCCGCTGTCACTTCCAAGTGTTATGAGCGCAGGGACCACAAGGCGCTCAGGTGTTTTGGAAAGGCTGATGTCAGAAGGGGCTGTGATGAAAGGCTCGCTGACAGCCTGTGAGGCGATGCCGCGGGAATGGCTGCAGGCAGGGGCTCAGCCCCTCTCTGGGTACCAGCTCTGCTCCATCAGCCCCACACTGACAGGTGATGTGACCAGGGCCACCCAGCACTGCTGGCTAACCCACAACACACATGGATAGGCTGGACACCACCTCAGGGACTTTGCTCTGTCTGCTTTGTGCCCTCACTCCCATGCTGTTATTTTCAGGGCAAAACCAGTTAGATTTTCATGAAGAAAAAAGACTGGAATGAAAAAGGTTCCGAAGCCCTTCCTGACAGGGGACAGCCGGTGACGGTGTGTGCCCAGCCTCCCTTCAAAGTGCGAGTGGCTAATCTTGTCTCAATAAAACCAGCATCATGTCAGGGTAATCAGCAGATGTCAACACTTTAATGACACTGGCAGAGTCCCAGCGAGGTCTGGGGGTTATCTTGCTGCATCATATTCCCACGGGAAAGGTAGATAGCAAGCTCCCTCCCTCAGGTACCCAGCCGAGGGCTGTCAGGCGCCGCGGGGCAGGCACAGCGCTGCGGGCACCTCTGCTGCCCCTCCCCCTGGGCTGTTCAGGGGCTCTCTGCTGCCTGCAGCCAGCCCTCCTGGGCATCCTGCCCCTCTGCACTGGGATGGGATGGGATGGGATGGGATGGGATGGGATGGGATGGGATGCCTCACTCGCCAGTGGAGAGTATAAATCTCAGCTTCCCAGGTGGAGCAGCTCTGTAAGCCACAGCAGCCTCAGCACCAGGTTTATGCGCTTACTTTTACAACAGGCAAATTGACAGATTAGGCTGTGTACACAGATTGTGTAAACTGCTGGCGGGCGCTGCCCTGTGCCCCGTGGGAACAAGAGGGAAACAGGGGGGACCTGCCAGCAACACAGCCCAGAGCAAGCCTGGTGTGCTCCCATGTACCCCGTTCCCTCTGCCTCCAGAGCAGGCCTGGAGGAAAGCAAGGGAGGGGGGACCCATTGATTTAAGATGTGAGAAGGTCAAAAGTTTTCTCAAGCAGAGTTGCTATCACAACACCGAACACTTCATCCCCCTTTTTATCTGCCCTAGTATTTATTGTCCATGAGCAAATACTTGTGTTTTTATAAATTCCTTTAGAGTGAATCACCCTTCTCCTGTTTAAACCAGCAAAGACCACATCAAACAGTATCACTCCATCTAGCATTAATCATTAATTTGAAGTATTTGACAATATTTTGCCAGGATTATTTCTTCCTCTCCCCAATTAATAAAGGTTAAGCCTCAATACTGGCACTTTTGCAGGACACTTGCTGCAGAGTGGTGTCACTGGGAACTCACAGTCTCAAACCCACTGTAGGCAGCAAGGGGAGAGAGGTGCACCAGGCTTTCAGGCAGGTGGAATCGGCCTCACTGCTGCCTGCACATAGTGTGGAGCAAGCAGCTGAGCAGCACTGGGATGCTCCATCCCACACCTGTGGAGTCTACATACACAGGGTTGGTGTCAGAAATCTTTTCCCTTGGAAAGTGCAGAAAGGCTGATCTTGTCTACGGGACTGTAGGAGGAGATGAAGACTTCCTCTGCCTGCTCTCACTGCAGCCTCTGTGAGCACAACTTCAGATCACGCCAAAATCTGATCTCAGATGAATGCATGTGGCTTCTATTCACTTGAGATGGAACCCAGCCTTTAAACACCACATTTTGTACTTCGGTTTTGGTTTAAGTCTCAGGCATGTGTTTCTCTAGGACACTGCATTTCATTTAAAAATTAGTTTTGACAAGGCCTTATGGTTCATGAATTCCTGCACGCCAAGTCCTGCAACACGCATCCCAGTTCTGCTGGCCTCTTCAGAGGCACCAAATCGGGGTGGTTTTGCTTCCTGCTCACAAACAAGCCATGAAACAACCTTGATTTTCCAACATCTTTGTAGCAGGTCATTTTCCTGAGACTCTTCTGCCATTCTATTGCAGTTGTTGGATGGTTTGCAATGCAGCTTGCTTGGATGCTCTGCTAGAGAGCATGGCTGGTTGGTAAGTCCTGTGGGAGTGGTTCTTGCTTTCAGTTGGGTGGGTAAAATGTATAAACACAATGGCACCTGATGAAGGCAGAATACAGCCTGCTAAACAGAAGTAACACACAGGAGAAGGAAAGATCAGGCATGGTAAGCTTGCCACACTGACACCACTCAGGCAGGCTGAAAGAGCTCTGGGTTTCTGGCATTTCATGAGCACATTTGGCTCAATCTGGTACGGAAGGAAGATAAACAGGAGCAAGCTTGGGACTTTTTGGCATAGCTTTTGCATTGTAACACTTCACAAACTGTTCTCCAGGTGCCTACAGGAGACCCTTCTAATCCACAGGTGTCTTCAGCTCTGAAAAAGCAGGGACAAGCTCCTGGGCATGCAGCACTTAGCTCTTGCCTTGTCCTCTCCTGTCTGTGGCATCCAGGGTGTTTATATCAGAGGGGACAGGGAAGCCACCACCATGTACTGCATTCCTGGCTGCTGCAGCTTGGGCTGCTCAGGACTGTGATGAAGACAGTGCTGGGCAAGGCAGGAGAGTTATTTTTTTACCTCTACAGCAGTGAGATTGCAGAGGCTGGATGACCTGTCATAAAGCCAGGGGCAAGGGTTGCTTTTTGTCTTGGAGCCAGTCACCTGCCAAACACTCCCCAGATTTACACCAGAAGAACCCTCTTTTATTGTGGTGCAGCAACAGAGAGCAGGGCAAAGCACTCTGTAACAAGGGGCTGGGCCACCATAGCATCCCTGCAGGGAGCATCCCTGCCCACTCTGGCTGCTGGCATTCCTCCACCAGGTTTATCACTGTATCAGCCATGTGAATACACCTTTTTTATGGCATGAGCCTTTCAGTGGACTTTTTGAAAGACAATGATGGGCCTTTGAAGGTTTGGCTGATCCTGTTTCCTGTATGCTCCTGAGCCCTGTATACATTTAAATTTGACTTGTTAACTTTATAAGGTACTTCAGACTTGTATTGTACTGAAATTGGCTGGGATCTCAGTATCTCCCTTATTCCCACGTACTTTATTCTTAGAAATGCTTTGTAGTCATGTTATTGCTGTTGGGAGGTTTGGCTTTAACAACCTACAATAAAGATATGGGCCTGCGAAAGGGCACCAGTAGCCCAAGATTATTCAATATCAGCAACTGAAGCACAGGTGCCTTCTGTTTGCAGGGCCTCTTACTCTGGGCAGCAGCAGCCAGCCCTGGCTCCAGCAGCAGGCAGGGCTCCTCACTCCCTGGAGAACAGGACACAGTCCTGCACAGATCCCTGCAGCCTCCCGCGGTGCAAGGCACAGCCACCGGGCAGGCGTGGCCAGCAGCAGGCTGCAAAAACCCCCTTTGCTGGGTTTATTTGCTGCTGCTTCTGCTTGCATCCTCACACTGGGCTGAGGCCTCACCAGTGCCCAGGCAGCGACACTAATGCCTCCCTTTCATCACCAATCCTCCCAGTTCACCTCCTCGGGTACTCCCTATGCTTTTCACAGCCCCACAGCCATCCTGCCATCAGTCAGCGCTGATGTGAAGCCTCCCAGCCTCCTGCAGACGTCCCCTGGTTTTGGCTCTATCGTTTCTCTTTGCATTTTGTAATATTAAAAACTTGCAGCTGCATAAACCTAGGTTTGCTTCTCTGTTCTCTGTGTCACTCCTGGAGGATTCCTGCCTCCTCCTGTGTTCCCAGGCAGCCTGGACATAGTTCTGAGGCAGCCGATGACAACACTGCCCTTCATTGCAGGGAGGGAAGAAAAAGGGCCTTGAAATCTCATTTCAGGATATTTCATCATGTGAAAATAAATGTCATTTCATATGACATTCCAGATTACTTATCAAATAATGATCTGCCTCTTAATGTCTAGACTTCTGGAATCTGTGCAAATTAAATGTTGTACTTGCAAATGTATTTATTCATTACACTTAGCAATTAACGCATGATTTAAGCAATTGAGCTGTAAATTATCCCCCTGTTTATAAAACAACAACATCATCTAAAGGATAATATTTTCTATTACAGCAATTAGTAACACATCAATTCTTGACTAGCTTGCAAGAGATCTCATATTAGCCCACATGAGGATGATTCTCCAGCATGATCTCTGGCACCAGGGCATGCACACAGCTCTGGACCAGCATATGTGCAGCCGTGCACAACCAAAGCAAATGGAAAATGCACAGGAGTTTTCCAAAAATCCCACCTCTTGATAACACCTGTCAACGGCCAAAGGGCTAATGAAGACCTTTGGCTGCACATCAGCAACTGGGAAAAAAAAAAAAATAAGGGAGAAACAGCTCCATTCTAGCACACACCCTGCGCTGCTGTCAAAGTGTGCTAATTGAGGATTTCAAATGCCCTCCTCCCACTGCCTGCCCTGGGCAGAAAAACAAACAAAACTCCACCGTCCCTGTGTCCCCCTGGCACGCCGCCCCGGATCACCTCACCTGCCGCCACGGCTGAACTCTGGCGCAATTCAGGTGGCTCCCCAGGGCTGCCGCAGGCAGGAGGCAGGGCGGGATCTGGCTCCCCGGATCCTCCTGGCCACGCACCTTAGCACCGTGCCCTGCTGCCCTACCCACATGTGTGAAGCCATGTGTCTGCATGAGCTCGCTAATCCAAATAACATGTGATCATCCTTATACTCTTGATTTGGCCAAAGGACTAGTTTGAGCTCTGCTGTCACCTTGAATAATGAATATTGATTTTAGGAACACAGGATTCGAATTCTGTGTACATTTCAATATTAGCGAGATAGGCTAATTCTCTCCATAATGCTGCCAAACTAAAACAAAACTGAAGACACCAGGGAGATCAGGCACCAAGTGCAAATTATTCATTGTACCCTGGATTTATCAAAGTCCATCTACTTACACATCAGGAAAGACACTGGCTCAGCACAGGCTCTGTTCTGCAGTAGGAAAGCACTGCACCATGAAGTATTCTGTGGTTTTTTGAATAAATGGATAGAGGAATAATGGAAATGGGAGGGCTGGCAAGCTGTGACCAATCCCATCTGTCAAGGGGAAATGCCTGGTGTCCCAAGGGCTCCAGGACCAGGTCAGACCAGGGAGGCTGAGGCCTCTGTCCCCACCCTTGGTGGGGCACACGGTCCCTGGGCTGCCTGTTCTGCCCGCACTGCCCTCAGCAGTGCTTCCCAGCATGAGGCAGGGCTGCCTGTCACAGCACCTCCCAAAGGTTCCAAATATTTTCTTGCTGCATCATCACGGTTGCCAGGGTTTTGAGGATAACGTGAAGTTTACACAACACACTCCCTGCTGCCAATTCATGGTGTGAAGAGAAGAGACGGTGATCAGCTGGTAAATTCAGCAGAAAGCTTAATGGCAGTTATCAGTCCAGGCTACTTGCTTGGACTGATTAATACCAAGGAGAAGGAACTGTGTTGGAAAATATGATTGATCACTCTGCAGAGGAGCACAGACACTATGGCCAAGGGCTGGCCCTGTGGGATTCATGAGTCTGCAGTCGGTGAAGGTTGAGTCCCCAGGGAGCCCCATGCCAAGGCTCCCACCTGCCCTTGGCTGCAGGTGCCAGCAGGGCCAGGGGAAGAGGGCAGAGGGGGCACAGAAAAGGGCTTGTGTGCTGGGAATTTGAGGGCAGGCTGACGCATCCAGCCACAGGCTCCCTGCGCCGAGCACGGCTGGCGAGACTCCCACCTCGCCACGCTCCCGCCCACGTCTTCCCATCCCCTGGCTGTGCTGACCCAGCTGTGCACAGCTGGGCTGCAAACCGCACTGCTGGTCTGATCTGACTTAAAAGCAGTGTTCTGGAAAAGCCTGCGGGGCTTCCTGCAGCCACAGCATGTCAGGGATCACAGAGAGCTCAGCACACCAGTGCTGCTGCAGCATGGCTGGAGACTGGACTCAAGATGTGGAGCTGATGCACACCCACCTTCATCTGGTTCTCAAGAGGGTTCCTTCTGCTCAGTGCTTGGGACAGGGACATCTTCTGTGCCAGTGAGCCCTCATGCCCTCTCCAGCACTACCACTGCCAAACTCACAATATTTTCATATATGTACTCCTGCTTCATAGCTTGCAGCCTTTCTATTCCCTGCAAGCACGCAAGCGCCACAGCTCCAGCACAGAGACCAGCAGCCTCAGGCAGCAACACAAGTGGGATTTAATAAATAAATAATTCAGCTCTTACTGCCAATACCTCCCACCACAGAGGGAGAGAACGAGAGCCGAGATGCTCCTTCTCCCCTCTGGAGCGTGGCAGTGAATGTGCATTTATTTCTCAGAGGGATGCAAGCTCAGCTGTCTGTCCCCCTGCCTGGAACTCCTGTATCCTGCCAAGGATACTGGCTGTTGTACTGGAGAGGCACTGCCCTGTCATGGTCAGCAGACTGCACACCAGTGGTCTGGTGAACTCTGGGCATGTCGCATGAAAAGAGCATCTCTCAGAGAAGAGTATAAGGCAGCTCGCAGCCTCTGGCTGCTAGTGGCAGTGCCAGATACCAGTCCAAGCCCCACAGGCAATTTAGGGATGTTCCCAGAGCTTGTTCCCAGCTGCAATGCCTGCCAACGCCCAGCCTTGGCAGCCAGCAGAGGACCAGGCTAGAGCTGGGGCTCTGGAAAGGCACAGAGGGGAAAGCTGGGGCTGCACCTTCTCATGCCCATTAGCACACGTGGCTGCTCTAGCCAAACCAGCAACCTCTGAAGTAATGCCATGGGTATCAGGAAGGGAATTCCCATCAACATGGGTGGCATTTCACAGCTGCCAAAATGCCCTCCCCACCAGCTCCCCGGCAGCGTTTCCTTGGTTCAGCAGGATAGGAGCCTGCCAAGAGGAATCAGCTTAGCAAGAGATCCAGGTATCCTGGCTCTTGTCCCAGAGCCTTTCTCAGCACAGAGCTGTGCTCCAGCCTGGGCTGGGATGGGCTAGGGAGATGAAAATGGTTCTTCATTATCTGTCCTTAGTGAGTCTGGAGTTTCTCAGACTGGCACTACTACTGGCTTGCTACTCAAGCAAAGCTTTGGCCTCTTCATCTCTCAGTTTCCTGCCCCATTCCCAGGGATGCTTCCCTGGTTGTGTGGGTAACAGAATGAAGGGCACCAGTTCCTGGAGGCCAGGAACCCTCCATACAAGGAGGTGTCACTGCAGAATGGCCAGATCTGCCCCAAACACACCCAGCCTGACTCACACAGTGAGGTACAAAATGAATAAACACTTCAGCCTCTCTTCTGCAGTGGCAGCCAGGGAACAGCTGAAATAGGCCAGCTTCTGGGGAGCAGCTGCCACACAAGCACCCACCCTGAGGCTTGTCTGGCAGAGCTGGGACCCCGGGTCTCAGCAGGTCTTTGGGAAATGGGTCCCCAGTGGAACAACAGGGCAGGACCTGCCATAAAACCAGGCTGCTGCCTTAAAATGAGCTGCGCCTGCCATCGAGGGGGCCAGGCACTGACACTGCTGCACAAAAGCTGCCCTCTTTACCACAAAGACCTGGTGTGTAGGGGACCAACATCCATGAAAGCTTCACTTCATCTAGGGAGCTTTGTCAGGAAGTCAGTTTGAAAGTGACCTTGTTCCAAAGACCTGGCAAACGTTTATGGAGGGGAAATAAATCCTGAAACCTGTGCCCAAAGCTTCTGAGATTACTCCTCCCGAGGGAGCCGGTTGGGTATGGATTGCACAACAGCTTCTGGGACGGGAACTACGAGCAGAGGCATGTGTGCAGGGCTGCCCAGAGGAGACACCTGTGCCAGGGACATGTTCCTGAGATGCAGCACTTGTTTTCCAGCCTTCAGGGTGGTGATAACTTTGAGCTGTGGCCAGGCTAGGTTTTCAGCCTGTGACCCAAAAAGGAAAGGCTTGCTGTGCCATTCCCAGGATCCAGCTTGCAACCCAGTTCTTACAAGCAACTTGGTTTCTATTTTCTGTATTTCCTAGGATCCTTAAAGCCTTGGATATTGAAACACTTGGATCTCTAGAAGCATATTTTGCTCATCTTGGCTGCTTCCTAAAGGACTGGAGAGCAGGCACAGCCAACCCTGCCACCTCCTCACCTCCTGCGTGCTGCACCAGCAGCAGCATCCTATTTTATTCCTTCCCACCCTGGGTCTGTGCCCAGGACTAGTCTAAATTTTCTTGCCAACACATTTTTCCTCCAAGATGTTCTGCCAGTCAGTAAAGCCCTAATGCATTGTCTAAAGGTTCTTCCCAGATCTGTTTTGGACAATTTCCAATTTGTAATCCAAGATGACTGCCAGAGCAAAGCAGAAAAACATTTTGGGAGGACTGTGGCACAAGGGACATCCCAGTCGCTGGGGCAGTCCCTTATCTCAGAATTTCAAATCCCCCTTGACACCTCTTTCACAAGAGAAGGCGGGGCTGGAGATGTCCAGAGGATCTGTTCCAGATCCCCTCAGTGGTTACAAACCCCTTCACCACCTTCTTCCAGCCTAAACTTGGCCTCAGCCATTTCATTTCCAGAGACATCCTTCCATGCAAATCCTCCCCTTCCTCTCCTGATCCCTGGGGAATTCACAAGTATACGTGCTTCCGCTTGGAGATCACAACCCTCGCACATGAAGGCATTTCACAGCAGCAGGCAGGCAGAGGAGATGTGGAGCGGGGACACGCCGGTGTCGCTGCCTCACACTGCCCCTCGCAGCACTCGCTGCTGGATCTAAGAAGCCTCCACGGAAGCAGATGCCTCTAGAGGCCCAGTCTCCCCAGCACGGCTCCTCACAGAAGCGGAAGGCACCCGGCGCAGGCTCTGCCTGCAGTGGGCAGGGTGGGAGCGCAGCAAGGAGAGATGCTGCCAGGCAATTAATTCCCAGGTCCCTGGTGTGGGCGAGGGCTGGCAACCCCTAATGACAGCCTGTTCTTGCTGCCTGCCCCGATCTCGTTCCACAGGGACACCGACCTGTTGCCGGCAATTACGGGCGGTTTGCAGCTCCTCGGCTACCACAAACACAGACATAATTGCAGCCTGTTCTCACTCCGGCCGGGAGGGACCGGGCTGCCCAGCGCCGCATTTCCTCAGCCCTTTGCAAACCTCCGCAGGAGGGAGAGAGAACACCAGCTCAGTAACTGTCATAACTTTCTTCCGCACCAATATATGCAAATATCAGCACTAGAATAAATATTGATCCAGCAGAGAACTTTTTAAGCTCTCCAACAACATGCTGCAGTTTTCATGCTGTTGTCTCCGATTTCCCCACGATGACTGTAAATGTGCTTTTCAGCACTGACTTCCCAGTGCAGTCTTGGTCTTTTCCTCTCTCGAGTTTGTCCAGCTGCCTAGATAATTGAAACTTACGTCAAATACTGTTCACCTGAAGTCTGAAGTTAAACCTCATGGTGCTGAAGACTGCTTTTTTTTCCTTTAAATCAAAAAGCTTGTGGCTCCATCACGGAGCTAAAAGAAAGCTTGGATTTGTACTTTTCCGCAGTTTTAAACGTGACACTCTCCCTTTTATTTATTTTTCTTTTTTTAAACTCTGAAGGCTCAGCAGGCAAGCCTCTGCAGGGACGAGGGCTTTGCACCGGTGAGATCTGCAAACATGTCTCTTCTTTCTTGAACTTTATTTTTCTCACGGTCTCTGAAAAGGCAAGATCGGGTGATACGTGTGGGATTGGCCTCGTACAGGTGCAGATCAGGTACAAGAGGAGGTGGAAAAACATTACTGTGTACACTCAAAAAAAAAAAAATAGTAGAGACAGAGAGAAAGAGCAAGTGAGCACATTTCTGAATAGGCCAGGTCTAGTTCTTGGCAGGATGACTCAGGCCTAGCTGGCAGACTATGGGAATAGGAGTGTGAGAAAGTCAGTCAAGCGGAGGGGAGAAAAAAAAAAAAAGGATTCAAGTCCCCAGGCAAAATACTTTTTTTTCCTTTCCTTTTTTTTTTTTTTTTTTTTTTTTTTTTTTTTTTTTTTTTTTAAAGTAACCCACAAACTGTCCAAACCAGCCAGAGGTGGCAGCAGGGCCAGGGCCGAGGGACAGGCACCTCCCTCCCTGCGGTTTCCCCCGTGCCCCGCGATGTCAGCGCACGCACCAGCGCGTCCGTGCCCGCGCCGCCAGCCTGCCCAGCGACCCGGGCAGCAGAACCCACGGCGGCGACCGCCCCCGGCCCGCCCTGCGTGTGCCCCCCGTGCGCTCCTCCGGGCACGGGCCCTGCCCAGCCGCGGCCACACCTGCGGGGAACAGGGGCGGCACTACGTGGCACTGCCCGGGCGGGCGTGGGCGCACCGTGGGGAGACCCGCTCTGCTGTCAAGAGACCTGGGTTGCCTCGGGGAGATCCGGGCGACCGCGGCAATGCTGCGGGCACCGTGGGAGGACGCGGCCGCCGCGGCGCGCCCCGCGGTTCGCCGCAGCCCCCGCACACAGTAGCTGCGCTCCAGCCACCACGGCTGGGCCCGGCCCGCCGCGTCCCGGCCGTCACCCCGGAGGGCCGCGGCCCCCCACAGC
>VZTR01016446.1:11733-69856 GCA_013400775.1 Chaetops frenatus | reverse complement strand
CCCCCTTTGCTCTGCCACTGCCCCTGGGGCAGGGAAGGGGACCTGTGATTTACAGGGGTGACATGTGTTTTACTTAAAACAAGTCAAACAAAAGCCCGGTTTGTTTTGCAGAGCACAGACTTCCTGGGGGGATCAGCCCAGACAAATGACTCCACTCCCATTTATTAAACATTTGTGGCCATGCGATCAGCTGGTGCTGGGAACGGCTGGGACAATCTTCTTCCCTTCCCAGCCTCTGCAGCAGGAGTGATTTCTGATCTCTCTGCCCAAGCAGAGCTGTTCAGTGCCCCGTTCAGTGCCTTGCAGGTATCCAAGGACAGTGATATGATCCACACAGGCCATAGTCTCTGGGCTGTTTTCCTGCTCAGCCCTGCACCAGCATCCACACCGAGCACAGGGAGCAGGCTGGGGGCACACGTCCTTTGTACCAGCACCACAGTGAGGGTTACAAGGGGGCTGTGCAGCTCTGGGGGGGCTCGAAGGGGCCTGCTTCTGGTGTGTTTGCCAAGGGGCGTGCAGGGGCAGCAGGGCAGAGGTGCTGTTGCTGAAGGACAGCCTTGGAGGCAGGGCTACCTGCAGTCTGTAATGATTAGGAAGCTGCTCCCAGAAGGAGTTTATTGCCAATAAAGCCAGCTCAGCACAACTGCTGGGGCATTAACCCTTATCTGCCTGGCGCGATAAGAGCCCTGGGCTTTGCTTTCTGGCCCCAAGAGAGCAAACACCCGCCACAGGGCATGGTACAGACTGCACCGTGCCCTGTCACCCTGGGGACACAGCCAACATCCTGTGTGTGTGGGACACACTGGCCCAGCACTGCTCCCAAAGCCCCTGGCCCCAGCTCCCCCTGCCTGCTGCCCAGCACACGGGGGAGCATCAGGAGCCGCAGGGGTGAAGGCTTTGTACCCCAACTCCCGAGGGGTTCAGCTGTACAAAAGCAGCATCTTAATTAAAAGCAGACGTACTGTAATGAGCCTGCCAACACAACAGCGTAGCTCGGGCAGCACTCCTAGGACAGTGGCTGAGACACAGCTGCACTGCAGGACTGAGACTTGAGGTGGCTCAGGGGCTGGAAGCCAGGGCTGGGTCACCCTGTGACTGCCTGCAAAGCCACGTCTCTCTCGTGTCCTCCCAGCCCTGCCAAGGAAACACAGCCTGTCTGATCCAGCCTGCTGTTGCATAGCACCTTGTCAAAACTCATCCCTAAAATTGCTCCTGGAGTGAGGCCTCTGCTTGGTTCTTCCCCTCAGGTGGGGTCACACACCATCCCTGGGCTGTTGGCTCCCATCACACCACCCAGGCCTGCTGGTACCATAACCAACAGTGATTGTTCGTGCCCTGCAAGGGAGACGTTTCCCAGGCTCTGCCAGGAGCAGGCTGCTTCCTGCTCAGGGCTGGGATGGCACACACCACTCTGGATATGGTGCACTGAGGTGCCTCGCAAAAGCATTTCCAATGGTGACCTGGTTTTTTTTCTGTTGTTTTGTCAGCTTTTTCTTGCTGCTGAGGAGGTCAGAAATGTTGAGGAATGTAATGAAGGTAGCTTGTTGGTGTGCAAGCTGCAGGTTGTTCCCTGGACAGAGGGAAATGGCCAGGGCCCGAGAAAGGAGCTGTGAACTGGCACCAATCCTTTGCCTAACAAAGGACGTGGAGACCTCTGGCACAGCCCAGCAGGGGGGTGGCCAGTCACCCAGAGACTGCTGGATCCAGTGAAGAGCGAGGGGACCCCAGACTAAATATCACCATTGGACCAAGAGGCACATACAGCACAGACTGTGAGGGTATAAAGCCCCAGGGATTGCTGTGTTCAGGTCCCTCCCTGGCAGCACACAGCTTGACCTGTTATTGTGTGACTGCACCACGATTAAATTAGGAACCAGAGGTCTGTTATGGTAAATACGGAGTTGAGTCAGGGAATGAAACTTGTCAGAGTGAGTGTGGGATGTGCAGGAAATCAAAGGAGGCACCCATCAGCTCACTGGAGCCACCCACTGCAAAGGGGCTTTGGCCCCAGCAGTGAAAGTGCAGGGTGGTTTGAGTGTGAACCCCAGAGTGGCTCCTCAATGCTCAGACAGGAATATCCCCTTTACAAGAGGGCTGTCAGCAGCGGCTGGAGGCTCCCACAGCTTGTCCCACTGCAGAAGATGGGCTGTAGCTCTGTTCTCTGGAAAACATTATGAGTTCTCGAAACCGTAAAACAATCTGGCTGGTGTTCCTCCCTCTGACGCTGGAAATCTGGACAGTGTTTGTAGCAAGAGAGGGAGCAGGATATAGACACATGCTGAACCTCTGTTAGATATCTTGCCTGTCTCTGGCCCTCACAGCCCTGCTGCAGCCCAGGCACAGATAAACCCCCATCTAATTTAGCAGTGCTGACACTCATGGGGCATCTGCCAAACAGAGGAAGTGGTACTGGGCCCCAGCTCCCCCCAGCTCAGCAGCATCCTCACTGATGCTATGACTAGTATAAAGCAAGACAAACACAGGCTGATACTGCCAGGCTTGGGAAACATTTGGCTTTGTTGCATCTCCAGTATCAGGCCTCATCCCTGCCTCCATCAGCAACAGGCTGGTGTCCGGACCTGGAAGACAACCTGTCTTTGTTCCAGCAGTGAAATGGATCCTGTTTATGGCAGGGGAGAGCAAATGGTCCATTGCACTCAGGTGTTCGACAGCAACCTGTAAATGCAAAGCAATGCTGGAGACCTGAATGGCTGCAGAAAAGGGGTCAGGACATCCTTCAGGGCTGCATCACAGTGGGTGCTGGAGGAGATTATGAGCCTGGAAAGGAAGGGGGAGCTTTGGCATGATGATGCATCAGGATAAACCCTTCCCAGTAAGCAGTGTTTCCAACCAAACCAGTCCCCTGCATGGTGAATGGACAGGGAAATAGAGCACTTATCCCTAGCTCTGCATGTGGGAGGGCTCTGGTTGGTCATCAGCACAAGGGTCTCACTGCAAAAACTCTGACAGGCCTGACGGACGCTTCCTTTCTCTCTGCAGCCAAGCCTCGCTCCTCACTGTGGGATCAGTGCTGGTGTGTTCCACAGTACAGAGCTCTGCACTTCCCTTCCCACAGGGCATTTGCTTTCAGCCATCCTTCAGCTTTTATTGTGCTTCAAAACAGAGAGGCTGGCAGCTGGACAGCCTGGGCTGGTGTTTCTGAGCAGGCTCCAAGCAGATGTTTGTGCTCACAGACAGGGCTGCCAGTCACTGCCTTCCCCGCTGGGCTCAGCTGTGTGCGGGCAGGCTGCAGGCAGAGCCTGTGGGCAGCCCCCTGCCTGCAGTGCTG
Source organism: Chaetops frenatus (assembly GCA_013400775.1). NCBI lineage: Eukaryota > Metazoa > Chordata > Aves > Passeriformes > Picathartidae > Chaetops > Chaetops frenatus. The sequence goes on along the minus strand of VZTR01016446.1, from coordinate 66,567 downwards.
CCTGCTCGGGGCAGCTGCCCCCAGAGGTTGGAGAGTGGTTCTGGTGCTGGGCACAGGCTGAGTGGGGTCATCTCTCCTCAAAGGGATGAGGAGCTGGACTGCCATGGCCACCCACTGCTGAGGTAATGGATGAGGGCTGTGGGATAAGAGCCCAAAAACAGGCAAAGGGGAGAGGGCCGTGCCTGACAGCTGCATTGTGCTTGCTCAGCCAGTGTCACGGTGAGCACGAGGGTCACAGAGAACCTCTTGAGAAGCTCCTCCCAAGCTGGGTCAGCCCACAGCACAGTCACCATTCCTTCTTCTCTCATCCTCGCCCCCCACTGCAGATCTTGCATGGGGTGAGGGGCTTTCTTATTGCTCAGTGCTTGCTAGTCTGGAGGAGCACACTGTAGCTGCAGTTGGTTAACCATCACCCATGTGATAAAGGACAGGAAAAGGTCTGACAGGATGGACTGTCCATGGCCTCCCATCCTTCACAGGGGAGGCTCAGATCCAGCTGGTCCCATGCATGTGGTGGTGGTTGCGGATTGCTCCAGCCATGGCTCTGGTGTCAGCCACATTTCACAGCTCAGAGCTGTCCCTCTTGTGTTAAAGCCTGATCAGACACCCATCTCAAAGTAAACGGGAGCCAGTTTATTGCTTACTGGAGTAATTTCCCAGGAAGGTCAGGAGGGCTTTCCTTGGGGCTTGAGACAGCCTGCTAAGCTCCACTGAGCAAAGGTGTTACGAGAGCACCATGGGCTGGGAAGAACTGCACTGGGCCCTAGGGATTGCCTGCAGCCTGCTCTGAACCTTGGAACATAGTCCTGTTTGTCTGCTCTTGCTCTTCAGGGTGCTGTGCTCTGGGTTCCCCCTCCCACTTGTTTTTGGCACTGATGCAGAAAATTGTGATGGCTGTAATTGCCAGTGGTTTGCTGATTCCATGTTCACTCAGTGTACTGGGCTGGAGATAAAAGACCTAAATCCCCTTCTAAGGTCTGAAACTGTGTCATTCCAATGGGCAAGAAGGAGAAGGGGTTTGGTTATTCATTTGCTTAAAGAGCATCTGGATGTAAAATAAGACTGATGCACCTCAGGGCAGGGGCAGCGCCAGCATCCGTGGGAACTGCCTTATGACACCGGCTCACTGCCCCCATGTGTCTGTGTGCACCAGGGAGGCAGCTGGGCACTCCCACATCCCCTCCAGGCTTCACGTGCAGGAGGCCGACCCCTGCACAGGCTTCCAGATCTTCTGTCACCAATCCCTCCGCAGCCCGGGCAAATTGACAGAAAGCTTTCCCCAAGGACTCAGGCACCACGGACCTAGCTTGTGTGCCAGAGCCAGCCCAGCATCCCAGGGGACTGCTCCTGACAGCGTCCCTGCCTCCAGCCGGATGCTGCCAGGAGGCTCTTGAGAAGGGGGAACCCCACCCTGAGTGTGAGACCCCAGCAGGAGCTCGGCTGCAGGATCTTTTGGGCTGAGCAAAGCGATACAAGATGTCTGGAGACGGCCAGCTACCGGCAGGAGCGTGTGGGAGAGGAGCTGCCCTCCACAGGGCTCTGCCTGCGTGGGATGGACCACACAGACACTTCTCTGTCCAGCCCTTCACAGCCTCAGGATGCCTGGAAAGAGGAGCACAGATCTTCCATCCAGCTCTAAACTGGGTACCTCCTCCAGGGCTGCTCCACCCCCCCCAAAAATATGGGAAGAGGGCAATCTAGCCCCCGGCAGGGATCTGGGGGAGCTGTACTTGTGCTGCTGGATGCTGGGGTGGGTCAGGTATTGGTCTCTGGGGTCACTCTGGCTGAGGAAGTTTTGCACGGGACCCCAAGGATGAGTGAATGAATAGTTGGCCAGGCAGAGCCCATGGGGGCAGCCTGGGGAGAAGGGCAGCCGAGCTGAGGCTGGTGTCAGCAGAACACAGTGATGGGGACACCCTGACACCTCACTGTGTGAGCTGGGAAGTACCAATGGCTGCAGCCCTGCCAAGCCTGCCGGGGAGGGGACCACGTGCACAGCCACGTCAGAGCACATTTGCACAGAAAGAGTAAAACTTCAGATGCCGGGTGTTGTTTCAACCCCAGAGCCTCCTCAATAGTGAGCTGCCCTCCGGAGACCTCCCCTCTGGATGCAGAATGGAAGTAGCAGCCTCAGCACTTTGTCAGGAGCAGCGAGCTTTCTGCCTCCCGGCCCTGTTGAATAGCTGCAGAATTCATTACAGCCCCGTTTCACTTCTCCCTCCAATTATCCCTCTGGACAATGGGCCGGGGCTGCAGCGGAAGGTCCCTTTCAGGAGGTGCCGGTGGCAGGACATGCTGCTGGGGCTCGGCCAAAAGCTCCTTTGCTGGGGGGCAGTGACCTGAGTCCAGCAAATGCCACTTTTTGGCCGGGGCAGTGAGCATGCACAGGGTGGCAGGGCCAGCTCAGCACCAGGGACTGGGAGATGCTCCCTGCAGGACAGGAAGCACTTGATAACAAGAGCTAGCCCCAGTCTGCATAACACCTGCAATATGGGGGTATTTCAGTCAAAAGTAAGATACTGAAGATTACTTTAATTAAGTACCAGAGTGTCATTTTAACTTTACAAACACAGTGGTGATTTGGCCCATTTAGCACTTCTCTGCACAGTGACTGTGAAGCCACCAAAGACCACAGGTGCTGCTTGCACTGTGGCTCAAGAGACTGGGCTCCTGCAGGTGACACCTTGTATCCAAGGTCCCAGATGTCACCCTTGCTGCACTGGCCACTCAGGTCATCACTCTCCAGCCAGCCACATATAAGCCCATCAGCTGCTAAGGTGAAGAAATAGGCAGTAATTGGCACCAGAGCTACTGGGGTTCTTGGAGAGGTGTTGAGGATCATGGGATGATGGATGTGATACCTGGGTAAGGGCTGGCCTTCCCTGGTCCCTCCCTGGCAGCTGGGAGAGGCCCCTCACTTCCTGAGAAGCTCAGCCCCAAGCGCACTCATTGCAGCACAGCTCCCCAGAGCCTTCCTCCTGCCCAGCAGAGCAGAACTCACTGAAGGGAGATTCAAGGGGGGATTATGCTCAGAGAAAATTTTGGCGTGGGGAAAGGAGAAAGAGGCCCAAAGTTTTCAGGCTTCGTGGGGGGATTTGGAACTGTGCAGGCAGAGAGGTTTGTGCAGCCTTTTGTTTGTTCCTTTCTTGTTTGTTCCTTCCACCGCTGGCTTTGCAAGACTTAAAGGCTGTTTTGGAGGAGAGTAACTTGGCACCAACAGGTCCAATCCTGACACACTTGAAGCCATCGCCAAAGCAGGCTGTGCCCAAGCTGGAGAGCCTGCAGAGAAACCCCGGGAGAGCAAGACAAGGGCTGAGGATGTTTCCGATGGAGGCAGACAGGACACTCAGCCTACTTAGTTTATCAGGAAGATCAAGAGGCGGCTTGATTACAGTCACAAGGACCTTAGTGCGCAAGTATCCTGGCAGAAATAACAAACCAGGTACTTAAGAGCTCTTTAATCTAGCAGGGAAAGGCAAAACAAGGGCCAATTGCTGCACATTTCCAGCAGTCCAGGTGATTAACTCCAGGAGGAGAGGCAGGAGCACAGGCTGCCCTCCCCAGGCTGCTGCAGGGCTGGCTGGGAACTCCCACCTCAGTATCACCTGGAGTAATATATTTTACCTTAACATAAGCTACAAGAAAATTTTGGGGATGGCAGAAAGGCTCAGAGCTGGGACAGCATTGAATGCCTTCTGCTTGGGCTGCAGAGGCCACATCCCATCTGGTGAGGTGGCCATCAGTGGTCCTTGGGACAAGGCAGAGAACATGTGGCACTGTTCAGAAGCAGTGGATAGTGTGACATGGGGTGCGTGGTTCTGGCCAGGGAATCTGCAAAATGGGGCTTCCATTGAGATTGCAGCTCTTGGTGCCCAGGGGATCTCTAGGTGCTGATCTTCCAACTCCTGAGCAGAGGGACAATTGATCCCCTCTCTGCAAGCTCACAAACCTGCCCAAAAATTCCTGAGGCCACAGAGGGGCTGGATCACCCAGCAGCCAGCAGCACCCAGAGCTGATCCTGATAATGTGCCCCTGAGATCTCTCAGTGGACAACACAGGTAACAGGTACTAAGTATCTCCATCATGCTAAAAGCCTGGCGATGCAGGAGGAACAGAGCCCTTATATCATGGAGCCATTCATATTTCTATTTCAGTCCTATCATCCTCTCAAAAAGGACAGCCTGGCCAAGGCCTTGTTGCGAAGCACTGGGAAGGGCCCTTGCCCGAGGCAGTGGCGTGGGACTCTGCGTGCAGCCCTGATGCCCGGCGTGCTGCCAGTGGGGCTAACAAAAGGCCAGCAGCAGCAGGGCCAGCCCGTGCTGGGAACGCAGCGGTGCCGCTGCTGAATAGCTCTTCCCGCACAGCGGAAGGCATGAAGAGGCGTAATCAAATAAGGGTATCAGCATGGTGCTCCTTGAACGATGCTCCCAGCGTGAGCCGGCGGCGGGACCGGGTGGAGGTGACAGGTATCTTTATCCCACCACCCAGGAGAGCTCCAACATCCCGCTGGCAGGAATTTGTCTGCAAATTTCCCCCCATTGAAAGAAGAGAGGGGGCCAGTGAGGCACGGGCTGAGATGATCGCTTGATTAAGGCCAGGGCAGGCGAGGTGGAGAGACGGGGCAGCTCCCAGGGAGCCGTGCTCCCAGTCCTTAACCTCTCCTCGGGAGACCGCAAATTGTATCTGTTAATGTATCAGCCCCCTGGTATCCTACAAATAAGTCGTCTGGCTAAGTGTGTGTCAGACGTTCACAGGCGGAGTTGTTACCTTTTCATCGCTTAATCATTTTCATCATCATCTTTTAATTTATATTGCAATAAGGTTTAACCCGGTGAGTCCCAGAGAAGGTGGGTGAAGAGGCTTACCAGCCCAGCTGGACCGTAAACACAAGCAGGACGCACTGGCTTGCAAAGAGAGTTTGAAGAACAGAGGGAAACAATTTTATCAGCAATCCCATGAAAATGAGAGACCCTTTGCCATGGAGACAGGAATATTCCCAGCCCTGTTTCCCATCCTGCTCCCCTGCCAGCTTGCAATGTGGGGATGCGTAGAGCTGAGGTCCACTGTGCCGAGGACCGAGAGCGGCCAGAGAGAGGATGCTCCCCGGGTGTACTGGGACTGGGGAGGGAGCGGGGGACATCACGCACTCCCTTGGGTGCCAGAAGTGATTTACACAGTGCACCCGAGAGCAGAGTCAATTAAGGTCACATTTCTGTGTTGCTAAACAACAGGCTGCTCTGGGTTCAGGCCCGCTGAAAAGGAAACAAAAGCCACCCCTTGAAACGGGGGCTTTGAGCGGGTTCAAAGGAGCACGGAACAAAAGGCAGGCTTTGTGGCTGCCCTCGCCCGCGCCTTCCCGGGCCCTTCCGCCACCAGAGACACCGTTCATGTGGCAAGGGGGAGCTTTTAATTGTCCAGCACAAACAATGCTGGCATATTTAGGCCGGCCTCATTACAGAGCCATCCGAAATGCTTGAGAAGCATTCCCACCGCTTAGCATAAATAGCAGAAACGCTCTTTCACCAGCAGAGCAGGTCCCATCTGCTCCCAGCCCGGCCTCACCTTGACTTGCAGTGGTGAGCCTGCAGGGTCGGCCACTCTGCCCCACTGCTCCCAAACTCTGGTGCAGAAACCTGCCTCCCTGCCCTCGGCCCCCTGCTGTAGGGTGCTCCCTGCACCCCATAGCAGCAGAGGGCAAGATCTCCAGGGATTTACAGTAAGAGGTGCTCAACTGAATTGCTTTCTGTGGCAGCCCTGTCTGAGGTTTGCTCTGCCCACCTGTCTCCAGCAGCTTGGCTATGGTTGGTGGGAGCTTGAGGGGCATCATTCACACCTCCTGACTGGAGAAGGCAATCTGCATGTGGCCACACCGGGTGCTGGCTGATGTCCCCAGTGGGGAATGAGACAGGGCGGGTCTTGAAGGCCTTCCCCAGCTGGGCTGAGAATAACACAGATGTTTCCCAGAGAGACCCAAACCTGACTGAACCAGGGTTTGGGCTCTTCATGGCCATGGCTGTTTCAGGTTCACACCCCATTGCACTTACCAAAGCTCCCTACCAGCTTCCCAGCCGGTGTGTGGGTGCCCTGGAGCGAGCCGCCCCGGCAGCCGCGGGCTCCTGGAGCAGGACAGCCAGGGCAGGCAGCCTCTTTCCACAGCGTGGGTCCTGGCACAGAGCCTTGTCAGCCCACAGAGATCAAAGCGAGTGGCGTTTCCCAGCTGATACCTGATCCTGGTGCTGGAAGGAGCTGGGAGACTGCCGAGTGCCTCCTTCACTGTTCCCACCAGCACGCAGCACCAAGCACACCATAGGCTCCGCACCTCTGGGCTGCATTTTGTGGTACCACGGTTTCTTCCTCCTCCTTTGCCTCCCCTTTCTTACAGGCAACCAGCTCTTGACACCCCACAGTTTATTAAAATCCTGGGTACCTTGGAAGAGACAACACAATAGTGTACTTGTTACAGCTGCCCGGTATTAATGGACTGCCCCTTTTGATTTTAGAGTGGAACTTTTGGCAGAAAACCAGCATCCAAAAGGGAAAATTGCTGTAAAGCTCAGCAAAAAGGGGGTGGGGAGGGAAAAGAAACAGCCTGTAGCTTTGATCAGAAAAGCTTGAAGATGAATCATGGTGATGCCCAAAGCAGATTTGCTGAAGTTTGATTGCAAAGAGGGGAGCCAGGACTGGTGCAGAGAGGGGTGGCCGGAGTGGTGATGGGGCTGGGGTGGAAGGGAGCCCCAGCAGCCAGAGGTTCAAAGGCCTCTGCAGCAAAGAGCAGAATTGGAGGATTATTCACTTTCTATATTTCCACTCCTGCAGCACACATGGGAATCTAATTGGCCAGGATGAGAAATACAGCTAGACAGCTTACAAGTGGACTTGGGAAGACAAAAATATTTGCAGCTGCAAGCCATTAAAGGCAAACCCAGCCTCGCTCTTACACTTTAATTACCCTGCTGTATGCTTTCCTCTGTGTACCAGAGCTAGTGTCAGCCCAAAAGCCTTCCTGATCTTAAAAGGACAAGCACAACGCCTGGCTGCACCAGGGCAGCAGCACTCCAGAGCAGCAAGGGCTGAACACCTCACAGGGTGTCAAGCATCAGCTCTCGCCCACTGCCCCAGTGCAGACCCCAACACTGCCCCTGCAAGGCTGGTAGCAACCCTGAGTCCCACCAGAGATTAGCTTGGCTTTTTGTGGAGGGAGGGCATCCAGCCTTGTAGATGTGGAGTTTCCCGTGCATCCCATGCTCTGCAAGGTCTGCCCAAGCTCATCCCAGCATTGCCTTGCTGTGACAGCAAGTGGAAAAAGCCTTGGCAGTGATCACCCCTATCCTCCCACAGCCTCCCCAGCCCTCTCTGCTGCTGCTGTATTTCAGCTGAGACGCTGATTTCCCAGGGTTCAAAAGCACTGGCAGGGAGATTTCCCCTTTATTGGCACCTGGACCTACCACGATGGCTGGAGGCAAAGGGTGACAGAGTGACCCCATTTCCTCATCTGCACCACAACAGCCACGTGTCCAGCTGACTCTTGTCAGGGCTCTGGGCACTGCAGGCTGCCCAGAGGGCACAGAGAGTGGCACATATGCAACACATGCTGCCCCTGGCTGCAGTGCAGCCACCCTGCAGTGCCAGCAGCACAGCACTGCCTGCACTGGGCTCTGAGTTTGGTGAGGAGTGATGCAATGACCATCACAACCCAGCCTGCCCGGCCACCACCGTGCTGCTCCCAGCTCTTTGACTGCTCATTTCCTTTTCTGCTCCTGCACCAACACCAAAAATGTTATTCCAGGTGCTGGCCCCAGCCCTGCTCACTCCCCCACATGCTTCACCCCACTTCTCCTGAAACCTGAGGAGAGCTGAACTCGTTTTATGCCATTTTATTTCAGTGCTCTGAGGGTTAACCTTGTGCCAGGCATTCTTAGTTCTGCTATAAACACAGGAGAGGAGAGGGCCCACAACTTTGCTTAATGAGCAATATTTTACTGACTATTTTGAAGCTTTGATGCAATCTCCTTTCAAATGCATGAGCCTGGGGGGAGAGGGCGTTTGTGTCTGGACTCATTTTAAATTGAGCTTAAAGTAGCTTGGCAGCACTGAAGGGGCACTGCAGGACACAGGCAAGGACCCCAAAAGATAAGGAAGAACCCTCAGGGGAAAGATCTGAAGTGAATATCTGTTGCTTGTACTAGTTTGAGATGTTAAACCCAGGTGCATGTATGGGACAAGGGGAAGACCTGCCTGGAAATGCTGGTGCTGAGACTGTGCACCAGAGTGTGTAGATTGGGATCTCCTTGGTCCTGAGTCCCCACAACACCTGTGCTAGGGGGCTGAGAGAGCTGCCCTGCTCCTGTGGGAGATGTTTCCGGGAGAAACAAAGTCCAGCAAGGAACTGCAGGAGCAGGAGGGCTCAGGAGCCCATTGCTGCCCTGGGATATCTCTGCTGAAGCCCTCATGAGAGGAGTGCATGGGGTGACGCTGTGTCCCTGGCACTGCCAAAGGTTGATTGGCACAGCACAGCAGAGCCAGGGTAGAGCAGGGGCAGGGACTCAGCCCTGGCAGCAGCCAGCAGGACCCAGCTTATCTCTCTACTGCCCCAAGGCCTGCCTCCCTGCCTCCCTCCCATGGGTGTGTGCCCATGGAGCCCACCTGTGCCCAAGGACAGCGAGGGGGCAGCCACAGCCATGAACGACAGAACAACAGCTGGGGAGGGTGAAGTGAAGCCTAAATTAGGATGCTGGCCACTGCTGGCTACCAGCCCAGTGCCGCCTGCCAATAGCCCTTTGGCAGGTGAAAATCAAATCCCGATGGGAAGACGATGCCTGGGGCTGGGCTAAAGGCAAAGGAGTGATGTTAGTCCCTCCACAGGGTGCAGGCTAGTGAGGACCATTCCAGACATTGTGTTCTCAGCAGGAATTTTCTGTGAAATTCTCTCACACCCTGGTGGGATGGAGGTTCCCTCTGACCTGCAGGAGAGAACTTACTGGGGGACATATCTGGGGGTCAGGGAGCCTGAGCCAGCACTGGGCTGCTCCCAGCTCTGCCCTGCACGGCTGCTCCCGGCCCCTGCCGAACCCTGGGGGGCAGCACAGGGGGGAGCAGGGGCTCCAGATTGGAACCACATGGAAGCACATTTGCAATGAATTAGGCTGGAAGCCAGCAGCTCTTGCTTGGCTGGGTGTGCAGCCAATCTTTGGGGATTGTCAGCTCCTCCCAGGTTTCCACAGCGGATGTTCCCTGGCCAGAGTGCAGCTGGGCTCTGCGCAGAGCTGCGGCCAAGGCAGCCCAGAAGGAGATGAGCACACGCCAGGCAGGGACCCCCGCCCACACACACAGCCCCGCTGGCTCAAGTGGGCCCCCACATGTTCCTGGCCTGGGCTAGGCAAGGTTTCAGGGGCTGAGGATGCTCTAGGAGCAAGGCGGTGGTGGTGCACAGGAGGGATTATTTGGCCACTTCCCAGCCTGGCAGTCCCAGAGTGAGGGGACAGCTGCAGTGGGCATCATGTCTCCCTGCCTGCCCTGGCTCACCAGCCCCTCAAGCTGCACCCAAAATTAAGCAGATGGGGAGCTCTTGCTCAGGCATTGGTGTGAAATCACATCTTGGGGTGCCTGAGAAAAGGGCAGATCCAAAAGGCAGGGAAGAAAAGTCCTACCTGGCAGCCCTCTTGAGGGTTGAGAGGGTTAAAGCACTGGTGCAGAAAGGCTTTGAGTGTGCATGTCAAAGAATGACACTAACAACTCATGTGACAACCTGCCAGGAAAACTTTTCAGATCATAATTCGCATAGCGTTTGTATCATGTTCCCTTCCTGTTTAAAAAGGCAATATGGAAACCGTGCAAGGGGTTATTTGCTGGTCAGGCCGATCTGCTGGTTATGCTCTCTGTCAAGCGCGTCCCTTTAGGAAGTGATGCCACCATGACAGACATAATTTCTAAAAATAACACCATCTCACACATTAGTCTCTAGTACCATTTGTCCTAATTATTCTTTCCCAACTAAAGAATAATGTCTAATCATTAGCACTGGGTGCATAGTAAGCCCCTGCCAGAGCAAGAAGTTGGGCTACCCCTCACATGCCACCTCAGCAGCTTCCTTGGTGGCATGTCCTACTGATGGCAGAGAACACAGAGGGGTCACTGCCTTCCTGTGCCCAGCCCAGCCATTTCAGCCCTCACAAACCGGCCAGGAGCATTCCACTGCTCCGCCTCTACAGGACAAATCCTGGGGGCACCCAGAGTCCCTGTTCAGCCACAGAGCCCCAGCACAGCGCTCAGCTGGGTGTCTGTGGGCCCCAGCACCACTGTGGCTCTCTGATAAGGCCATGTCTGTCTCTTGTTTCACGGGTGAGGGTATTTATGAAACGACAGGCTGCAGTGTTAATCTCTGGTTGGCAAGGGAGCATGCCAGCAGCGTGGCAGCCGGGCACCGCCGGCAAAAGCCTTTTGCTGCAGTTGAGGCGGGGAGGTGCTCAGGGAGGTTCTGGAGATCAGCCCATCTGCCAGTTGCTTTCGCCTCCTGCACTTTGCACAGCCCTTGCTCCCTGACTTCCATGTCGCTTGTGCCCAACTCCCAGTTCAGAGGGGCTGGGACAGGAGCTGCCTGTGTGTGGGCATCCCCACTGGGTTAGCTGACCTGCAAGCCCCCACATGCTCCTAGAATGGCCCTGGAACAACAGTGGCCAAAATGCAACTCCCCCTTGGATTTTTTTATCACCCACATAACAGTGGTGAAGGAAGGGAGGCCACCGCCAGGGAACATCTGGGCTCCATTGCTCATTGTCTGGCAATTAATGTCAGCGCTGAAGACAGAAGGGACGTCAGATATTAAATAAACACGACCGCACTCTGCAGACCAAGGCAGCCCCCCTGGGGAAGGCACACCCGCACCCACACGCTCCCCCGGCCCGGCCCCAGCCAGGGCTGGGACACAGCCGGCTCACCACACACACGTGTGAGCACAGCCACACGCTCGCCCGCTCCCACACAGCTCCGGTTTCATGTCAGCGAAGGCGGAGCAGGGTAAAAAATAGTCCTCCTTTTCCTTTCTGGTTTTCCAGCAGGCAGATTATCTGCAAGTGCAGAAACCACCAAAAACTCTACCCCGTGAAAGAGGGGTATGTGTGGGAGGTGGTCAGAGCCCCCCAGGTCTGGGCTGGCTGGTGTACCCCATCCAAAGTTGCTGCTCGGGGTCTGACCCCTGGCCTGGACACATGTCTCTGCAAGGAGCAGCTGCGTGCCAGTCCCCATGGGTGTGCACACACCACATGTGGGGCTGTGTGGGCTGTCTCCTATCTTCACAGGTGCACCCAGCCCCTCCTGCTGCCCCCAGAGCCCCAGCACAGCCCAGCATCCCACAGGTCTCTGTGCATCCTGCCGGTCCAGCCAGCAGGAATGGACAGTCCCACTCCTGCTTCCACCGGGCTGTGAAAGGCTGTGTTTGCCTCACTACAACTTCTATGGACACCCAGAGTCTTCTCTCCTGCCCTTCCCCTGCCAGTGCTCTGAGGAAGAGCAAGTGGGAGCAGCCTGATCCCCAGAGCGGGGGGGTGCCTGGCCACAGCGTGGTGACAGGCTCGCACTGCCAGCCCTGGGGCTGAGCCAGCCTGTGCACTGTTTAGTTCACAGGCCAGGGCAGCTCTGCCCCACAGCCTGCCTGGTGCCAGGCACAGGAAGCACAGTTGGGCTACTGGTCCAGCTCCAGCTCACAGGGCTGGGTCTGGAGCAGGACTTGGGTGCAGCATTGCCCTGGGGGCCAGCATTATCCCTGGGAGCAGGCTGTGGCACTAAGCTGCTTTTATGTGTGTTTTAGAGTCACACCACGGCACCCAGATAAGGCACGGACCAGCACATGCCATGCAGGTGTGCAGGATGCTCCTGACCTATGTCCACTCTTTCTGCTTTTGCTGTATTGCTGAAGCCAAGTTTCCTCCAACCTGTGGCATCTTCCATTGAACAAGACACATTTCAGCAAGATGCATTCACCCTGCACAAGTACGGGGGGGGAAAAGCAACCACAGCAGGCTGGTGGGTGCCCAGGCTCAGCTAGGGTGGTCTCCCATCCCTCATGACATTAAACTTGTGGGTCATGTACAGGGCAGCAAGGAAAGGGATGGTCAGTGAAAGGTGTCCTGTCACACAGGAGCACAGCACCAGGCCAGGGCAGCACACAGGAGGGCTTCCTGCTCCTGCGTGCGGTGGGGACTCATTAGCTCAGGGCTGGCTGTGCCTACTTTATTCTCTGGCAGCTTTTGTTCCCTTACAGAAATGTAGTCACTCTCTCCCTCGCCCTTAGCCCCTTTTAATATTAAGGTCAATAGGTTGACGATTAAGCAGGAAAAGGGCATGAAGAATCAACCAAATTAAATCTTGTGTGCAAACAGGTGGGTGTGAAATTTCAATCAATGGCTGGTGTTAGCAGGGACCCCTGGGATCACGATTTCCCAGGGGAAGACTGGGAAGCCCCAGAGGGATTTGGGTACAAAAACTCCAGACATGGGAGAATAGAAAAAAAGTCTTCTCAAAAACCAATATTGACAAGGTCCCTGTGTTTGTACCCCGGCTTTCCCCGGCAGCACAAAGGGAGATGATTATCCCGGGTGCACTGGGGAGGGGATGACGGGAGCTCAAAGGTGAGCCAGGCCCCCACCCCCCGGCTCCCCTGGCCCCAGCTCCTCCACTTAATCCCCCTCTCGCCCAGGCTTTGAAGTCGCCAGAGGTCGAATATGGGATGTAAATCACGTTAGACGCAGTGTGTGATCACAACGCCGCTGCGAGACAATGCCGTGCTTCCCCCGGTGCCCGGGCATCCCGCCGAGCCGCGGCCGGCCCTGGCCTATAAACATCCCCTGCATCCCCGAGCTGCGGGCGACAGCGGGGACGGAGGGTGGGCTGCGGCCGGGGACACCCATTCCAGGCGGGACAGAGCCGCAATGGGCACTGGCGCCCCGCGGGGCCGGGGCTGCCGAGAGCAGAAGGCTCGTCCCTGGGATTAATTAGCAAAGGCTGCGGCTGCGGAGCAATGCAAAACGCGAGCCGTTCGCTGGGCGTTGGTTCCCGGGGCTGCCCCGCAGCGCTGCACATCTTGTAAGCATTAGCATCACGTAAGGGGAGCCTGCACAGAAGGACCTGGGGTTTATTGCGCTGTAAACTGCCTTGTTCCCGTTACAGTAACGACGTTGCTGGTGAAGAAATGTGCCTTTAGCACATGAGGCTCGGGAACCAGGTGTGCCGGAAGGAAACAGAGCAGGGTTTGGAGGCTCTGCTGTCACCAGTGGGATAATAGAGAGAGAAACAAAGCAGACGTGGGAGGAAGCAGGGGGAGTCACCAAGGATATGCTACCCCTGCCCCCAGGGCTGCTGGGCTTTTCAGCCCTTTGCACTTATCTGCCCCAGACCCGACTGGCTGGTGGTGCTCGGCTCCCCCGCTCCCAGGCACAGGGCTGCACGCCTTGCCCTCTGCCTGGGAAGTTCAGACCCGGGTGCAAGGGGTGGCAGGGAGGCAGCAAGTGACCGCTGGCTCCTTGGCTCTATTTTGATGGACTTTGCTCTGCCTTGCTCCAGCACTTCTTCTACCTCCTGTGGCACCTGGAAAGATGTGACACGTGGGGTTTGCTGCCCAGAGCAGAACAAAGCACTGTTGCCCGAAGGAGCAGCCCTGAGCACCAAGAGCTCCCTTGCTCTGTGGAAAAGTCACCCATGTTAAATTTTCCCTTAGCCAAGGAAGCAGCCTCCAAATAAAAAGGTGGTAGTAGACCCTTACAATTAACACATTTCCTGTTTTCCTATTATCAAAAATGCATCCATGCTCTGCAGCCAGCAGATTGGCTGGTTTAAGGCTTTTTTCACCAATTCACGCCCAACCCAGGACTGATTTTTCAAGACCAGCACCAGAGCTTACCAGCTATCACTGCCTGGCTGCACAGATCTGGATGAAATGCATTATAGGCATGTTCCCACTAGTCTGGCTCCAAATGCCCCTGTTTTCTCCCTGGAGCTGCCACCTGTCTTGGTGGCCCTGGCAGATCTTCCCAAGCAGGGGCCTGGTGGGAAACACAGAACCTGTCATTCTCCCCACCTGGTGACAAGTGACAGAGAGGGTGATGGTTGATGCCAGGGACCTGAACCCCATGGCACCAAACCTCTGCACATACCCACTGAGAGGAGCCAGGCACAGGTCCCAGCCCACCTCACCTTCCCACCTCCAGGCTCCCCTCCACTGCTGTGCTCCATCCCTGCTCACTGCTGCACTGCCCAAGCACAGGATGCTGGCAGTCAGAAACTATCTGCTTTCAAAGCCTTTTTTCTTTCTTCTTAATTGGGACAACGGATGATTTTTTTTTTAACAAGAATATGTTGTTATTGTGGAAAATGTCTGCTCTCCACAGCAAATGCCTTGCATTCGCTGTACACATTGTGGACCATACCAGAAAACATCTAATGTGCTGCCAACACCGCTGGGCCATTTCTTTTCTTATTAGAGTGGAAATTTTCTTCAGGAAACAAGTTTTACCTAGTTTGCACTGACATTTGCTGCAGCAGAAAGCAAGCAGCCCTGTCCCCATCTCACCCTTTTATCTCCAGGAGGTGGCATCGTGGCATGACCAAAACCTGCAGCACAAACCCTGGCATTGATTCAAAATTTGACCCAAGTCCTGTAAGCCACCAAGCACCAACCACCAGAACCCACCCAGACTGACCCAAGGGGCAACCACATTTTCCTGGGGCAAGATGATATCTGTGTAAGAAACACTGAGGAAAACATAGTATTTTACTGGTTTCTGTCTTTCAATTAGTGTTGATGCTGTACAGCCATACTGGCTAATGTTAAATAGATGTTTATCAAGCAAAGTCAAACCCAAGCATTGCCATTTCAGTTTAGTACTTTCTCTGATTATTTTATAGGACAGAAAAAAAGAGAAAAAACATGCAACATTTTGTTCATGTCTTTCAAATTAATCTGTCATTAATGCAGATGTTAGGTTGGTGATTACAACTCCACCCATCAGTTTTCCCCCTGTGTCTGAAGCACAGGGTGGGGTGCACCTGAGGGCAACTGTTATGGTCCCTCCACAACAGCTCTGGCTGGGTCTGAGTCTAACTCTGCAACATTTCCAGTTGGGGACTACTCCTTAGCTCTGTTTCCCCCAACAAAGCTTCTGGACACAGAATTGCCTGTGCCTCCTCACCTGAAACCTGCCTTACCAACTGCTCCCCACCAAGTGTTTTTAGGTTCAACCCCCAGTGGTTCCTCTTTGCACTCTGTAGAGCCCAGGGGCTCCTTAGGGAAGGGTGACCTTCTCCAGAGACCAACCCAGGAAGTTGCTGAGGTGCTGTGGGACACAGCCAGCCGGGACACAACCATATTCTCTATTTCTTTCTTCTTTTTTTCAATTAGCTTTCTGAGAAAACATCTGCTGTGCCCCAAGCCCGCACCGGATCTGAAGATCAAAATAAAGGACTTTTGTCTTTTTATTAAGCATTTTAGCAAACGTGACTATTACATTCATATTATATTTCCCTGTTTTGTACAAACACGTTTAAGTCAGCACTAAGAGGATTACCTTTATGGCGCACCAATCTCTGCTCAAATGGGTTGACTAAAGAAACTCTTGTTAAACAGTATTTTCTCTAATGCCTGTTGCTTTTCTTCCTTGCTTTAGTGCTCAGACGTCTATCCAGGCTCCCTAAATCCACCCTCCCCATAAGCTTTCAGATCAAGACTCTTCCCCCCTCTGCCCCCCTCCACACTCTTTAATGCAGCTGAAGATGAACATTAGTGCTTGGTTCAACTGCACTGGAAAGGGAAAGGGCAGAT
Source organism: Chaetops frenatus (assembly GCA_013400775.1). Taxonomy (NCBI): domain Eukaryota; kingdom Metazoa; phylum Chordata; class Aves; order Passeriformes; family Picathartidae; genus Chaetops; species Chaetops frenatus. The sequence goes on along the minus strand of VZTR01016446.1, from coordinate 50,759 downwards.
TCATCAAAATCTTTATACCTCCATAGAAAAATGTAGCCTTTTGCCTTTCCTCGAGTGAATGTCTTTTCTAGAGGGTATTCATTAGGGGTTTGGTCTGTTTTTGCAGACAGCTCCACAGATGTTGACATTTTTTTTCTTCACTGGGTTAAGACGCCTTCTATAGGCTTTCAGTCTTCATTTGTTACTTCTTTATTATCCAAGAGGGGTTTTTCTTTTATTTTTTTTTCCCCCCTTCTTTTTTTTTTTTTTTTTTTCCCCCCCTTTTTTTTTTTTTTTTTTTCCCCCCCTTTTTTTTTTTTTTTTTTTCCCTTTCTTCCCAAGGAGTTGACTCAGTTCTCTGAAGAGAGCAGTGGTAGTCAGGCTCATTATTATCTCGGGCCCTTTTTCATGGCCCCGGCAGGCCGGCCGGGGCCGCGGGGCCATTGTGGCAGAGCAGCAGGTAGCTGTGGCACGGCGGGGTCAGCGCTCCGGCCGGCGCAGCGCCTTTGTGTGCCCGCCTCGTGCTGCTGCCTGCGTTTGTCCGGCGGTGGGAAAGGTCAGCAGCGTGCTGCTGCTGCTCCGTACCTGGGGTTTTGTCTCCAGCCGCTGCTGAGGACTTACGTAAATAATTCATTGGAAAGCAATCGCCTGACCTGGGTGGGGGAACAGAGAGAAGGGGGTGGAGATGTGCTGGCGGGGTGGTACCCGAGGTACCTGGTCCATCAAACACTCTTGCCAGAGTCTTGGCCAGAGGTGCTGTGGGCTCAGGAAGCCAGGGGTTTGCCACATTCCATAAGGCTTCATATCATCACTTCTATACACCAAGATAGCTGGTTTCCCACTGCTAATTTTGCCAAGAGAGCCGTTTGGCTCAGTGTGGAGGCTTAAATCACGATGCAGGCAGCAACCTGCACTGAAATCCCCATCCCTGAGACCAAACACACTGCAGTTTGCCCAGGACCCATTACTCCTTCCTGCAGACACACACAATCCAAATACTCATCTCAGTACCAGTACCTCTAGCTCCAGCAGAAAATGTACTGTGTATCTTGAGACTTTCCCACAAAAAAAGATTGGCAGTACAGACATGGGGACTGGCAAAGGCATCATAATTCCAGTGGTGCTTCAGGACCTGCCGTAACAGAAACCTGAGATAAGGACTCCAGCTAATTCACAGCAGGGCTCATTGTGTCACCCCGTCACTGCAGACCATGCATTATTTCAGAGAAAACTAAAGCCCTTCTGCTCTTCCTGAGAGCCCTCCCAGCCCGTTCCCACACTGCCTGGAGTAGCCAGCCCTGTGGAAAGCATGGAGCTCCCCAGCCGTGCTCCCAGCATGAGCCAGTGTTGGGACAGGGCAGAGGTGACAGGTATTTTTATCCCACCATGTAGGAGAGCTCGAGCATCCTGCTGGCAGGAATTTGTTTGCAAATTTTCCCCCATTGAAAGGAGTGAAGGGACTGATATGACTGCTTGACTATGTCAGGGGCAGGCAAGGCAGAGAGAGCTGTGCTCCCAGTCCTTAACCTCTCCTCCACAGCTGGATGATTTAGTACCTTAGTGGGGTGTGTTGGCTCCAGCCATGGGGCAGGGGGTGGACATTAAGGGTGATATGGTCCCAGTTAGCAGTCAACTGTCTGAAAGGCACCACCTGTGGTTGAGAGGGAAGGTGTCTGGCCAGTGGGCATGGCCCCCTCCTGCCCCACAGAGCTGCAGGACTATGCCAATGCTGGGTGCCCACACTGGGTGCCCAAAAACTCCCCAGCTGCTCTTGACCAGCCAAACATGGAGCAGGAGGGGAGCAGCTCCCCCCTGCCTTTTGCAGTCCTGTGCCCAGCCTAGGACACTGAACTTGACTGGAGTCCACATGAGGATATTGATGGGGAGGCCAAAATCCATCACATTCAGCCCTCACCAGTATGCTAAAAGCCCTTGCTATTTTTCTCTTTTTATCACAGCTTTAGCAGGAGAGCTCCTATTAGCTTTACACATCATCCCTGGGGAAATAGTGCTGATAGATGTGTGGGATCAGGCTGGAGGATTTTCTTTTCATCACATACACTGGAAAAGCCTTCCACTGCTAAAAGCAAGAGGAGACTGAGTCAGCTCTTGCAGACTGCTAATGATTCACCTAGAGGGTCAGGGGTGGATTTCAGGCCCATTGCTCTGCGCTGGTGCCTGGGTGTTGCCTGGCCCAGCAGGCAGGGCAGGATCTGGCCTAGAACAGCACTGGCTCAGAAGGACTTTTTTTTGGGCTGGACCACCCATTTTAGCCTGAATGGAGACTGGTTCTCTCCCGGCACAGCATTTCACCCCAGCAAATTCCCAGCACCACAACGGGCTGAAAGGAGCTTTTCTCTAACAGTGCAGTGATGGCATCTCTGGCTGTGCCTGTCCTTTGTCACTCTGCTGTGTTTGTGCTGGCCATCGCTCCCCCCGAGCACACCAAGCTCCGTGGTGCTCACACACACTGACCAGCATCAGGGATACGAAGGAGCCCTGGGCACAGGATCCACAGCAGCTTCTGCATGAACGCTACAAGTGCTGATGTTTATAACCCAGAAAATCTGGGCTCTGAAGGGCTCTATCTGGCAGGGCGGGAGGCGTGCCGCCCTGCCCAGAGCCACTTTTGTGCCTTTTCAGCATTGCATTAAGGCAGCCAAAGAAGGGGGATTTTTAATGGTTCCAGGGGAACAAAGCGGAAACATTCAACCCAACTTCATTACAGAATCATCTGAAATGCTTGAGGAACGTTTCCCACTAATTATCATAAATAGCCGAAAAAAATCTTTCCCTCCCAAAGCAGGTTCCAGCTGCCCCTCTGTGTTTTCTCACCTCCACTTCCAATAGCCTGACCCTGCCCCCGCACAAAGGGGAGACCCCATCTCCGCTCCCCCCACACTCAGGGGCTCTAAAGAAATACAAACAGGCAGCAGATTAACAGCACTTGTTTGCACCTTAAACAAACAGGAACTTCCGCCCCTCCGGGCTCTCTCACTGCCCAAGGGATGATTCACCAGCTTGTTTTTCTTGCCCTTGCTCTCATGCCCTGCCCAAACCCCTGGATAAAAACCCTGGACAGCCCAAGGCATGAGACAGACAGGATGAGAATGCCAGGGGTGTCAGCTCCCCATCTGCTTGAGCCTCATTCCCTCATGTGGTGTGTCCTCTTGCTGCCCCATCTTCCCCTGGGGAAGTCGGGCCCCTGCTGCTGTAAGGCTGTGAGATGCCAAGGGCAAAGGAGATGAAGGAATGTCCCAGTTCAGCTCTTGCCCCATGTGTCTCACAGGGCTCCTTGCCAGAGGGAGCCTGACTTGGCTGGATGGGTACTGTGAGGGGGTGTGGAGAGGGATGCTGAATGTGAAGGAGAGAAAACCATCCAGAGGACACACAGAGGAGAGGTGCTGGTGTTCAAAACCATCACCAGCATCAAGGGAGCACAGCAGCACATTGAGCAATGACAGCCATCTCTGCTGACTGCAATAGGGGTGGATGAGTGCTGCTCATGCCTGTGCAGCTGGACCTGAGGCTCATCCCAGCAGCTGCATCCTCAGCCAGGGAGCTGCCCCAGCTCTGGCCCTCAACCTGCAGGTCCTATGTCACCCATCCCACCCTCCAGGGGCATTGCCAGCATCTCTCTGCTCCTACAGGACCAGGTGGCAAACCAGCCCCTTCTTGCCCTGCCCACAGAGAAGTCAGCCCCAGCACCCCGTGCCTCCCTAGCCACACCAGCAGCTGTTGGGACACTGCTCCCAGCACAGCTCAGCACATGTCTGAGACCAGCACACGAGGCAGGCACGCAGGGAGGAAGCTGTGGCAGTGTGGCCACGAGCTGGGACAGGTTCCCATCACATGCCAGCAGTGAGGCTTGCTCACCAGTGGCCCAGGCTGGCTCCTCGCACGGGTTATTGTGCAAATCCCCTCATGCAGGTGTTCATGGCCCCCCTTTCCACAAAACACAAAAAACAGTTTAACTTGCCAGCCGCCTTCCTGCCCGTGGGGTGCCCCAGGGACAGGAAAAGGAACTGAGGCAGGTGGCAGGGACAGGCCACCACACCCGCAGCATGGCAGGCTCCCAGCAGGGCTGACATGCAGAGGGTTACAGGCCAGTGCTGCAGCAGGAGTGACAGTGCCGTGGGAACCACTCCTTACCTGCACAGAACAGGAAGAGAGCCAGCAGCAGCTGCAGGACTCCCAGGCCATGCTGGGACCTCTGGTCCCAGCCCCAAGGACACACATGTATGGTGTCCTGTCTCTGCTTCCAACAGTTGTTCACCTGAGGCTGTGAGGACCTCAGTCAGTCACAGCAATTGGGAAGAGGTGTAGAGTGTCACAAGCAGCCTGGAGATGCACACGGGGATGCTCAATTTTTTTTTCCAAAGCAAGAACCAAGGGCATCCTGTGCAACAAGCAGCAAGCAGAGGAAGACCAAAGGGAGGTGATGTCTCATTCAGTGCATGGGCAGTCTTGGACTGTCCTCACCACATGGTGCTGGGATGCTAAAATCTTACCTGATTCAGAGAAACCAGAGAAATTCACAGATTAAAAACCACCAACCACTACCCAGTGCAGAGGCGTGCTGCAAAGGGCTGCCTGGGCTGCCCACAGCAGAGTGGAGAGGGTGTGCTGGGCACTGTGCACTTCACAGCATCTGCCCTGGCCACACACCTTCATTGCAGTGAGCTGTGGCCCTGAAGCAGCAAACACTGATCTCCCTGGTGCAGATCCCCATGCTCTGCCCCATCTCCATGTGTTCTCTGGCTGCTCTTGCTCAGCAAGCAGGAAACCCCAGGGTGCTTCCCCACAGGCTGCTCAGGCACATCGTCCCCGGGACATCCTGCATGCCTCTCAACTCCTTCCCTCCTGGAGTACACTGGAGCCAACAGGGGCAAATGGGAACAACTGCTAATTCCTCCCAGCCCAGCCCAGCCGTAACCCTCCAAGGACTGGCCCTAAAGTGGTGCAGGGAGCTGACTCTTGCCTGTGAGCCAGCTGCACCAGCCTGGCCCCGGGAACATGCACGCTGTATTTTCATTGCAAATTACAAATCGATCATAGCAGGAAATTCCCGTGCTGAGAACACCCTTGGCTGTTATTATTTTACAGCACTCTGAAGCACTTAGAGGTGTTCTGGGCACTTAGAAAGATGTGGCCCTTTCGGGTATTATGGGGCAAATTAGTTTTAAAAGCAGCTGTAGGAATGTTGGCCATTTGGCTTCCAGAGCCGGATGGGCACAGGTGGAGGCTGCGGGGCTTTGTGCTGCTTTCGGATACAGCACCGCCCTGCAAAGAGGGAACCAGCACGCTCCGGAGCAAACACCTCGTGCCTGACCCCAGCTTTATTAATAACCAGTAATTAATATGAGAGCGGACGTGCCTTGTGTCTCTGAAGACCTTTTAAGATGTGATTATGTTGTGCTAATCTCACCCCGAAGTACTTCCCTGTTTAGACTGTGCTGGGCCATTAAATATCTGAAAAGCCAGCAGAGACCCCCCCTCATCACCTCGGGAAGTGCTCGGGGTCTGTTCCCCAGCAGCCAGGCCCCGCTTTCAAACCCTCTAAATCAAGTATTAAGCCGAGTCCGCCTGGATTGCCAGAAAAAACACTCCCTCCCCCTCATCTGTATCTCATTACCTGCTGTGCCAGCCCTGGCCCCGGAGCCGCTCGCTCCATCCCGCCCAGATGTGCTGCCCCACACTCGCCTCCCATATTTCACAGCCGTCAGCAGGACTTCAAGGAGTAGCTGAAGGGCCTGTAACACTGCACAGGTTCTTAGCAAGGATGTATATCCAGGTCCCTAATGCATAGCTGCAGGCATGCACTCCAGCATAAAGCCCCTTTCCCTCTGCCCTGGTCTTGCACCAGGCAGGCAAACTAGGCTGCTCAGGGCTCACTGGCCAGGAGATTCCTGAGTTGTTTTCCCACTTTGCCTTGTGAAACGTGTCCAGACTATTGCTTTTCAGGGAGTCTTTCCCTGGGACACCCCTAAGCCAGGCAGCCCCTATGTCACACAACTGGGGAAGGCCACCCAAAGGCAGGACAAGATGGAGCAGGCACCAGCAGCAACAGCAAGGACTTGAAGACAGACACCTGCAACCCTGCAGAAACTGTGATCAAATTTGGGAGCAGCTTGCCTTGCACAGGGCAAAATCAACACTGAACCTAGAGTAAAAAAAAAGGTATCCAGAGACCCAAATCAAGAGAACAACCCCTGTGTTCATCAGATCAAATTCTCCTGGAATAAAGCTACCCAGTGAAGCTTTCAACATTTTCTGTGCTGGCAGAAACCGCAGAGGAACAGCCACTTTGAAGTTTGGCACTTCCCTGGGCCTGGCAGGTGTCTAGGACTGTGGAGGTGAAAGTTCACATCAACCCTTCCTCCCAAACTTCCCAAGAGTTCTGTTCCTATCCTGCAGCCAGGGCGAAGCACCAAGTGAGGTTATGGTAAAGAAGCACGTGGCTGCCCATGCTGAAACATCACTCTTCCAGAGGGGCTGGGCAGGCAGCACCACAAAGGGGCTTTGGGGGACATGAGATGTAAGAGTGAGAAGGAAAGTTTATCTTTCACAGTGTCACAGTGCCACTGCCTGCAGAGGGTCAGCCCTGGTCCTACCCCAGCACTGACTGGGGACCCCACACTCCAGCAAGTAACAGGAATCCCCTACAGCAGATCATGGCAAGAAAAGCCCCAGGATGAAAACAGTCTTCTCACCAGCCCATCAGGCAGCAGGGAGTCTTTAATATCAGGGAGGAGGAAAGGGAGAGGGGAAGAGGTCTGTGTGTGATGGTGGTGCAGACACTGACACATCCCGTAACGCGGCACAGAGAGGAAGACAGGCTGCGGGGCAGGAAGCCCTGTGATATCTTTCCCCAAGGACTGAAAGCACCTTCCAGGGACGGGAGGAGGTTCGGGTAGGGGCTCCTGACCCTACGAGCAAAGGGCGGCAATGTCCGCTGTGCGGGGGGGTCCCGGCCGGCTGGTGCGGAGGCTCCGGCGTTTCGGTGGCCGCGGTCAGGCGGTGGCAGCCACTGTCGGTGTCGGGATGCCATCTAGTGTCCCTTGGCTGAAGGGCCGTCACGCAGGGACACCGCGTGTCGGCTTGCAGGCGGCCAGAGTCAGCCGGAAAGCATCCCAAAACAGCCTGGCTGCTGGGACCTCTACATTGGGATCGGCCTGGGTGCCGGGACCCCCTCCCCAGGGACAGCACGCCCTGCGACCAGCACGGCCGCAGACCCCAAAGGAGGACAGCTGGCACAGCCCAGGTCATACAGGGGCAGCAAAGCTCAAGGTGGTGCCAGGGCTGGCTCGGGGGTCCCCGGAGCAGCCAGGGCCTGAAGGCTCAGCAGCCTCACAGGTGGCCCGGGATGGTGGTGGGTGTCCTGGTGAAGAAGGAGGGCGACCACCACCCCCAGCAGTATGCAGGCTGCCTGCAGTGCCAGCGTGGCCAGCCCCAAGGCCAGGGACACCTGGCACTGCCATGGGCTGGTCCACAGGGACAAACCCCAGGCACGATGACCACTGGGGGCCAGGGGTGGGGAGGCTGGAGAGGGGCTAGTGTAGTTTGGTGGTGTGGGGATGGGAGGTGTTGGGAGCAGGACGGTGCCTGCTGGGGCAGGAGCGTGTTGGGGGGCAGTGGAGGTGGGCTGGGCACCAGCTGTGGACAAGTCATACGTGGTGGAATGGCCCCATTCCCGGCCTGCTGCAGGAGCAGGGTGCGATGGTGAATGTGAGGCCAGTGGAACTGTGCCCAGAGCAGCAGTCCTGGGGAATGGCCAGAGTGCCACAGGGGAAGCTGAGACAAAGGGGGTTATTCCCTGTGGGATGGTGGTTGGCCTCTCCCTGGGCACTGAAAGAGCAGGAGGCTCTTGTCTGGTGGTGGCTGCCAGTGAGCTTGTTGGCACCGCAGTGGTGGCAGAAGCTGGAGTGGGTGGCACAGGTTCTGGGTGGGTGGCCCCAGGAGAATGTAGCCTTACTTTAGCTGAAGTTGAAACAGCTGATGATGGGGTGGTGATGGAAGCTTTGGGCATCTCAGTTGATGATGATGGTGTGGTATTGGAAGCCTTTGGCAGCACAGCTGGTGATGAAGTCGTAATGGAGATCTCTGGCAGCACAGTTGGTGATGGGGTGGAGATGGAGGCTTTTGGCAGCACAGTTGGTGATGGGGTGGAGACGGAGGTCTTGGGCTTACTGGTTGTTGATGGGCTGGCGCTGAAGGCCTTCAGCAGCACAGCTGGGGGTGGGGTGGTGACAAAGGCCTTAGATGGCTTGGTTGGTGGCAGAGTGGTGAAGGCAGCCTTCACTGGCATGGCTGGCAACACAGCAGACGTGACCACAGGTGGAAGAGTGGTTGGCAGTGTCCTGATGGGAAAGGATGCCAATGATAGAACGGTTGGTGCTGCTGTAGACATGGTTCCACGTGACAGCGATGTTGTCATCCTCTGTGATGGTGTGGAGTTAAATGGCAGAGTACCTGGGCAAATCAGATGTTCATCCCTCAACAATGTTACTGCTTGCCCTGCCAGGTGGGGTGGGCTCTTGCAGGAGAATTGGGTGGACAATTTGACCTTCTCCCTGTTGCCCAGGATCCAGCGGTGCAGGTAGCAGAGGTTGCAGTCACATCTCCATGGATTACCACTCAGAGACACTGAGCTGAGCTTCTTCAGGGGGTCTAGCAGCCCTTGGGGAACACTCTCCAGCTGGTTCTTTCGAAGGTTGAGGGTTTTCAGATTTGGGAGAGAAGTAAAGACCCCTTCATCCAGAGCAGAGAGCTGATTTGTGTCCAGCTGGAGGTCCAAGAGCTTGCTGAGCCCGGTGAAGGCTCCTCTTGGCAGAGCTGATAGCTGGTTGTGGGACAAGATAAGTTTGCCAAGGGATGTGAGGTTGACAAAGATGCCATCTGGAAGTGTGGCCAAACTGTTCCTGCCCAGATCCAGCTCCTGCAAGTGTGGCATGGTGTCAAAAAGGCAGCCGGGGAGCTCCATAATATGGTTTGAACCCAGAGTCAGCAACTTCAGTTTGTTTAAACCAAAAAAGCCCTGAGGTGGGAGAACCCTGATGAGGTTGTTGTCCAAGAGGAGTTTCTCCAGGTGAGGTAGGCTCCTCAGAAGCATGGGTGGCAGTGCCCTGAGCCTGTTCCTCTGGAGGCTGAGCTCCAGCAGCTCCAGCTGACTGTCTAGCAGTCCCTCTGGGAGGTCCTGCAGCTCATTCTCATACAGCCGGAGGATTTGCAGCTGGGTGAGTTTGCTAAAGGCATTCACAGGAAGAGTTGTGATCCTGTTTCTAGACAGGTCCAGAAAAGTTAGATTGACAAGAGAATCAAAAATGCCTTCTGGAAGAGAAGGGATTGCATTGATGTGCAGGGAGAGCTCTCCCAAACTTTCCAGCCCATCAAACAGGCCTTTGGGGATGGATCTGAGCTGGCTGTCTCTCAGTTCCAGCCTCTGTAAACTTGGGAGGTTTTGGAAAGTGCCCACAGATAGTTCTTCTAATGAGGCACCAGAGATGTCCAAGTCCCTCAGCTTGTCCAAATTATCAAAGGCTCCAGGTTCAACAGTTTTGATCTTGTTGCCAATGAACAAAATCTTGATCAGGTTGGGCATGTACCTGAAGGCACCTTTCCTTATAGCAGTGATGCTGGTTTGCACAAAGATCATCTCAGAAACAAAGGGCTTTGCAATCTTTGGGATCTCTTTGACATCATTTTTTGTCCCTCTGTAGACCTCCTGGTAGTCTTTGGGTATTTCATATGGATCTTCACCCACTATTTGATCTTGGCATTCATGGGGATTGAAGGAAAGGAGAAAAAGAAAAAGGAAATGCTGGTACATTTTTCTAAAGAAAAAAAAAGGTTTCAAAAATCAGTTATGAAGAACAAGAAATCTCTGTCCACAGCTCATGAACTGTGGTATCACACTGTTGTTCAGCTCTCAGGACTCTTCTATTCACATGTCGTGACTCCTTTAATGAGAAAGAGAGAGACTGGACAAGCAAACATTGCTGTACGAACACAAGCTCACTGCTGTTGGTACCAAGGAATGGACAGGGAAAGCAAGCCAGCTCATGGCTTGCACTGGGACATGCTCCAGGAGGGACAAGGGCTGGACAGTCTGTTCTCTGGCCCTCCTCCTCACGTGTTTGAACTGTAGACTCAGTCTGCCTGGGTGAAGAAGGCAAAGTGCTGCTGCCCATTAGTGCTGCCCCAGTGGGTCCAGTTACTCAGCACGGCAGCAGCCCATTCATGCAGCAACAGAAGCAGTCAGCCCTGCCCTTGCTAACGAGGGACCAGAAGGGCTCCCAGGAGCCAGCCAAGACCGGAGGACCTTGTGTGCTCAGAATTTCCACACTGTGCTGGGTAGACTTGCTGCTTCATTGCTGCTTCTCTCAGTTCAGGGAGCTGGTTTAAAACATGGCTTCTAAGCATCTCTTTTTCAGGATTCTTGCTGATTGCACTGTATTTTGTCCTTGGTTAAACAGCTCTTTCAGACAGAAATAGTTAACCTGTGACCAGCAACCAAGCTTTAGAGCAAGGCACATTAAAACCTTGGAATGTCCACAGATGAACTCTTTAACTCCTAACATTTGGGGCTCTGACCTTGCAAGTAGGAAGTGACATCACTGATGCACACCTACTAGTAGAGCCCACTACTTTCAGGGAAACATTTGGAAATATCACCTAACACATTAACTGGGGTTTAACCTCCATGAGCACCTCACTGGGATCATATTTCCAACTTCTGATTCACAGCCCTGGGTGGGAGCAGGGAAAAGAGGTATGGGTTTCTTCTTGAGAGTCCATCAAAGCTGACCAACCATGCAAAAAACCTTATTCTTGGAAGGTAAATCTGCTGTGAAAAGTTATTTTGTTAAAGAATGTTGAGACATCAGCAAACACAGGAGACTGAAAGCCACTGGGTTTGAAGAGACAGGGATGGGAGGTGACACTGATTGTGCAGGCTGCCCCCCAGGGCTCCCAGGGCAGAAGCCACTGCTGATCTCTGCCCATCCTCTCCCCAGAGAGACTCAGGTGGAGAAGCTGGGGCTGTGGCTGTAGAAGTGCCTGCTTCACTTCTGCTGCAGGGACAGTGCAGTAGGTGAAATGTGGAAATGTCTAAGTGTGGGGAGATGAAAATAGATGGTTTTGAACCACAAAGCCCTTTTAAAACCCTCAGTGTGGTTCTTTTCTTGTCCCCTACTCCAGCCAGGCAGAGTCATGAAGGGATGGTCCCAGCTCACGGCACTGCAGCCTCCCTTGCTCCTTGCTGCAAGGACACGACAAACAGCCCTCCGCGCCGCCCCTCCCAGCACATTTTAAAGAGCATTTTAAAAAAGCATTTTGCATCACTTACTCGGCTGAGCACTTGCAAACGAGTTCAGCCACCGTAGGCAGCCATGCCATGCGAGGAGTGAGGACAGCGCCTGGGGGTCTCATCACCTGGCCAGCCCTTTATCCACATCCCAGGCGCAGGGCTCAGTTTCACGTGAGGTCAGGACACAGGTCTGTGTGGGGAGATAAGGGACGGCAGGGAGCCGGCAGGGGAGCTGTGCCCCCAGTGCAGGAGGCCACGGCAGGAACCCCTTGGAGGGGACGCCGTCACGTACTCCCGGGCCTTATCTGCTGCCACCATTTGACTCGTCACATCCAGGGAAACCTGATGACCTCCGGGCCAGCCTGTTTGCAGGGAATGGTCTCTGTGGTCCCATATCTCCACCAGGCTAACTCACCAGTTTCACAAACACCACCCCCATCGACACGACAGACAGCAGTTTCATTCCTCAGGATTTTCCTCGTGTAGCTAAAAGTGCAGTTCTGAAGCCATTTTTTAATGCTTATAAACAGTCAAACATCTGCAGCTGGACAGATACAACACCTGGGCTCTGTGCTCAGCCCCCCAGCTCCACGCCTTGCTGGCCCTAGTGTTGTGTCCTGCACCCCAGTGCAAGCCAAAGACCCTCCCACGGTGACACCCAGGGCTCCTGGCTGGTGCAAGGCATCTTGTGGGATGCTCATTTTGAGGCAAAGACAAACTGACAGGATATCCATCGCTTCTCAGTGGGCAATTGCAGTGATTACATTTAAGCATCTTCTTCCATTTTCACCCGCTCCTATAAAAGTTCAGCTTCTGCTTGCTGAGTTTCACTGTACTTTTCCTGGCAAGTTTAAAAACAAACCACTGCACATTTTCAGCAGCCTTACCCCTTTCCAACATCAACATCGTACGCATCCGTGTCCCCGCTGGGTGCTCACCCGCCTCTGCCGGGCCCGCGGCGCCCGGTCCCGATGGCCACGAGATGGTGCCGCAGCACCGCCGCACCGACGGGCAGGGGCACGGACAGACACAGGGACACGGACAGACACAGGGACACCCACAGACAGGCCCATGCTGACCCTCACAGGCACAGGGACACTCCCACACAGACACGCACAGACACAAGTGCTCTCTTACACCCCCGTGTGTGCCCCCCACACTCACCCTCCCAGGGGAGCACAGGCCTTACCTGTCACCCCCTGGGTCACCTGGCAGCACTGCTGGGACTTGGTGCCTCGTCCCCACAGGTCACAGAACCAGAATCCCAGGACAGCTGATGTCGGAAGGGGCCAGTGGAAATCATCTAGTCCAACCTCCCCGCTGAAGTAGGGTCCCCGGGTACCCACAGCTCTGTTCAGATGGCTTTTGAGTGTATTCAGAGAAGGAGACTCTACAGCCTCCCTGGGCAACCTGTTCCACGAACCCTCCCAGTAAAGTTCTTCCTCTTGTTTATGTGGGACTTGCCACATTCCATTTTCAGGCTGCAGGGCTGCAGACCAAGCCCTGACAGGGTAGGGGGGGTACTGCTGGTGCACACCTGGGCTGGAGCTCACCCTGAAGCCAGGCAGCTCATGCTCCTCGCTGGGCAATCAGCAGCACTCACCCACACCTCCCTTGGACAAACGGGGTGTCTTGCCCCTCAGGACACAAATCCGTGTCCTGAGGGTTTTGCTAGGCTGCAGCTGGGCCTCTCTTCCCTCTGCAATGCCAAGGGAAGGTGGCTGCAGAGGGCAGACATGAGCACACCATGGGCATGCCAGAGTGGCATCTACTCACCACCAGGCACCTGCACCTATGCCACACCATGCACAGCTCCTGACAAGATCCCAAAGTACCACATCGACCTTCACTGCCTCTCCCAGACACACAGACAGGAGTGGGGGAACAGAAGGATTCCTCTCTCTGCCATGGGAACTGGTAGCACAGAAATAATAGATAAACTTTAATTATATTTGAAATACACAGAAAACACAGAGCTGAGAGGATAAATACCACCAGGCCAGCTGTTGCAGAGAGCTGGGTGACAGCTGGTGACCATGGCAGCAGTAGCGGAGCGAGACGGAGAGCTGTTTGTTTCCCAGGCTGGTTCAGGGGTTACCAGTGCAGAAGCAAATGCCTACCCCAGCTCTAGGGCACCGTGGGGAGACCTGGTGATGCGGCCTCGTTCCCGCTGTGTGCTGTGACAAGGACACTGACCTGCAGTGTGCCACAGCGGGAGTGCAGCTCCCAGGCATGCTGGTACGCTGGCCCCGAGCCCTGCTCCTGCCCAGGGGGAGGGAGGCGAAGGCTGAGCTGCTGGCAGGCTGTGGCATTGCAGGCCACGCTTACGGTGCCCTCGGGGTTGGTGTAGGTGCACTGTCCCGGAGCATCTGCGTGCCAGCCTTCCTTTGGGGGGACACCGTGTGCCCCTGGGCACGCCAGCTGCCCACGGGGGACCTCCAGCAGGGACTGGCCCTGCAGAGCAGTGGGACTGGTGCAGAAGGCTTGGCCGTGGACGAGGGGCTCAGCAAAGCTCTGGAGCCAGCGCAGGAGGTAGGAGAGGTGGCAGTCACAGACCCAGGGGTTGTCAGACAGCCCCACACGCACCAGTTCATCGTTGGCATCGAACAGCCCCGGGGGCAGGCGGGCCAGGCGGTTCTGGTCCAGCACCAGGGCAGTGAGGACGGGCAGCCCAGCCAGCAGCCCCACGGGCAGGCTGGAGAGGTTGTTGTGGCTCAGCTGTAGCTCTGTCAGCCCTGCCAACCCCTGGAAAACCCCAGCGGGCAGGTGATCCATGGCATTGTGTGAGAGCACCAGGGTTTCCAGCACTGACAGGTTAGCAAAGAGCTCCTGAGGCAGTGTCTGCAGCCGGTTGTGAGCCAGCGAGAGGTGGAGGAGGCCAGGGGTGTCAGTGAAGAGGATGGCAGGCAGGGTGGCCAGGCTGTTGCCCTCCAGGCTGAGGACAGAGAGGTTGAGGAGCCCTGTGAAGATGTCAGGGGCCAGGCTGCCCAGGGCATTGTGCTGCAGCTGCAGCCGCCGCAGCCCCCCCAGCCCGGAGAAGATGCCGGACGGCAGCTCCTCCAGCCGGTTGCCATCCAGGTGGAGCTCAGTTAGCTGCCCAAGTGCCCTGAAAGCACCGGGAGGGACCCGTGCCAGCAGGTTGTCACTGAGCTTGAGGACACGAAGGGTGACAAGTGGGGCCAGCAGCCCATCTGGCAGCTCAGCCAGCACATTCCGTGAGAGGTCCAGGGCCCGGAGCCGCCGGAGCGGGTGGAAGATGCCAGGGGGCAGTGCCTCGATCCTGTTCCCTGACAAGCACAGGTCCTGCAGGCTGCATGAGGCAGTGAAGAGCCCTGGCTGCAGGGTGCGGATGGCGTTGGCACTCAGGGAGAGCTTGCTGAGGCTGGCCAACCCTGCCAGCATCCCAAGGCTGACCGCTGGCAAGGGGTTGCCTGACACCTCCAGCTCAGTGAGGCTGGGCAGCCCCTGAAAGGCACCAGCCTCCAGCTCCTGGATGTTGTTGTTGATGAAGACCAGCTTGGTGAGGGTTGTGCTGGAGCCCAAGTCCCCGCTGTGGATGCTGCTCAGGGCTGTCTCCACGAAGAAGAGGTGGGTGGCACTTCCTGGCAGGCCCTCCGGGATCTCCCGCATCATTTCGTTTGAGCAGAAGACTTTGGAGGTGTCATAGCACTGACAGGTAGGGGGGCAGGATGGGGACAGTGCCCCCACCAGCAGGGACGCCAGCCCCAGCAGCACACAGATCACCAGCCTGCACTGGAGAAAGAACCAAGCCTCACCCCTTGCCCTGACAAGGCAGAAATCTGCACCCACAGGCGGGCACTGCCAGGGAAAGGGCTTCTGCAGCCAGAAATGCAGCAGGATCATCCTCTGAGACACCACCAGCACAGGCGGCAGCCTTGCCCATGGGGCATCCCTCCAGCCCCAGCTGCCAGCACCTCCCCAGCACTCCCCTTGCAGGAATGGGGAGCAGTTCCCTCCCAGATGTCTCCCCAGGGTTTTTACTCTGTGCCCCAGCCCACCCTGTGACAACCAGGGTGATGCCACCCTCGCCAAAGGCAGTAAGCAGCCACATCCTGCAGAGCAGCTGCTGAGGTAGGACCTGTGTGGGTCTGTTGAAGTCTTGGGGGAAACCTGTACCCTCATCAGATGTCTCCACAGGCACAAAGCCAGGCTCTGGGACAGGAGAATATGTGAAACACAGGGCTGTGCTGCACACACTGCGTGATGGGGACAACCCTGCAGGGCTGCTCTGAGCTCAGTGGCAACAGGACCGGGCTCCACCATTTGTATTTCTAACTGCCTGTCGGGTACTTCTTTTTCCACAAGGAATCAGAGCAGCATCAAACCTGCTGGAGGGATATTCAGCCTGACCAAACACCTATTCCCAGCCCACAGAAGCACTTTTGGAGGCCATGGCCTCCAGACCTCTGCCAGTCCCTTCTTAGCTGGGATACATGCCAGTGCTGCCTCATTTTGGGGGATATTGCCAGCCCCACAGCAATGCCCACCTACAGACACCCCGTGTTAGTGGAGCTCTCCTGGACTTACTCCAGCAATTCAGAGCAACGCTGGCCTTGGCATTTCCTTTCCTCCATCTCGCTTGTGTCCACCAGAGCCAAGAGTGGCTCCCACCCGTCCCAGGCCCCCCAAACCACCCAAGCAGTGTGGGCACCACTTACCACGTGTGGCATCATGGGGATGGTTGCCAAGCCTGCGGTGGATTTGCAGGATGCTGCTTGCTGAGACGGGACAGTGTTTTCTGGGGCGGATGGGAAGCCGGCCGAAGCCAGGGACGAGCTGTTCCTGCTGGGGCGGAGCTGCCCCTCACTGCTTATCGGCAACAACAACCCGTGTCCTTGGAGCACTTCGAAAAATAACCCGGCCCCAGAGGGACTGGAGGTGAGGCCAGAGGCAGCTGCCTGTGAGCATCCTGGCAAGGAAGTGAGGTCCTGGCCCCGGACATCCACTGGTCCAGGGATGGTGGCAGGGTGCTGCTGTCACGGGTGGCTCCAGTCCTACACCGAGGTCAGCATGCTTGCTTACAGAACCCCCCTAAGAGAGCCCCAGGACTTTATTAAATCTCACTGGGAAATGGTGCTCAAAATATCTCTGCCGTGAGTAAAGAGACCAGGTCCAGCTTAGCAAGGCAGATGAAGGTTGAACATGACGTTAGAGGTCTTTTCCAGCCTTATGATTCTACAGGGAGGGGTCCACTGTGGGACCATCACAGTGGTCACCAAGGGTTTTGCATCCCAGCCAGCAGTGGGATGGTGAGGGACCCATGGATCAGCTGAACTCCCTAGGAGTTTCAACCTGCCCGGAGGAGCAGCACACACTGCCAGTAAGAGCTGCATTGCAAGGGCCCGTGTTGGAACAGGCTGGGCTGGCAGCAGCCATGGAGGCACCCCAGGAGGCGGGAGCAGGGATACTTCACTGCCCTCTGTCAGTCTCATGGAACAGATGGTGATACATGGAAAAACTCAGCTGACACAATCCAGCTCTGAAGGGAACCAAGCAAACTCCCCACCACCCCAGCAGGACACTGTGCAGGAGGCAGTGTGTGTCCTCTTCGAGAAGCTTGCTGAGGTCGTAGCTCACTCCCCAAAAACCCACCTGCTGCTGTTGTTGGGCTTAGCCCTCCTTGGTCCATCATCCCAGGCTGGAGTCCAGGGACCAGCAAGGGCTCAGCAAACACAGCCCACTGACCCTCTCCCAGCCTCACCAACCCATACAGGCTTTTCCTCAACACAGTAAAAAACCTCTGAGGAGTGGAAATCAAGTGCAGCCCCTGTCCCTGCTGGGCCATTCCCCTGATGTGCACCATAAAGGAGTGAATAAACAGCTCTTGGCACTTGGAGGGGACAACGGCACTTTAATGGGAAGGTCACACATCAGCACCCAACAGCCCCGTGAGACAGTCCTGTGTCTCCTGTTACCGTGCAGGACTCCGCCCGGAGGAGTGACCCTTCATGAGCACCGGCGTGGAGCTGCTTGAGCCAGCACTGGCTGCTGAGGTGCTGTGAGCAGCCAGCACTACAGGGTGGCCACCAAACACGCACCTTGTCCCACAGCAGCAGTCCTCCGGCAGCCTGCTGCCACTGCACCACACATGGAGGTGAGCTGAATTCCCCTCATCCTGCTGGAGAAGGCAGCTGGATACAGGTGCTGTGGGGAATGGCGTGGCACCCATTTGCAAATTGCAGAGCAGCCAGCAACTTCCTGACCCTCCGCTCTGTGTTGCCTGCATCCCCCCTGGCCAAGGGCTGCCACCAGGCAGGGGCACTGGGCACACACAGGAGGGCACTTGAGGGAGTAAGAAGAGGATGAAAAAGCTTTGTCAAGCAGAGCAGGACCAGGTTGCTCACTAGCTGGTGGAGGGGGTTAAGAAAACAAGGACCAGGGATGGGATGCAGTAGAAACAGCCCCCAACATGCTCCAGCAGCCAAGGGACACAAGAACAGGAACTTCTCCCAGCCCCTGCAGACACTTCACACCCATTGCCCCACTCCTCTGCCCTCACAGTGGGGCCAGTGCAAGCCCTTGGCACCCTGTGGGGCTGAGGCAGGGTGCTGCAGGCAGGGGCACAGCTACAGCAGGGTCAGCACCAGCGTGCAGTGAGGGCTGGGGGGCTGCTCCTGCCCATCCCCAGTGCCAGCAGACTGCCCCGTGGCTCTCCTGGCTGGAGGTGCACAAGGGGAGCAGGCAGATGCCAGGAGCAGGGGAGGATGCTGGCTGTGCTCTGGCCTGTGCTGCCTGCAGGCAGGGAGGGCAGCTGGGACGCAGCTGAGACACTCAGGGTGTGCCAGCCTGGCAGCAGCCCAGCCCCGCAGGGAGCCCTGCCCAGGAACCAGTGAGTGATGGAGCAGAGAGAACATGCAGCTCTCCTGGGGGGAAGGTGCTCTCTCGGCTCCTGGCCCTGCATGATGGCTCACACCTGTCCTGGTGGGGACAGAAGGTGGAGAAGAGGTGCTGGGCAGGGGTGAGGGCAGCAGGCAGCATGAAGGCAGCAGCACTGCAGGGAATGATGCAAGGTGAAGGATGGGGAAGTCCTGTTATTTGGGGTAAGCACCATCATGGCCGGGCTGTGGGGTCCCTCTCTGCATCCCACACCTCAGCTGCTCAACCCAGGCAGGGCATGAGCACAGAGGCTGCACTGGAGGCAGGAAGGGCTGGGGATAGTGGGCAGCCACGGGAGATCACTCGGTGGGGAAGCCCTGCTGCAGAGCAGGGGCAGGGCAAAGCAGAGCAGGACAAGGGTACACACAGTGCACACGGCGATGTTGTCCCGTCCCGGTCAGCACGGGCAGCTGATGCAGAGCTACTGTCAAGTCCTTTGACCCCACAAGCACCTCTGCCCTCAGGGTCTGCCAGACACTCAGGCTTCATTCGGAGCCTTCATCCTCATGAGCACGACATGGCTCTTCTTCCTACAGCCATAGACCACCAGTGCCACCAGAGCAGCCAGCAGGGCCACACACACCAGCACGATGACTGCTACCACCACCCCGCCCTGCAGGCGTGTCAGCCCCCACTGCCCCCTCTCTTCCTCCTCCTCCTTCTCCTCCCCCTCCGGCTGTGGGGAGGCTGGCAGCCCCGTGGGGGGCTCCATCGAGGCATCTTTTGGCGACGCTGACTCAGAGGTGTGAGCAGGGAGCGGGGTGCTGGGGTGGGGAGCAGCAGTGTGGGGCTGGGAGTCGAGGAACTGGTCCCGTGGCAGCTCGGCGATGGGGATGCCCTGCAGGGCGGGAGGCTGGGCACACAGCGGGGGTATCTCACCCACCTTGTGAGGGTTCTCCTCCAGCCAGCCCTGCAGGGGCAGGATGCCCTTGTCACAGCGCCAGGAGTTGTTGTGCAGCCTCACCTCTCGCAGGGCCGTCAGCGGGGAGAAGATGCCGGCAGGCAGGTACTCCAGGGCATTGGAGTGCAGCTGCAGGTGCCGCAGCCCAGGGGTGGCCCCAAAGAGGCCCCGTGGCAGTGCCTGCAGCTGGTTATGGTGCAGAGAGATGTTCTGCAGCTTGGGCAGCCCCTCCAGTGCCCGGGCATCCAGGCGGCGCAGGGCATTGGAGTGCAGAGACAGCTCCAGCAGCTCCCCCAAGCCCTGCAAAGCCCCTGGTGCCACTGACCGCAGTCGGTTCTTGCTGAGAACCAGGAGCTGCAGCTGGGTGAGGTTGCTGAAGACGGCAGTGGGGAGGGTGGAAAGCTCATTCTCATAAAGCCAGAGCTCCTGCAGGTTGGGCATGGGCCCAAAGGCACCGGGGGAGATGTTCCGCAGGCGGTTGACGTGCAGGGTGATCTTGGCGAGGGCGTGCAGTGGCAAGAAGACGCCGCTCGGCAGAGTGGTGAGGAGGTTGTTGGACAGGTAGAGCTTCTGCAGATTGGTGTTGTGCACAAAGAGCTCTGGGGACAGCGTTTCCAGCTGGTTCTGGTGCAGCCCCAGCTCCTGCAGCTCTGGCAGCCCATCAAAGGTGCCCACCGGGATGTGCCGGAGCCGGTTCTCGTAGAGCCGCAGCACCTGCAGCTGCGCCAGCCGCTCGAAGGCCCGAGGCGGCAGGCGGTCGATGTTGTTCCTGGCCAGGTTGAGCTTGGTGAGGCTGGTCAGTTGGTCAAACACCCCCTCCTGCAGCTCCTTCAGGTTGTTCCCGTGCAGCTGCAGCTCCTTGAGGTTGCTCAGATGGGCGAAGTGGGAAGGCTCGACCTGGAGGATCTGGTTGCTGGAGAGGAGCAGAGACTCCAGCTTGTCCAGAGGCTCAAAGACCTGCACGGGGAGCTCCTGCAGCTTGTTGCTGGCCAGGCTGAGGTAGCGCAGGTCGGGCAGGTTCTGGAAGGCGCCGGGGCTGATGCGGGACAGGGCGTTCTTCTCGACGCGCAGCCCGATCAGCAGGGAGGCGTTGCCGAAGGCGGCGTCGCCCAGCTCGGCGATGCGCGTGTTGATGATCTGCAGGGTCATGGCGTTGGCTGGGATGGGGCTGGGGACCGTGGTGATGTTGGCACCAAAGCACTCCACCTGGGCGCTACGGACACACCGGCACTGCTCTGGGCACTGGCTACTGGCCACCTGGATGCCCAGCAGCAGCAGCAGCCACCACTGCCAGCCTCCCTGCTCCATTGGGCCTGCAGAAAGAACAAAGGAGTGGGGTTCGGCCCCTGCGATTTCCCAGCTCCCAGGGCCACTGCCAGGGATGGGTGCTGCTGTCCCTCTGGAAAAAGCCACCGAGGCTGTGGCCATCCTGCCCCAAGCATGGCAACGAGGCAGAGGAGGGCAGGCAAGGAAGGCTGGGGGCAGGCACGGCTTGGCACAGCACAGGCAGGAGCTCAGAGCAAGACAGAGCTGGGGGCCACAGTGCCTGGCTTCCATACCACAGCTATTAGTGGCATTCCTGGTGTCCCAGCTCTCCTGGCTGCTCTGGCAGCAGGGAGTGTGGTTTCCTGTTTTACTGAGTGTGGCGAGCTGCTACCAGCAGCACTGGCCTCCTGGCACCACCAAAGAGCCCAGACCTTCACCAGAGCTGGCTTGCAGCACCTGCAGTGGGTCTCAGCATTGCCCCAGCACCCCAAGCACCCTCCTAGCCCTGAGCTCCTGTTGCAAAGCCAAGAGCAGTGCCTAGGGATGCTTTAGCTCCAGTCCTGCAGGAGCCTGGATCAACAGGACCCTTGCCAGCTCCCCAGCACAGGCTGGGTGTGGGGTGGCCCTGTGTTCCCCCATCCCCAGCAGGAGGTCTCAGCCTGGCCTATTTTTGCCATGAGAGGGGTATCTGATGTGGGCATGTGTAGGCAGGCTGGTCCCAGGGGTGGTGCCCAGCAAAGTTCTCCATCACCCCACAAACACAGACACCATGGACACCCTCTCCTCCCTCCTCTGGCCTGGGAGCTTCCTCCCTCTCTAGATTAAAGCTGCAGCCTTGTGCCAGGGTGGCATAGACCAGGCCCCTGTTAACAGCTTCATGTGGCACAAGGGAGGGAGAAAACCTGCAACTCTTTCTGCTCTGAGCACAGCTCAGCCAGACAAGCCATTCAGGCAGCACAGGGGTGGGGTCACAGTGCCCCAGCTGGAACCCAGGGTGTTGGGGCACAGCCCCTGTCCTCCTCCCCACCCTTCCCCCATGGAACACTCTTGCTCTCAGGCAGGGAGGGAGGAACCCTCCACAAGCCAGCATAGTTTATGTTTCCCATATGGAAACAATCTGCATCCAAGAACAGCTTTGTTTATAGCAAGATATTTATAAACTTCCCCAAAAGCTCGGCACATCAAAAGCCCTGCTTATGTCACTCCTTGGTAAGGCAGCACTGAGAGCACCCACACTGGAGCAACCTTCAGGAAAGGCAGCTGGAAACAACTGATCTCTCTTTTTCTTGTAGGACAGAAACTTAGAGACCAAAAGGCTGAATATTCCCTACTGCTCAGCCCCTCAGCATCCCGCTGCTCCTGACATCAGCCCCGCAAAAATATTACTTTGCCCCCCTTAATTTTCTCTGTTGATCACTGTCTGGGACACATTGCCTATGTAACTCTTTCAGCTCCCACAGCATCTAAATGGTCTCACTTTTTCAGAGAACCCTTCCAAGACAAACATCTCCATCAAATAAAAAGGTGCCGAACGTGCAGATCCCACCACTCCAGTACCAACCCTCGGAGCTGCCCTGGGAGTCCCTGGGATCTGTGTCCACTCACAGGGGCAGTAGGAGAAGGAGACTTACCCGAGTGTCCTGCAGCCACAAGCGCCGAGTGAGCACAGCTCCGTGCTGGCAAGAGAGCAGAGTGTGGTTCATTCTTCCCCTCCCAGTATATAACCCGTCCAAATCAATGAATCAGCACAGGGGCAGTGGCGGGGTTAGGGAAGGCGCTGGAGCAGAGCTGCTTCCAACTCCTGTTTCCTCAGCAGAGCAAGCATCTTGAGGATGGAGTTTTGGGTTTCCCCCTCCTGAACCCCAGTGCTCTTGTAAGAAGACAAGCAGAGGGCCCAGTGAACATGCTGCTCATGTCAGCCAGTGCCCAGGCAGCAGCTTGGCCCTGGGAGCCCCCATAGTCCTCAGTGGGACACAGCCAGGTGCTCTGACCCGTGGGGGCAGACAAGGCAAAGCCAGACCCCTGGGCACTGCCCTGTCCTTCCCTGGCATGAGTTCACACCAGGGCTGCTCCACAGCCCTTCCTTGGCACAGGCACAGCTCTTGTTTCCCCGTCTATGGCTCCTGCAATTGTCAGGAGTTCCAACTGTGCCCCAGACTAGGGCCACCAGCACAGGCAGACCCCTGGCACACTGACCCTGCCCAGGTCACAGCTCTCATTCCCCCCACAGCCACAAATGCCAACGGGCCACAAACCCACGAAACCCACTCTGGGCTCTGTCCTGTGGGCACCACAACCAAGCACTGCCAGGTAGCAGGCACCATGCCAGGGTCAGCAGCTGTGTGGGTGCCAGCCACAGGCCAGGCTGCTTCAGAGAGCCCTCAGCAAGCCAGAGCATTGCCCACGAGCCATGAGGAACACCTGGGCTCCGAGGACCCCCTTTACAGGCATCCCTGCAACCCCAGAGCAGCACAACAGTGGTCTCCCAGTGGCTGCCCCTGCTCTGCCCCCTCAGCAGTCCTGACACACAGGTCATGGAACCTGGTACCCAGGGGTGTTTGGAAAGCATCCATCGACTTGTTCAGGGGCACCTGCTGCCACCCTTCCCCTGCCCTTTCCAGCCCACACGGGTGCACTGGGGTGCCCTTGGGTCCCATCACCCAGCCCAGGTCTCCCCACCTTGCCCACCTCCTCCAGGCAGTCCCAGTCCAGCAGCTGCCGGGAACGGATATCCAGGAGGAAGCAGCTAAGGAGAGTCAGCATA
Source organism: Chaetops frenatus (assembly GCA_013400775.1). NCBI lineage: Eukaryota > Metazoa > Chordata > Aves > Passeriformes > Picathartidae > Chaetops > Chaetops frenatus. Next base: position 27,644 of record VZTR01016446.1, on the reverse strand, counting down.
GGTGGCCCCTTTGGGCTTCCTGGAGAGGCACTGCAGTCCCATGCTAAGCACGGGGCAGCTGGAACCTCCCTGAGTGCCTGTAATCCCGTCTCAGCCCACCCGTGCTTGCGCCGGTTGCAGCAACCCCTGCTCAGGTTCCGGGTGGCACTGGCACGCTGCTCAGGATGGGAACAGCACGGGGCTCTGCTGGAGCACGGGGAGGAAATGTGTCGTGCTCTGAGGGGTGGGAGCGTGCAGGGCAGTGGAAGGGGTTCAGAGAGGCGACCAGACCAGGACAAACAGCAAACTGCAGGGATGGAGAGCAGAGTTCCCAGACAGTCGCAAAGGAAGGAGACAGGGATCGTGGGAACATGGTAGGGAGTGGGACCTCAGCTGGAGGCTACGGCCACCACTGTGTCAGATTGCATGGGTGGCCCATCTGCCATAGGACATGCAGGATGGTCATGGACCCCTCTCTGGCTGGAGAGTGAGTGCAGAGGCTGAAACTACCCCCAGCCATGCTTCCTGCCTGCTCTGGGGCAACACCCAGGCATTTGGGCACAGAGAATGGGTATTTTGAAAACACCACCCACCAAGCACTCTAGTTCACACTGTAGTGACACAGCAGTTTCCCAGAACCACACTTCCCAAAACAATCTCCCCACTTCTGCGACAGCGCTGCAGCTGGAGGTCAGGCACAGGGCTTGGGAGCTGCCTGCTCCCTGCAGCGCTGGCACAAAAGCAGGGCTCTCACAGCCTTATCACAGCCTTATCACAGCTCTGTCTGCCCACTGCCAGTGCTGCTGGGCTCCTGCCCGCTCTGACTCATCCAGAAGCTCACAGCTTTTCAGCGAGGCAGCACAGAAACTAAACCTCAACACTTCCGATAAACCACTGCCCCAAGCCCAGCTCGTCAGAGGAATGTTGGACTTGCCTCCTTCCAAGAAGTGCTGCCCCAGGGTGGACAAGGATGCAGTGGTGGGTACCTCAAACACCCTGCCCAAGAGAGGGGGTAATCAGATTATGGTCCCTGTAACACGGTGCAAGTTTCAGAGCAGTCCAGGTAATAGCTCTGACAAAAACCCACCTGCCTCTACCGAGGCCTCAGAAAATTGGCTCTGGCTTCTGGCTGGAAATGATGATTATTTTCAACACATCGCTAAAATCAAAGCAGGGCTGAGTAACAAATGGCACACGCCCGTGCATCACTTCTGCAGCCACTCCCGGAGGTGAGCGCATGGGAGCTTGCCCCAGGCTACTAACAAGGGAGAGAAACAGAGGGTGTGAGAGCTGGGAACAGCAGCACGACACACCCCACACATCTGGAGGGGAGAGGCAGCTCCCGAGACAGCAAACGGATATGACTGAAGGTGAGATTAGCATTTTGCAGGGAGAGGCTGCTCCGCATAGCCAGGAGCTCACACGGCGCTGGATGGAGTGGACTGGCCTTTCCCACCTCCAGCTGCAGCAGCCAGAGGCTGAAGCCCCCCTGTCCAAACCCTGGACAGTGTGGAACCACTGTTGTATCCCTGCACCTTCAAGGAGACAGTGGAGCCCCAGAACATCAGTGTCGCTTATTGCTGGAGCTGCCTGCCTTGCACCAGGATAGCAGGACAGTCCCGTGTCTGTCTGTCCATGCTGGCACACCTCCAGCCCATCCCCACGGCCGGGGTGGCGGATGCAGCACAGCTGAGTGGCTCTCAATCACCAAGGGACTCGAGACTGCTTGGAAAAATTCATGTCGTCGCTAAAATTAGCAGCTTGTGGGCTTGGCTGGGAGAGAACATTGTTCATCTGCCGAGCAGCTGAGCACGCTCACCCACGCCATGCAGACCCAGCTCCCCCCTTCAGCCCCGGCTCCCTGCACACCTCCAGCTCCTGCCTGAGTTGGCAGCCTGGGCAGGATGGGACCCCTCCATGGCCTGCCGCTCCCTGCAGTGCAGTGCAGTGCTGGGACCCCCCCAGTTATTTTGCACTGCTACAAAGTGCCCACCTTGATATGAGAAGCCCCCTCAGTGGCCCCCGGTGCTCACAGAGACCAGCTGGTCCCGGGAACCAAGCCAAACGCTGCTGAAGTGGAGGAGGAGGCTGGAGGGCTGGGCTAGGGGCCACAGAGGGAGTGCTCCCCATCTTCCAGCACAGGGGAACACCTCAGCCTGAGCCCTGCAGCAGGACCCACAGGCTCAAGCTGCAGCTGAAGGGTGAAGGAAGGGGCATTAGTCCCTCAGGGACTGGTGCTGGGGCCACCTCCACCCTTAGAGAAGAACGAGCAGCCCCTGCTGGTTCACCGTGGGCCCACCCTAATCCTTTGAGGAGCCCAAATGAGAGAGCTTCTCCATAGGGCCAGTGATCCAGCCATAGTGACATTTTCCATCCCTGCTTGTGGAATGCAGGGCCAGGGCTGCCTCACTGCTCATGGCTAGATGATGCCACCATCTGCCCCAAGGGATGGGGACACATCCTGCCTGCCCTGGGAAAGTGCTTATGCAAAGTGGGAACTTAGGGAGGGAGCAGCAGCAGCTTTGGTCTGTCGAGGATGGTTAGCAGGGATGGCCATCAGGCTAACCTCCATCCAAGCACCAGCACTGGGCCCACCACAACCTCCTGGAGCTGGAGGAAAATGGCATTTAGGATCTCAGGCTCCAGTAGGGTTCACCCCAGCAGCAGAAGCATCTCCTCCAGGCTCAGCCCTAGCCTGAGCAATAGCAGCAGCACGCAGGGCTTGGCCCAGGCTCAGGGCAGCGCTAGGCTGGAAGGAATGTGGGGCCTGCAGCCAAATCCGCCTGCAGAGATAATCTGAAGCGGAAAGAGCTTGTCCGATGTGTGCTGGGAAAGGGGGGGAGGAGCAGCTGGAGCGGGAGGCGATGGCATGGGGCTCACACACTGCAGTGTTTCCTGGATCAGCCTCATCTCTGTAAAGCTACCTCTGGCACCACAAAGTGTCCCAGTGACCTCTTCCCAACACGCAATGGGGCCAGGGGCCTCATTTCTTCTCAGGAGAAACCAGCAGAGGAGTGAACAGCAGGCTGCAGAGCTGCTGCCAGCCATCACTGGCCCTCTGCCCTGAGCTTTTTCCATCCAGAGAGACACAAAGGCACAGCTGGAAGTCTGGCATGCCAGTCCTACAGCAGCAATTGCACGAGGTCTGAGCCCAGTGGTGGATGGGTCCGGGTGCTGCTGGAACAGAAGCCCCCCACCCTGTAGTGAAGTGGGACTCACCCCCCTTGGCCCAAGTAAGAGACTATACCACGGCTTATCCACCCATGAACACCCACAGATGAACATAAACCCAGATTCTGGCTACAAAAATGGAGGCATAACACTTCCCTAGCTTACTGCTCCCTAGCTGGGACAAAGCAGGAGCTTCAGGCCTTCTGTTCACTGTGAGTCTGTAAACACACGTGGCCCCAGCCTTGTCACCGGGTACCTGCCTTGGGCTGCGTCTCCTCCCAGCTCTTCTGTCAGCCCTGGGAAATGCTGCCAAATCAGCAGCCCAGGCAAGCCATGCTGGTTGGAGGCCTGGAGGAGACAGCCAATGCTCCATAATGTCAGGCAGAGGCTCCCTGGGCTCCTGCCTCGCAGCCAGTGGCTGAATGCACTCCTGAACCGTGGAGCACTGCTGGGAGCCTTCTCCAAGCACATCTGCCATCACCCTACTTCTCTTTGCCATCAGAACAGGGAAGATCCGAGGTGCAGGCTCTGATCTTGCTGCTGTGCACTGGAGGACTGAACTGCATTTCACAGGCAGCTGCCCAAGCTCACTGCCCTCTGCAAGCAGTGACAAGGGCCCTCCTGCAGGTCCTGGTCTCACAGGGCAGAGGCAGGGGGATGGAAATGACCAGGACACCAGGGACACAAGGAAAGGATGTGTGTGCTGGTGGCTTGCTGCAGTGGCTGTGACACAGGCAGAGATGCCAGTCCCTGTGCTTTGGGGACTCTGGATTCAAATCCCAACAAGCAAAGGAGAATGGCATTTGTAGTGACATCAAGCTGGAAACACAATGAATACTCCCATGGCTTGGCATAGAGTGGGTCAAAGCTCCCACTGCTCCTGGGAGAGAACAGGAGCAACTGCTGCAGCTAGAAGCATTTGAAGGCTGGCACAGCTGGCCTAGTGGTGAGGTGCCCAGGCACTCCCAGCCAGGATACTGGAAGCAGGTCTGGATAACATGCAGGGCTGTTTAACCATGACTCTGCACCCCGATCAGGAGCCAAGAGAGCGGAACCAACCCCTTCAGCCACTGTATGCAGATGTGCTTTGCATTCACCCCTTCCCCAGTACCCAGCATCTGCTGGACCAGGCATTAGGTACCTCCAGTTTCTTCCAGCCCACTGTGTCCCCATCCCAGCCTGGTGGTAAAGGTGGAGCAGCACATGATGGAAGTGTGGGCTGTGTGGGCTGCAGGGACTGAGAAAATCCTTGCACACAAGGGAAGGGTGCTTTGAGGCAGCAGCGAGGCAGGGCTGCCCAGAGAGGGTCTGGGGACCAGGCTGCCACAGCTGCATCATGCTGACCTGGAAGACTATCCCTCCTCCAGGAAAAACAGAAGTAGGACATACATAAGGATATCCTTGGATTCTCAGGCCAGGGAGTTTTTCAGGAAGGGCTGAGCTCTGTTGGGCAAGAAACAATGAATCAGAGGCAGCTCAAAACAGTACACCTCAGAGGAAGAGTTAGTAAACCATCCCAGGCACTCATTACTCCAGCCTTTTGTTGTCTGATGACTTCACTTCCCCCGTCTGGCTCAAGCGTGGGGAAAGCCCGATGACAGCATGTGAAGAGGAATCATCCTGGGAAGAGGCATCTTCCTGGTCTTAGCACTTGACTGTACACAGCTCTGTGCCAGAGCTGGAGCTCAGTGACGGCACTGGGAGCCAAGGAGCAGCGTGGGGGCCCTGCTGGCTCCTCTGCAGGGCTGGGACAGCCAGAGGAGGGTTCAGAGGAGCAGCAGCTGGTGCTGCCCCGCTGCCCTGGGGCCGGACAGCAAGGTGTTGTACCCATACCACGAGCAAGCAGGTGCTTTCCCTTAGAAACCAGACGCTGTGCATCCAAGTTTCCAGAGCACACTTCCTTCACTGAGGTAACGATCACCAGCATGGTTTGTAGAACCATCTCCTCACTAGTCCTGATTACACTGATCTGCCTGCTGCGAGCAGATGCCTGCGTGGCACCGTGTGACAGCGCTGCAGCTGGCACAGCACTAAATGGTCATTACAGCTGTCCAGCCAAGAACCTAAATTAGTAACAACTGTCTCTTCTTAAACACTACATGCAACCACACAGAACCACCACCAAGAAAGCTCACTGTTGGTTTTGTGCTTCTTTCAAATATATTGCAACAAATATTCTGGAACATCTGTTTATTAATCCAGTCACAGTTGGCTTTGCACCACTTGCAGTGAGTTGCATTTCTGCTTCTTTAGACGTGGCTTTAACTCCCATTTAGCCAGGTTTGCTACACTTTGTTAAACCTCAACAGCAAGACAATGATCATCGAACACTACAGAAGAACATGCTCTCTTTTCACAGCCTGGAAGAAGAATTTAGGCCCAGCAGCAGAGTACCCCAAAACAAAGCAGTCACAGTTTCTCCTCACTGCCCAAGAGTAACATACAGCAGGGAAACAACCATAAACCTGCAGGAAATGCAAGCTTTCTTCACCTCAATTCTGTCATGTGTGTTTAAAGGCCATCCAGCAAAGTCCTCAAGAGTTAGAAAGTCACTAAGGTTACAAAAGACTCCTGGAGTAGAGGCTCTCTGGCCAAAGGAGCAAGGGAACCACACCCAGAGGTTTTCAAGCACATCAGAGCTTTTAAAAACAAACTAAGCCCCATAATATAGATAAAAGCTGACAGTTAAATCCAAGAGCTACAAAAGCACAGGCAGTCTGACAGCTACGAGTCTACTTATGAACTAAAATATTGATACAATTCAAAATATTAATAAATGTTAGTATAAGGACCAAAACCCACACTACTGCCTAGTAGTTGCCTTTACACATCAACACTTGAAAGGGCTGGAAGTCAGGGAATAGCACAATGCAATAAGGTAAAAAATAGTGAGACTGAAAGTGCGGCTGAACACTCCAAGATGATGGAGTCCTGCAGCCAGCTTCAAAACAGAGGTGACACTTCGTGGCCCTCAGTTCAGGCAGGCTCCCTGGCCCTCAGCTGCATGCTGCTGTTTTGCTAGCCAAGCCCAGGAGAGACCATTCTTTTCTCTCCCAGCTCAGTCAAGATCAGCTTTCAAACCAATTCACCCCTGTGGAGCCCATCCTCAGTCCTGGGCATCCACCTGGTACTCTGGTTTCAAGATTCCCTGCATCATGCAGCCAGGAACAGCTTGTTTTTTCAGACCACTGGCCAAAGTTTAAGAATGCAAGTGTTTACTTAAAATTCAGAGCTGTAGGAACTTCACAAAGTTTCCAGAAAACCTCCAGGCAAACAATAAAATACATCAAGATTATAATTCCTAGCTCAGCATCTTCCTCTGCTGTTAGCTTTAATTGGTACCCCTTCCTCATTCCATGTCCTGGAAAGGGGCTGAGGACAGAAAGCAAAAGTTAAGACGCTTCACACCATTCTGCCCACATCCCCATTGTTTAAAGGTCCTTCCCAGCATCTCCTCCCAAAAACACCATTTGTTTTCTCACTAAGGAGACAACAGATTGCAGGCAGTATAGGGCATAATAGTATTGGAGTACTTTGGGTGATCTCCAAAGCACAGTTGAAGCCATGTTCCTACCATGTTCCGACACTGATTGTACACTCCATCTGAGCAGTGAACCCTTGGCAGGCAGCAGCCTCTGGCAGGGACAGGGCTGCACTCCAAGGCAGGAAACCCACAGTGCATGTGTAGAGGTGACCACAGATACTTTGATCTCACCCTCTGGGTTCATGCACCAAGTGCTGTAGCAATTTACAGTGATTACAACCACTCTGGGCAATTGCTGCAAGGTGCATAAAACTCATTTCCATTATGTTGCAAAGCCAAGGTTTTTATGGTCTTTGCTATGAAGATTTGTAATCCAGTTCTGAATTGAGTATTAACTGCTCAAATGTTCAAAAAGCATCCAAAGCAACACTTCAGTTCCTTCTTGGGCTAGATTTCTCTATCTTCTTAATATTCTTATCAGAACTACAGGCTGAGCAGGAATATTTCTGGAGTGCAAGAGTTGCCTGGTGTTACCCATCACATACAGACTGAGCACAATGACTACAGTCTGGAGTGCTAAAATCAAACTATGAATGCACAAGAATAGCTGGCAATAAGTAACTCTGGTATTAAAATAGGGTTTAGCACTGCTGTGGGCTGGAAACTCATCCCACCAGACAAGAGTTGTTAAATCTGTCCCTCTGACACTGCTGGTTCGTGCTATGATGCTCGAAGAAGTCTGGACTGGAACATGTGAGAAATGTAACCCAGGTTGTCCAACATCTTCAACATGGGAGTAGGTAAAACCTGGAGTTGGAGGAGGAATTGATGTGGGTGAGCTGATGATTTCCATGTTGAACACCACTGTTACAGCAGTCTCCTGAGATGATGTGAAGAGCTCTGTCACAGGAGATGTCAAAGGCTGGGAACAAGTTGAGCTGAATGTCTGATATGTCATGGCTGTGGTTGGCAGGCACTCTGGGTCATCGATGCTTAGAGACACAAGAGAAATATTCTGCAGTGCCACTGGGCTGTGGCACATTAGAGATGGCACATTTTTAACTATTGTTGTGCTCTTTTGGAGCCATTTCTGGAAGCCAAGAATTTGGCAATTGCATTTCCAAGGGTTGTCATCAAGGACAACTTCTTCCAGCTCAGGTAAAGCAGTAAAGAAGTCAGCAGGAAGAGACTGCAGGTTAGTACTATTCAGGTAAACTTTCTGGAGGTGCTTGAGATTATGAAAGAGGTTTCTAGGAAGAACCTCAAGCCTTGTATCAAAGAGGGAAATGTTCTGCAGTTTCTGAAGGCTCAGAAAGATTCCCTCTGGTAAACTGGAAATATTACTTGTATGGAGAGAAAGACCCCGCAGTTCATTCAGGCCACTGAATACATTCCTAGGGAGAACTGTAAGCTCTGGGTTAAAACTCAGCACAAGAAGCTCTAAATTTGTCAAGTTACTGAACACAAAATCTGGTATTGTTGAGAGCTTTGTGTGATACAGCCATAGGCTACCAAGATGCCTCATTTCTCCAAACAATACTTCTGGAAGAGACTTCAGTGGGTTCCTGTACAAGGTCAGTTTAGACAGGTCATGCAAGTGCAAAAAAAGCCCAGAAGGCAAAACCTGCAGCCTGTTTCTGGAGAGTGTCAGGGTTCTCAGTTTACAAAGACAATGAAATGCATCAGGGGCAATGAAATGGATATTATTGGAATGCAGGAAAAGCTCCTGTAGCTCCTTCAAGCTATCAAACATACCAGACTCTATTGAAGACAGCCTGTTAATGTACAGCATCAGCCTCTCAAGCCTGGCTAATGCACTAAATATATTTCTAGGCAGTGCTGCTAAGTAATTTCTTGACAAGTTCAGTACTCTGAGTTTGGCAAGGTTCTTCATCAGGCCACTGGGAAGTGCTGTTAGTTGGTTTTTGTTCAAGTAAAGCTCCTGCAAACTGGCCAGTTTGTCAAACAGATTTTCCTCGACAGATTTCAACCTGTTGCTCTCAATGATCAATTGCTGAAGCTGCACCACGTCATCAAATGCTGCTGGGGGAAGTTCAACCAGTTTATTATCTAGCAGTTTGAGGACTTTTAGCTGTCCCAAGCCTTTAAAAGCCATTGGTGAAACCAGCGCGATGTTGTTTGAAGACAGGATGAGATGCTGCAGTTCCACCATCCTAGCAAAAACATCCTGCAAGCACGATATGTTGGCATTTGTTATGTGAATTTCTGTCAGGTTGCAAGGCAGGTTTAACAATTCTAGGTCTTTTATGTGGGGGCCAGAGCAATAAATTGCATTTTTTGAAGAGCAGTCACACTTCTCAGGACAAATAGATGCATCCAACTGGAAGAAAAGCTTGATCATCACTGACAAACAAAACACCAACATCCTTGTTGAAGTTCCAGAAACATTAGCTGTTACAAGAGATAAGAGAGAATCAGGATTTGGTCATAGGTAACTTAGCAGCTCACAAAGATGTGTGATTATATCATAAACCTGCAAATGTGTGCAAAATTTCCCTTGCCTTGAAAGCAAACTTCAATATCTCTTTTATTGTTGCCAATATTTCTAAAGTGCTCAGCTTACACTGAGAAGTACAGATACACTTTTGTAAATCAAGTATTCCTTGTTTGTATTTGTACCAGTTAACTACAATAAAAGTCTACAAAAATCATCATGAAACACTTAAATCGTCAAAAGACATGTATTTGTTTGAACAGAAAAGCATTACAGAATCACAGAAAGGTTTGGGTTGGAAGGGACCTTAAGGATCATCTATTTCCAACTGACAGGGACATCTTTCACTGGACAAGGTTTAGTATATTATACTAAATTACATGCCAAAAACATTTTCGAAAATTATCAAAAGGTCCTGCACTCACAGTGTTTTTCCATTGTAAGTTATCTGAGGTTTAAAAATAAAGTTTAGCTTGCAAAAATAGACAATGGAGGTAAAAAGGTTGTCCTGTACTTTAAGTGGTGAAAAGCAAAACAGCACTGTCCTGTTAAATCCTGTCTCAGCATTTTCAAGTGATGGCTTCTTGGAACAGCCCAGGAACACACAAGAAGGAACAGGCTAATTTTGACACAGCTAATTTTTAACACAGAAGGCCCCATGTGGCACAGGACAGTAGTGAGCCTCTGACAACCACAAAGTCTCATTTCAACAGCTTAATGCAATCCCAAGCTATCAGCAGTGGTATTAAAAGTACAGTGAAATGAGAGGGAAGAAGCACACAAAATTAGATGGGAAGTTGTAGCAATAAAGTTACAAAGTTTTCTGCATGAAACACACCACGAAGTTGGAAAGTTGCATACATTTCCAAACAAACAGGAAAGCAATCATTGTAGGTATAAATGGTAATATTTAAAAGAGCAAGTCAAACAGAAACCCACAGTCTAGAAATACTTCCTCAATGAAATCAACAAGTCCAAGTGTATCAGAAACCTGGATGTCAGGCACCTGGCTGACCACAAAATAAGCAGCAGCTGGGACAGCTGGAATAGCTACACAGCTTCCACAGACATGACTGCAATAGCTGACACGTCAGTTTTCTGCGCCAGGAACACTGGGGGAGAGGAGGGCTTCATCCCCACATACTCTTTTTCAGAGGCAAGGATGAAGTTCTCCCATACCAACCCCACAGACAGACATGGGTGCAGCCTCCATCACTTAAAGAAAGAGAAGTCAGGAGGGACAGCAGAGCTTCTCAGGCACCTGAACTGCCGATAAGAACATACCACGATGGACCCAAAACAGCTGCATGTCCAAACCAGATACTACATTATAAAATAAGAAGAGCAAAAGGGAGCACTTTAAAAAAAATTAAGAATTTTATTTAGGTTCAGAGTTCTGAAGTCTGCTAAAATCTCTAACTCTCCCTCGGGAAGGGAAGGACATGGCATTTAGCTATCACTGACCAGCAACACAGTGCCACAAAGCAAGATCTCACTGGGCTTTCCACAACTGATTGAATGAGACATATGCATCACCAAAAAACAGCACAGGATTTAACTCTTCCAAAGGTCTTTTACATGTCAAACAAGAATTTTTCAGAGTATCTTGCCCTCCTAGTAATCCTCTCCACCCCAAAACTCTCTCTCATAAGGCAGTGATGCTTTTACCCCAATAAATTTGTAACTCAGCCTGTCCCTGATCCTATCCGCATAAGCAGAACCCTCCATCCAGAAACACATTAAGAAATTTGTTTCAAGCCCTGACTGGCATCTCAACCTGCACCAACCTAACTCAAGACCACAGAAGAACTACAGGATTCATTGAGATGAGAGAAGCAAAGATCTAGAGAACCAAATGGAGGGAAACGTCCCCAGTTTGTTATGCTAGAAACTGCAAATGCAGCTCCCTTGGAAGGAATGACTACAGGCCAGTCTGTAAAATCAGAAACAGACTAACACTAGACTGTAGGTTCATGATGTCTGTTTTCCTGGTCTTAGAGCAAAAGATAAGACAGTAAACAAGAAGACAAGGTTAGATGCTCAGAAATGCTAGAAAACATTAGTTTTAACAAACAAACAAAATGGTAGAAATTCTTTGCAAGATATGAAGGCTACAAGTGCTGCCACAAGAACTGGACAAGCCTATGAGTCTCAAACATCTACAGCTGCTAATAGTATTTTTTAAATAAATATTTAGATTTTAACAGTACAAAATACAGTAATACCCACAATAAAGATCATAATTATACATTCCCATGCATTAAAATTTTCTCAAACCCTCACATGAGACCCCTGGCATTCCAGAAAAGGCACCAGCCTGGCTGGTCATTTACCACGGTCTGGTCTACAGCCTCTTTCTCTGTCAGCCCTCCCTTAATATTTCTCAAGACTACAAAAGGATGCCAGAAGCAACACATTAATACTGTTACTATATTAAAAGCCTCAAATCAGTTTTTAAGTTAGTTTTATAGAACACTGAGCACATGTATTGTTTACAGTGGTGCTTACCTCTTTTACTGTCTTTGAAGTTTCTAAACTCATACAAGCATGAAAAAGGAATTTCGAGTTGTACCTTAGAAACTTATCTGCTTTTTAAAGGAACTTACTAGGAGCAGAGCAGGCAATCAGGCTTCACCATGACACTGCACTTTAAATGGGAAGTAAAACAGCAAAACGCATCCTCTAGATAACACTTTCACCCATATTTGCCCAGTTACTGAGACAGGACAAAGGCCAAACAGTATTTCAAGCTTCAGAGCAGATTTTTGCCTACAATTGTGCAAGCAAACAACTTCCACGGGTTTTTTGTAACTTCAAAAGAAGGGCTTGAAGCCACTCACAGAACAGAAGAAAGTTTTAAGTCACACAGACAACAGCACAAAACCCACTTGTAGCTTCTTTGGCAGTGATATTAGAGTAGGTGCTGCAGCCAACCCAAAGCAAATCTGAGTGAAGTCAGAAATCTACATTTCCAAGTGAGATGTGATCAGAAATTACAAATCTGTTAAGACAGTTTCACCAGTCTGCTACATGGGTTTTGAAGGAGTGGACATATCCACTTTAAACAACCAAATGCTCATACCTTCACAAAGGTGTTCTGACTTTTACTTTTTCGCACGATAGGAAGCAATTTCAGTGAGGAATGAAGGATTTTTTTTACTTAATGCTTTGACTAAGCATTCCAAGGTTGACACTTTTAGTTTCTGTTTTTCTTCAAAGTCTTCTAGAGTGGCAGGCCAACAAAACCTAAAACCTGTAAGATACTGAGAGAAAAGCTAAGTTTTAAAAGCAGAAGCTTGAAATTGAAAGATTAAGTTTTTGTTATTAAGTAAAAAGGTATTTTAAGTATCTTGTCTTCAAAGTTTAAAATAACGTGCTCTGCCAATGACTGTTTTCAATGGAAGGTGGGCCACAGGATAGGAAAGATGCCTTCATTTCCACGTGATTTTTCTGAAGATGACTGTGACAATGGTGACAGCTCAGATCATGCCTCCCACATGTCCAAACAGAAGGAACATCTGAATAACCAAAGGTGGAGCCAAGTTGCTATCACATGTCCAAGGTCTGGCTTTGGAATGGCTCCCACAAGCCACCAGGTAAAGCTGAAGTCAGTGTGATCCCCCTGCAGATCACTAACACAGCAACCATCCTTCCCACTCCCACCTGCAAAGATACAGAGGTGCTGAACAACACATCTGTGACATCAGAGGGAGTAAGTCTGTGTTCTTCAACAAGCTTTGGATCTAATTTTATAAAGAATAACTGAAACAATTTAATGAAACTAATGAGAAGAGTTAAAATATCTGTCCATTTTAATTTTATTTTCAAAGAGCTTCAGTCACAAAAATGATTTACAAGTCTATTTACAATTCTATTGTACAGTTATTTATGTATGCCTCTTGACAACAGGGTACCATTCTAGAGCAGCAATACATATTTTAAATACAAAGATGTAGTATCATCTCAGATTTAAAAATAAAAGGAAGCTGAGCTTCTAGAGAGCGCTGTAATGATGAACACTTTAATCTGTGTTAGGCTTGAGGAATTAATGACAAACTAAGTAGTTTCTGGTTCACATAATTATTAAACAAGCTGCAGTTTGTTGAAAATAGTTTTAAAAACCTGAAGCTTTACTGTATATAAAATCAACATATTCAAGACTCTAAAAATTGTCAAAAACCCACAGCTTTCCCATAGACATACAAAACCCTAAGTTTACAATTCAGAATTTCATGGGAGAAATCCTACAGGACTTGAGCTCTCTCATTTTGTGATGACCAACATAAGCATTAAAAATTTGCAGCATAAAAAGGACTCCACATCTGCTTAGTATGATACTGCATATACACATACACAGTACAGGATTGTTTACCCAATTTGGGATGACTGTTCAGCACAACCTTCATGAAAAAGAAAAAAATAAATAGAATTAAAAATCCAACAACATTTTTAAAAGTGCAACAGTAAGGGTTTCCAATTTAAAGTTACGGATATGGACAGTCATTTCTGTGGGGTTTTTTAGCTGCTTCTCTTCAAGCATTTTTTGCAGCATCTTCTTTTTACAGTGGACTTAGTTCTATAGTACATGAAACTAGAGTTACTGCTAATTGAATCCGAAGGGAAAGGAAAAAAAAACCTTTAAAAATAACCCTGAGGGAGATACAATTTCATGATCTTGTAATTTATTTCTAAAAGTAACATTTATTATTTAGCAATTGCTTTTCTGGATAGACCAGTCCTTTAAGTATGTGCATAAATAATATTTAAAAATCAGTAATATTTACAAATCCTAATACATCAAAATAAAATACGTACAGATTGAAGTCTGCATACACAAATAATTTAATAATAAATCAAACTCCTCAATGTAAGGCCAAAATATACAGCAGGAAGAAAATGTCTACCCAGTATCTAGTGGAGCTCACTAACTTGGTCTGTTCACCTGAATTTAGATTTCCAAGATGAACACGAAAAGAGATTTTTTTTTCACTTCAAAGTGAATTTCTTCTTACTTCAAAACAGAAACTGAATATACTAGTGCAGATCTAGTTTGCTGCATTTCTGAAAACCAGAAAAACTAAACTGCTCAAAATGAGAAAAATTATAGATGGTCAAATTCAGCTCTTGGGCAGGAAGGCATAAATCCCAATAATTGCAGAAAATGCAAAAACTTATTCTGTGGCTGAACTTGCAACAACAAGACAGATTCTCAGAAAAGCTGATATATTATTCTTGACTAAGCGTCAGAGCTCAAGCATGCAACCTCAAGAACATTTACCAACCCTGAACGGAGACCTGGAGGAAACAAGCTCCCATTTGCAAAACATTCACATTTACTCTGCTCATGAGCCATTAGTCACTCAGTTAAGTGGAGACACTTGGCAATTTCTGTTTTAGTAAGAGTTCCCTAAAATGTTCTCCAAAGACAAGCCCACCTTAAATAAGCTGTTTCCTCTTCACTTTCTAGGTAAGTCTAATAAACTAGAATAAGACTGAAAAACTAGCTTCAGAAACCAAACAAGCCGAGAGAAATTATCAGTTTAGGGAAAGTATTAAGCAAAAGCATATAAAAGGGAAAGACACAAATATTTTCTTTCAGTTCTCATAGAACAGCAAATCTAAAATGGTCATGAAATGGAAGCAGAAGCTTATGCGTTTAAGGATAAGTCACAGCTCCCAGGTCCAAGATGCATAGCTTCACAACATTTTTCAACTAAAATATTATTTTTGTTTAGATTTGAATACTACTTACGCAGCTAAGAATTATTCTTCATCAGTTATTCCATGCTACAAAGATTTAATAAAATCAACATAGGCAGAAATTAGCCAACTGACTCAGATTCATGACTAATTAATGTATCCAGGTCCACAGTTGCAGACCCCTTAAAAGCTACCAATGTTGTTCCATGTTTATGACCTTATGAAGCCAGGATAGTAAGAACATTGCTCTGTTGAATGAATGCTAAGAAAACCACTTCCCCCTTTGCCCCTGCTCCACTCCTCAAAAACAAACAACAACAACAACAACAGAAATCAGGAAAAGAGCTGACAGCTGGACTGGAAGATAGTACACCATACGCATACTATTTAGGAGGAGCAATAACTTCTACAACCAAGTTCTAGGAAAAGGTCTTCCAAACCATTTAGCACCACTTTTAAATTCCCTGTTGGCACAGTATATTCAACACTGCAGAAACCACAACATGATTGACATTAACATGGTTAATGGTTGGACTTGATGATCTTAAAGGTCTTTTCCAACCTTAATGATTCTATGAGCAGCAGGGCACACTGTCCATACTGCCTTACAGAACAGCCCAAGGGAATTAGGCCTGATCTGAAAAATTCAGCTGATTAAAACAAGGCTGGAATGGAATTGTCTCCACAGGAATTTAAAAGTACAAAACAAAACAAGACAATCCGGAAAAAAAAAAAAAAAGAAGAAAAAGGAAAAAAAAAGAAAGAAAAAAATTCCTAACATCAAAACCTCAAATTCCATCATCAGAATATACACACTTCAAAACAATCCCGGCCAGCCAGTGAGTTCGGGGCCCTCATTCCACAATTACTCTAACGGACCCAACTTCCTTCTCTAAAGGATCTCTACAGAATCATGACTTCTTCTGACCTCAGATCCCCTTGTGAAGTGTGGAGGTGTCTGCACCAGTCAGTTGCCTCTGGTCAAAAACAGACTGATCAAGACTCAGTGTTTATCATCCTCCCAAAGACACCAGAGAAGACTTTTCCAATCATTTACAAAGTTGACAATGGTTTGGAGATAAGTAATTCGTGGTTTAAAAAAAAAAAAAACCAACAAAAAAA
>VZTR01016446.1:0-11004 GCA_013400775.1 Chaetops frenatus | reverse complement strand
AAAAAAAAAAAACCCAACAAAAAAGTTTTAAGCCTTGAAAGTCAAAGTGCTGTCTGCCTCTACTTCTTTGTAGACCTATTTTTCTAGTGGTCTTGTGTTCTGATACTGCCTCACAGCAAAATGACGTATGGCTACCCCTAGTGCTTAAGCAGCATTAGTGGTGATGCNTGGTGTAAAAAGCAAGGTCTATGGAGAAATGCATAGCTAAATGTAATAAAACATAACTTAGAAGAAAGTGTTTAGATTCTCCATCCTTCTTTCTCCAAAAACTTTAGTGTGTAGCCAAATGGCTCCTCCTCTGGAGGCCACCTAAGCCCTTCCTTGTGGTTAGCTAGAAAAGAAGTCAAGGACCCACAGGAAAGCAATGTGCTTAATTCTTAAGGACAGAGCATATTGCTTCTACAGCATTCCCAATTCCTGCTGTGGCAGACTAAAGAATTGAACTTAGAACCCAAACATTACACCTGGAAACACTCCTTACTAATAGGGACAAACTTAAAGGTACACACACACAAACTTTAGAACCGTTCTGAGGCACAAAACTTTTCATCAGTCAAATAAAAACCAATTAAATAAAAAAAATAACCCCAACCAACCAAAAAACCACAAAAACCCCCAAAACCATGACAAGGTTATTATGGACCTCTAGTACAGCCATGAAACCATCACATCATAGGGTTTACATGAACACATGCCCAGATAAGCAGGTTAGAACAACTATTAAGATACTCCAGGCAAATAATGTGAACCTGTTCTAACTGCCCTGCAGTTTAAACCTTCAAATGCATCTCGTTTAGGAACAATGAAATCTGAAAGAAGGTGGAAGGAAACACAATCATTTTTGTTCTGCCTAAGGTAACCTACATTTTTAAAATGTATAGCCGTAAGATGCCTGGCTCTGAATTTTGTATTCAGAGAGATAAAACAGCTGGAAATATCTGCATTAGAACCTGACATTTAGCACACTGCAGTTTCAAATAAAGCCTTAAAATGACATTCTTCTGAATACTACTAAAGATACATGCCACCAAGATCCACTGCTACGTTACAGTGATGATTTGATATGAACCATTTTCTTGGGATGGTGCTTTCGCTTCTGTTGTTGTCCTGGGTTTTGGTGGCCATTCTGGATCAACCAGCAGTTCCTGAGCTAGGTGCATATACTTGGCTTTTGGTGTCTTCTCTCTACAACCAAACAGGGAAGAAAGGAAACAGACTCCACAGCGGTCCCCAGCCTCCTGCAGAAGTGAACAGATTTGAAAACTGGATTACCATAAGAAAAAAAAATAATGTCAGTAACAATACAGTAAATCGTCAGAAGAAAACCTATTATTTCAGTCTTTAATTTACTGTTTCTTTATCACATTGGATTGGACCTGTGGTACAGAAACTCTTCTGTTTTGTCATCTCTTCTATACTATGATAGCAGTGACATTCAAAAAACATTAAGAAAAAACAGAAGTATTTCACATTATCATAACATCTAAGACCACCAACAGTTTTTATGTATATTTTATAATCATTTCAGTAATTACAGGTAGAATAGGCAACACTAACTAATTTTACTATTGGAGAAAAGCTTGGTCTAGGAAAAGCAAATTCCCAGAATCTCAAAAAACAATTTAAGTTGTGACTTGTTAAACTGAGGGTAGCCAGTCAAACAAAAGTAGCAGAATTTAACTTGCATCAATGTGAAATCTTCATACTGCAGGTGTAACAGCTATTAAAAATGACATACTAAACTTCAGTCTTCCTTCCTATGTTTCCTCTCCCAGTCTTAAATGCATTTAATTTTATTAGCTGGGGAGGAGAAACACCACTCCTCATCCTAGGGACTCAATCCCTCTCATGTCTCACAGAGCACCTTTAGTCTGCAGGGCTGACATTTTAATGGTAAAATATTCTATAGTTTACATCATGCTTTAAGTTTCTACCAGTTGGTGAACTGAACCAAACGTGAGCCTTGAACACAGTTTTTATTCTTCAGTGAACACAAAACAATTTGTTCTACAACAGCCTCAAAAGGACAAATGTAAATCTGAAGTGAATACATTTAATAAAATTTAGCCTGAGAAATAAAACATGGTAATTCTAGCAAGCACAAACGTACAATCAGCTAAAAGTAATAAGCCAACAGGCTTAAAGTAAAGCTAGTTTTTACTGGATTCACATATATTTCCTTCATGTATTAACAGCAGAGGGGCAGACCAGACCAAAATTCACCTGAAAAATCTTTAAGTATCCCAAACCATCTGAAGTAGTAATATATTTTCATTTGCCATCTTGCTTTGTTTCATTTGTACATGCTAAAAATTACTGCTCTCAGACAATGACCTAAAACTCTCAGCCAAATTATTTTAATTTATTTTAATTGCTTTTAAGCAAATCAAGATGTTCCCAGTCCTAGCATGCTAACTTGTGACACCACAAATAAAATTTGCTAATGTGGAAACTAAAGATAAAGTGAGGAAAGTCTTAAAACAATACTCTAGGTTTGTTTCACAGTTCTTGCACACACACTAAACTCTTTAAGTGTCAATACAGAAAAACACATAAACCCAGAAGCCTTTGCTTTTAATATTCTAGTTACAGAAATCTAATTTAAGCAGACTTAAGCTAAAGATAAAGCAACAGACACTTATAGATAAGAGACAAAACCAAATTAATCCACATGCACTCAAATGATGACAGCAAAATACTCGTCTCCAACCTGAGGCGGCTGGGGTATGGTGAGGCGAGATTCTCCTTGTTTGTCTCGATTGAACACAACCTTCCAAAGGATCATATCAAGGAGGACATTCTGTGAGACATTACAGTGAGTGGGAAGAGTTAAAGAAACTAATGATCATTTGTTGTTAGTGTGCACATTACAAATAAAACCTCAAACAGTGCGTTAGGCATAACTAATTCAGTGGCAAGCAAAACGGAAAGTTTATGCTACTTGTCAATACTTTTGTGATAAACATTTTAATTCTTAAAAGTGTTCACACAAAATTTAAGAATATGAATGTGTACTCTAAAATCAACAGCAGCAACGACCAAAACTGCATCCACTGATATGGGTAAAAATCATAAATACACGTTCTTAATGTGTTTCAATACTCTAAAAACCTGTGAAGCACCACATGAAGACATGAGTGCTTAGAGCAGTTTCCCCATAAACCATCTTTAACATTACAGTGTACTTCATTTTGGAGCTTTGCTTTGTTCACAGTCTGTTTTNNNNATTCCATTTCTAACATCTGACTAACCTCTGCCATTGAAAATGGGCAGCTGATTAGTCAGACTTTTGTAACAGATTTTTATAATGCTTACGATTTTATAATATACCAGAATTTGCTAGTGCTTTTATAAAGCATCGGCCAACAATCTTCAGCTTGTTAGATGTTCATTTTTGAAGCCAGTTTGGTTTATGCATGTCTATACCAGGCATCAGGGGTGAGGAGGAACAGCTGCTAGGACCTGCCTTTGTTGTGCAATATTTTCTATCATCTGGTAGAAAGAATCTGCATGTTTTGTGAACCTAGTCTGGCACACACATGGAAGGAGAACAAGCTTTTCAGAGCATTTCAGAAAACATGTCTGGGACAAACACAGTCAGAAACTATTCCTGTTGTAGAAGCAATGACAAAACTACATATGATTATAGCGTGACACAAAAGTGTCACACTGGCACAAGTTTGACTAAAGAAGATACAATTCCTCGTGTATCTCATAATTATGAGACACTTGAACAAACTCTAGGTGAAATACAGAGTACTTTGTTAAAAGGTGGAAGGAGCTGCCACCAGCAGCCTCTACCAGATACTCAGAATGTGACCTGTGGCACCCACTAAGACTGCAGTGAAAAGTGTAGGGAGCAGAAAAACCAGCCAGGCACACAAGGAGAGAAAAACAGTGAGTTATACTGAAGTGAAGGAAAGAAACAGTCTCAGATTTCTACACAACACACTGGACCCAAGAAGTTGGCACCACATGACAAAGCAGCTTTAGGGCATCTAGAGTAACACTGCTGGAATTGGGCAAATGCAGTTCAAGAGGTGGGCTCAAGTTGTGGAAAGTGAAGTGTGTATTGTAAAACAAGGTTTGGGATTTGAGGATTGCTAGACAACAGTTCTGTTGGGACACCTGCTGTACAGTGAAACAACTCACTGGCTGTAACAAAGCATTCAACTTAGACTGAAAGAGGAAGAAACTTGGTTTAAGACAAAGTGTAACAGCCCAAACAATCGGGGCCAAGAAGCAGGTACTTCTATTTTATTACTAAAGTACAGGCAACAAGATAAATAGGGAAGTCTGTTTAAAAGAAATGTGCCAAATCCCCTCTGCAGTTTTGGTAATGAAAGTTAAGTGACTGAAGTGTAGAAAGACGCTAACTCAAACCCACACAAGAAAAAGAGTGGGTGAAGTTTTGCATACTGGGTGAAAGAACACAGTCTGCAGGTAGTTATATTGCTTAGGTGATGTTTAGTAGAAATTCACAAGTTTTCAGGCTGATTTGACCACCAATGAGGCACAGAAGTGGAACATCATGAACAGGTATTGAAACCTGAGGAGAATAATTTTTCCTCAAGGGCCACGTGCTGATACATGGATTGGCACACTGTACTGACTTTATACTGGAGCCCTTACACATCCAGAACAGAAACAACACCAGATTCTATAAAAGTTATAAGATCACCTGCAGAACAAAGGAATTTTCAAGCAGATGGTTAAGTTTATTTCTCTCAGTAATCTGTATCACTGGACTCAAAATTGAAATTGTGTAGGAAAAAATATTTCTGTCTAGGAGGTTTGTTTTAAATTCATCGTAAGACAAAAAAACCCAGGATTCTGAAGCTTCAGCATAGCTGTTTCGTTTTGGTGGTAAAGATCGCAATATACATAAAATTTGACTTTTCACAAATAAAAGGAAGCCAAAAAACGATCAACCATTCACTAACACAAAAAACCTGAAAGAATTCAAGGGAATAAAGGAAAATCATCACAAGAAGGGTTAGAGTACATACAGGACAACGTGAGAAAGGCACAGGAGCTTTAATAGTGGATAAACTTGTTAGCAACAAGACAGAGGCCAAGAAAATTAGTATCTCCTGACACATTTTGGAAAAGACAAAGGTGTTGCCTGTCATGTGAAGACACTGAACATGTTCCAAAATAGGCAGCAACATAAGAGCATATTTTGCAAATTCTATTTGGAATAACATATTAAACTCAAAGCCTTGATGATTTTGACTCAAGTATCTGAAAAAAACCTTTGTTTGAGTTTAATTTTTAGGTCACAAATAAAGGGAAAAAACATGTCAATTGGGCAGAATATTAACACAGTAGTACTCTTCGAAGGCCAAAATTATATGATCCAAGCAAATACTGTGTTGGTTACATTGACAGCAATCCCTCACATTGTGATGGAAATACTGATTAGAAGCTGTAGAAAATGTTACACAGTAAAAACAGATAATTGTAGTGTGCAAGCACTAGATAATGCTGGAAGGCTTTTTCATCTTGCAGGAAAAAATGTGACTCATGACTGCAACCAAATCCAAAACATACTCAGGTTAGAAATGACACGTCAGTTTAACAGGGAGAAGAACTAACCACAGGAGTAAATAACTGACTGTGAATCCAGACTTCTTCTGGAAGATTTATCTGTCAAACTTTGATTCTTGGAAACAAAAACAAGGCACCTGGATGAAAGGTAGGGCATGTTTCTGCACCCATTAACTCTGGAATTACAGCAGAAGAGGTCAACATCCAGAGTGACTGACTTCAGACAATCTCAGTGATGGAAAAAGCAGATCTGCATGGACATCTCTACTTCTGGACTTTGATCAATCAAATTACACAGACCTGCATTATTCTGAACAGTAAGCTATGTGTATGATCTGAATGAAGGAAGGGGGGCTCCCCTAAGGGTTTTAGATAATTCTCTAGTATATTGTTATTCTGAATTAACACAGAAAATAAAAATGGAGTATTTTAATATGAAATAGTTGAATTATTAAGTCTTTCAACTTCCTCCCCACCCTCATTTTTTAATAAAATAGATTTTTAAATGACACTTTTACATAGAAAATCTTGACACCTTAAATCTACCTTACAAGGACATTTGTAGAAATGCATACTTAACAAGAAAAGAGCAGCTACTCATACTGGCATGCTGCAGAGAGTGACCTTCTAAATAAAAGGCAAACGTGCACCCTGAGAAAAGAAACCCTTAAAAGAGAAACATTTTTTCCATGTGCATTTCTTACCTCCGTCAGCACGGATACAACTGCATTTAGAATAACGATGATGACAATTCTCAGGCGCCACTCAGGTGGCACACACACAAGCTGTGGAAACAAGTTGCCAGAGCTTAGAAACACACATGTGAAGTAAGCACACATTCAAAACAGACTCAGCATTATAAATTCTCCCTTCCCCACCCAGTGATGTGAAGCTAAAGCTCTGCAGGGGTCTCGCTTGCTCCAAAGGCAGCCCATCAGTTCCCCGGGGAAGCTGACACACCCACAGATCTGCTGACTCTCACCTCAAGAAATTCGTCAATAGGTTCAACAGGATGCAGCATGATGAAAAATATGAAGACATAAAGAACTATAACAGATAAAACAAACGGAACTGTAAAAGAAAAAAAAAATTTTAATTGGACCATCTCACAATCAAGAGTTTTAGACAGTTTTTACATGTATCATGAGTTCCTTACTGCCTGGAAACAACCTCTCTTCTCCCTCTAAACCCCTTCCAGGCAAATCTGAGCAGTATCAGTTGTGCTGATAGCCATAAAAGAGAAAAAGCCTGATTCCTTCTCAATTGCTCACTTCAGGGGTTGAAATGTATACACACACATCCTTCTACAAATAAAGCAACTATTAACACAAATTCCTCCATACAGTTTAGTATTTTCTTAGTTCTAGCTGTCATTATGAGAGGATAACTGCACTATGATCTCCTAGCAACACTATTGCTGCTGAAGTGGCACAACAGAATTGTCAACAAGTGCACAGTCACTTGGGAGACTTATTTGGAACTGTATATACTAAGGAAGGACTTACAATTTTTGTAGCATGGTTGTCTAAAGGGCTTTCCTTTAGAAAAGACAATTGCCACTATGAGGTACTGAAAGCTGGATATAAAAAACAAAGTTGTGTTTTCATAATTTTTAATGTAATGTTCATCATGAATAGTCTCATTCCCATGGTGTGCAGAGCTGGTGTTCTTGGTGTCCAACACATTACATGCACTACAACACAAAAAACATTGAAACTGAGTTATGGAGAAGAGGCAAATAAGGTCCATTTATTTACAAAAGTAATGACAGAACAAATTGCTACAGTAGTAAAAAAGCTTAAACTTGAGAACATACTACAGGTAGTAAGAAGTAACTCAAAACCATGGCAGGGAGGTAGCAATTTTTGTGAATTCAGAGATGAGAGTTCTTTTATGCTGCCAGTTCATAAATTTTCTACATAAACTGTTTAAAAACTATCATTGTAGACAGACTTCAGAGACAGGTAAGAAAACACTGCAATCTAAAAAATAAAATTAAAACACTTCTTAATTTTCAAAATTATGAATTTGATTTACTATGGCTCTAACAGGAAAACAAAGATTTATAATATGAAATAGATAAAATAGATCAGAACCATTATTTGCAAATTTCTACCTCAACTGCCCCAAAGCTGAAGAATCATTAGACCAAGCCATCTGACTGACCTAATTTAGCTATTCAGCCCAGTGGGTAGTTTCCATATATTAGTATGCTTTTCACAAAAAATCAGCAGACTAATAAGCTGCCATACAGAAGCTTCATTTTCCAATTCCCCAAAGGGGGAGTCAAGAAAGAAGAGAGTAATTATTGCCTATAGCTTTCCAATCACTACTGTACCCTGCACAGAGCCACTGAAACACTTACTCAGAATCTGCTGTCCAAGGCTCATACCAGGACTGCTGTTTGACCCAAAAGAACCCCAAGGTTTGGAAAGCAAGGCAGATGATGATCTGAGACAATACGGAACACAGAAGTGGACCTGAGATAAGACCTGATGGAGGTCTTCGTGCAACAAGCTCTGTCCAAGCAGGGTTCAGACTCACTGCAAAGGGAACAAAAAACAAATGACACATTACATCATTATGGTTTTCAAGAATGATCCTGTTCACATTCTGTGGTATTAGAATGGCTTGTTCATGACATCACTTTAAAATTTAGTCCAGAACTGCAAATGTGAAACGACCTTGAAAAGATCACACAGCCCTAGAACAATGCCACAGTGCCTTCTACAGGCTGGTTCCCCAGCAGCACAGCATAGCAGGGGACGATAGCAGCCCTGAGACTTGAGGAATTAGTAGTGTCTGGCCAAATTCCCTTTGTCTGGCACAAGGACTTAAGCTTGTCTCCTCGCTTTGGACTGGCATTGCTTCACTGAAGAGGTTTTTATTAAAGTTGAAAACGGAATTCTACTTTAGCCAGTGAATTGAATGCTAGCCTTGTAGGTGGAATCAAATGTTTCACTAGGCAATACTTGGACTGTACCATTTTGTGGACAGAAATTCAAAGTAAGAATGGAAGGAATCAAAACATTTGAGCAAGATGATATTGCAATAACTCCTGTTTTGATTCCAAAACCAGCTTCCTGTACTGTGAAGACTTAGTTCCCCAAGACTGTGCCCACAACCTGCTTGTTGTATGAGGACATTACACAAATTTCAGATTAATCTAATTCAGTACACAGTGGTGGTTTGGGTTTCTTAATGCATGGATGTAATAGTCATAACATCTACACTGTTTGTCACAGTGTTTTCTCAAAACCACATGTAATTAGATATTAAAGAAAATCTGAAAAGCAAAACGTGGTTCACATAAGCCAGCAATGGTAATTCAGTACAACACTTACTAGTGAAGACAACCACCAAAATGATTGCCAAATCAATGAAGAGAAACTGGAAATCTCCCAAATTGCTCAGGATCTAGAAAGAAATCACAACTGAAACATTAGTAATTTCTTCACACCACAAAAAATTTACACTGATACTCTTATATCATTAATTCTTTGAATTTCACTCTGTAAACAAGACAGTGTCCTGGCGAACTGGCCTCCTTTGCCTGCAGGAGTCCTGAATACTCTACAATTCACACACCAATTTCTGAAGTGCTAAAGTATGAAACAATTTTCTTTTCAAGACAGACAAGCTATTTGTAATTGAAATTTGTTTGTACTCAAAATTATATTATTGAATCTTAAATACCAATGCAATAGCAGATTAGACCCACAGTTCTGTAAACACTCACTATGTACTCAGACAAAATTTCCACCTCAAAGGTCCTTTAATGCTCTGCACCTTTAACTTACTCAGAAGACAAATTAAAATACAGGATTTCTACCACATGCCACTATTGTAAATCAAATCATATTAAAAGGAAATACCCCACTTTGCTTCTCCCTACTCCCAAATCAGAATTTCCAGTTTCTTTCAAGTCTAACATAAAAGGAATTCATTGCCCTTTAAAAAAAGTTAGGCTATTTCAAAATGCTGTAAAGTTTTTAAATAATTGAAATCTGTACTTTTGCTTTGTATTCATGCTTATTTGGATGTCCCACTGTAGAGTATTCCTTTTCACAACCATTATTTATTGCCTTTTCTAAACAGATACTACCATGTATTTTCTACAATTATGAAAAAAAAAAAAAAAATACTAACAATACTTTTAGTCTAAATATATTCCTGAAAGAATGCGTTGTACTCAAAGGGACTTGCAAAAATTTGTAATCCAAATCTTTAAATTATGCTGACACTGCATAAGTATTTAGAGAATACTTACAGAATACAGCAAAGTAACAGTGATGTACTGGATGATGCTGTACAATGCCATGAATTTAAACACACAGAAGGAAGTTATTAAAGCAGCACGGCCTTCCCTGTCAAAACAGATGCAATCATGTAACTACAAAGCTTTCTGTGCAAGCAGTTAAGTTCTGCCTACCAAAATGTTAGCTATAATTAAACACACCAGCAAACCCTTTGAGGGACATTAGGCTCCAGACAGAGACAGAAACTGGACTCAGAATTGTACACTTCCCCCATGATCAAAGATGTGGGCATGTCTTCTAAACTCAGCCACCACCTAACTTCAGTCCTCTTTGGATTTCATGTGGTTTTCCAACAGAGATTTTAAAATAAAAGTCTTTCTACAAAAGCCTCTATGAAGCATTAGTTTACTGCATGGATTGAATGAACACAGAGTTAGTCAGAACTGCTGACTTCAGAAATGTTTCTGATAATGCATTATTTCATTAGCTCCCCACAGACCCCTAGATTCTTCTTTGTCTGACCTTTATCCAAAATCATTACCTCACTTGAATTTTGCTAGAGTCAAAAATTGGTCAAACCCTATTTAGAAAGTTTGTCTTCTACTATAAATGGTGCTGAGCAATTATCTGAAGATTTTTACTGCTTGCAATTACACTCAGCCTTTATGAAAACTAGCAAAGTCACTAAGACAAAATTAAAGACTAATGTGTAGAAGCTTGGTTATGCTTTGAAAAATTAATTTTACATGGACAAAGGATTTTACAACAAAATAGTACATCATGCTATGGCAGGGTTTTGCTCAGAAGAGCTTCAGTAAAATAACAGAACCACTAAAATCTATGGGTTGTTCTGTAATTCACACTGGTTTCCTACAGCATCAAATATATACTGAAATAGAGCATGCAAAATGAGTTACACAGACACATTTAAGTTCACAGTCAGTGGCGTTACCTGATCAGCTTTGGCACACAGGAAATACTGGGTGTCCTGGAAGTGAATGGTGATGCCACAGAAGCCTCAAGTTCAGACAGAGATATACCACCATGTGCCCTCTTTAGTGCCTGCCAGGTAACATTGAAATAGAGACCATTTTAGAATTTGCCTTCAGCTGTACAATTTAACTGAATGGTTCTGAATGGAAAATAAAAATACACTTACCCCACAGTCATTTGCTCCATCTCCACACATGCCCAC
>VZTR01016445.1:78837-101461 GCA_013400775.1 Chaetops frenatus | reverse complement strand
AAGTATTTTGAAGTTCTTAACACAGGAGTCATTCCAATTTATCTCCAAATGACCTCTTTGTCCCCAGATTTATGTATTTACCTGATTTTAAAATGTCATTTGGTCATGTTCAGTAGGAGAATGTCTTTGAAAGTCTGACCTGTAGGGATATGATGAATAGTGACAGGGGAAGGATTTTGACCAGTGAGAAAATACCAAATCATGTAGCACTGTAGTTTCATTTACTAAATATTGTCCAGGCTCTATTGTTGAACCCTATGCTGCCAGTGTCACTTTGTCAGGATGCTTTCTGTCCTGTGACTAGTGACTTCAAATGTACTCATCCATCTTCTTGTCCCATTACATTTCATGTGACTGATGTTCTGCACCTATTAAAATTGATGGGAAAGAACAAAGAAGAAAAATGTGCCCTTCAACTGATTATGTCTTTGAAAGAGCAAATGAGACTCTGCTGCTGTTTAGAGTAAATTGAACAGTTATTTCTGGGTTTATCTATATTACTTTATTTTAATATTAGCAGTAAATCCCTTATTTTGTGGGGGTTTTTCTTTTCAATATTGTATTGAGAGCAGTAGGTTTGCATCAATATTTTCCCCTGTAATTTTGTGACAATAAGTGAACATACAAACTCTTAGATTTATCAACTGCCTCTGGTAATCTTGCTGAGATATTGCTAGCATGCCTGAATTACCTTCTCAGGAAAGGATGGAGGCATGTTTGACTAGCCTAGGCCTTTCTTCTGAGGAAGAAACTTTTGCTTGGCCACAGTTCATATATGCTGAGAGAGCACTTTTGTGGGATGTCACAAGGTTCTGCTTGGTGATAAGTGCTTGCTTACCTTATGTTAAGTTCTTCAGGGCAATAAATGGTAGACTAGAAATTCAAAAGACTGTAGTATTGGCTTTATCTTTATTTCCTGGATAGAGATGGCTTCACCAAGTGCTAGTCCAATGTTTCAGAGTTAGACGAGGGCCTTTAGCCAGCTCGATGGAGAAGACAGATGTCATATTTACTGAGAACTGAAGGCAAAACACTGAGGGAATTCAGAAGGAAAAGCTCCCAAGTGATCAGTATGTTTGATTTTTTATAGATTTGTGTGCGCCTTCTCAGCATAGCAGCCTATATAATAGATCTTTCCCATTCATGCATAGTAATGAGATTGTAATTTCTTTTTTTTTCAAATTTGAATTTTGATTATGGGCATTTGCATGCCCCAAAAATGCAACATAGTGGGCCCCTTTAGAGTCCCTGATGTTTTTGTAGAGATTGCAGCAAGTGCTATATGCAGCTCTGTTCCCTAGTGATACTCAGATGTATTAAATTTTATTTCCATGCAAAGTTCGAATATGTTCTGGATTTGTATACCTCTATGCAAGGAATTTGGGTTTCTTAGACTTCATGTTGATGTTAATCCTTTGTCTTTGTAATTCAGGCTTAGTAGGTGTTGTGTCTGAAGTTCATAAAGTGTGTTTGGCTTGTGGGCTGGGAAATGCTCCAGAGAGGTCTGAGTCTTGAAAGACTCTTTCTTACACCATTATCTGTAATTATTTAAGATTGCTGATAGTCTTCAAGGCCTGTTGCCTTGTCCAACATTTTTCTCAGTCTGGATATGGTGTACTGTGAAGTGGATAATACTTTTACGTTGGGAGTGGATTCAGTGGGGTTACTTACTATAAAGACAGCTGTTCCCATCTAGAATTCATGAAGAGGAATTTGATTAAGATTAAAATAGGCAAATAAGACTTTAAGAATCTTAATTTAGTAATTTCTCCGTGAGGTCTCTTCTCTCTTTAGTTACTTTCTTAACCTCCAGCTGAGAGTGGATTCATGGTTTTACAATAACCTTCTTACAGATAATTAACTCCTGAAATGAGTGGAAGTTAAGCAAAAATACAGTGGACCTGTAGTCAGATTCTACTTAGTACTCTCATCTTAACAGGACAGCTCTGGACTGTTCAAGCACATTCTCGCCCTTAGCATTAGAGGCACTTGAACAAGTAACCCCATGGGAATAAACTTCATATTGCCTCTTTTACTCTGTGCTAAAATGACTTATGGAAAAGGGATTGGTGGAAGAATGCACCCCGTATTTTATTTAGGGCAAAAGTATGTAGCAGATAGCTGATGTTTTGAAATTTGCACCCCTGTAGTGATAATTGTTTCCCATGCATATGTCTTCAGTGGGATATGAAAAAGGTGGGAAGTGGGAGAGAAATTTCCACTTACCCTTCTGGATTGCAATGACTGCAGCAGCTGCTGGGACTAAGTCCCAGTGAATTAATTCTGTTGCCAAAGAAAAACAGTTCTTAGCGCTACGCAGAAAGGTCATCATGCAAATAGTAGTGCTCTTAGTTTTTAATATGACTTGAGAAAAAATAGGCCTCAGCCTTCCCCCTCCCCATACCTCAGGAGATTTTAGTTGGAATCTGCTCTAAGCCTGTGGTAACAGATTTTCAGAAAAGCTGGTGTTCCCACATTTTTGATTTTGAAGACACTAAGAATTTCTTAGCTTTTTGTTGTAGTGAGGAAAATCTCAATGCAAGAGGAGAGATGAGAAAATTGTATTTCCTTTTATTGCACAGGAACACAGAACAACACTGACAGAATATTTACTCCTGTCTCCTCCTTCTAATTTGATTCTCTGACTACCGTATCAATCTTTGTTCATTGGTGAAACAAAATTAGAGTATCACAGGTGTTGTTGCTTCTGCCTCTACAACAACTAAAAGATGTGAAAGAATTAAAGATATGAGCCATTCTATAAGATTTATTTATCAGTTCATCCACAACGAAATGTGCCAACTGTACAAAATGTTATGAAAATGCTCCTCAAGCCATGTAAAGCAAAAGGTCTTTTATGGTTCCTATTTTTCTTCCTCTAGTGAGAGATTTTATGTGTGTGGTGTGGATGTGTTCAGTACTGGTATCTATTGAATTTTGATTGACTAGCTTTCTTCCTACTCCATAGCACACATATAGTCATTTGAATAATACGATTACATGGGCCTTACTAGTATGTACAACATTCTGGAGTACTATCCTCCGTCAGACTACTGTGAATATTGTTCCAGGGGTAGGCTGTTTTTTCCTAGTGGGCAGTTAGGTCTTTTACCTTGCTATTAAAGAAGAAAATACAGCGTTGCCTTGCCTCTCCTCATGATTTTTGTTCAGCCCATGCAGAAGGAAGACAGGGTCAGCCTGGCCTCTGCTAAGCAGGATGTGACTCTGGTTGCAGTAGTGACAGGGCTCTCTCTGTTTTCTTGGATCATTTCTATGGATCAGAGGATGGTCCATAAGCAAGCTAGTCTCATGGTTACCTTTGTTCAGTAGGTCTGTATTGGTCATCCCTTTTCAGATAGGCAACTCTAGGCAGAGTGAAGTTAAAGATACATCACCAGTTGCTGTAAGATATTTTTCTCTTTGTCCTTTCAGCTGTCTGTATGCTTACAGAAAACAATATGCAGAATTAAACCTTCCAGTAAGGACACTTCTATAAGCGAAGGAGGTTTATATTTAGGCCGGGAAAAAAGTTATACTTCTTATAGATTGGCAGTGTGTTGAACCTATTTGAAGAACAGAGGCAGAACTCCAGAGAATATTTTCATAACATGCTACTGGAAGCACAAGGTACAATTTGTTTCCTCTTCTTAGAAACAGGCCTGTAGTTTTTAATCTGTTAACATTCATAGAATACTTCACACACTAAGATCTTTGTTAAGTGAATTATAGGCTGTGTAAATAAATTAGGAAGAAGATAATGTATCAGGGATAATCACCTGGCTAAAATTCCAGGGTAGCATTTTTGCTAGGACCTCTGAGAAAGTAAATTCATGGGAAATACTTCAAATCTCCCCGATTTATATTTCATTCAGAAACAGCTTCAAGAAAATACTGCTTGACACAGATCAGAATAAGATGATGCTAGAAATTCAGAAATGTGTTTACAGTTGCAAGTGTTACAACTTTCAAAGCTGAGAGTATATTCAGGAATATTGTCCATATGCCACTATTGGCTGCAAAGTAATGCAGCTTGTGCTACTCTAAATGAACATTCAGGGATTGGAAACTTGCCGCTGTTGGAGAATTGAGACCTTACTTGCACCTGCCTACACAGTATAAACTTCTGATTGTCCTTTACAAATCTTTCAGCTCAAGATGCATTTTTTAAAATTGTTGATACATACTGTTTTCATGTTTGCAGTAGCTTAGATAGTATGGACATAGCAGGGTTGATTTTCCTTATTGTTGCAAACTGCTATAAAAAAAAAATCTAAGATTTTAGAGCTGTGGTTGTTTTTCAAAAAACATAAATAATTTTACAGAACAGGAAACTTCAATTAAATATTACATTTTATGCCTTACCACATGTAACTGATTGATACTGGGAAACTGAGAAAGCAAAGTCCTCCATCACCTATATCCAGGAATATGGAGAAAATACTCATTAAATTAACATTAGTTTAAGAAAAATGAAACTTCTGAGCCAATTACAGTTTACTGTTTAGACTGAAAGAAAATATATGACCTTTGTTACAGAATATGTGACTTGAGCAGGCAGTTCCATATAAAATTGAGAAGCTGAAAATGTTCTGCACTTGAGTAATGGTGTATGTGTGATCTTAGTTCTGCTTCATTAGCCCCTAGTGAATGAGTGGTAAATTTTTCCTATTTATACATTTCAGTCAGGGGATCATAAACATAGCCCAACTAGTGCATGTTTTCAGTGCAGAAATTTCTTTTTTTTCTTTTTTTCCCCGGCTTTGATGAATAGTTTATATTCTACTTCAATGATTTTTTCTTTCTTTTCAGATATTCAGATAGGTATTAGCAGTGGTTAATTATGCACTCAGTATCTTTTCTAATAGAGCTATCTTTCATTATGGCAAGCTTTTATGTTGTATTTGAGGTATTCAGTCTTTTCGGTAAAATACTGCTTTTGCAGTATGCATGGGAGCAATCAATTTTATTTTCTGCTGATTTGATAATTTTCTACTGAAATTTAATCTTCTGTGCTATGGAGTTTGTGGCATACTGAAAGATTTTTTTTCTTCTGCAAAGAGAGTATCTAATGCTTCAGTTATTTACCTCCCATTGCAGTAAGTGCATCTTTAGATTTTTCTGTACTATAATACATTTACATCTCCTTTAAAGGGTAAAAAATGTGCAGCTAGATTGTTTTCTGTGTCATTTACTAATTCAGCATACCAGGGTTGCAAATTTCCTCTTTCCTAGATGTTTCTCCAGGGGTGATGTTTTGTGTAGAATGTGCAGTTAAACTTGGTACAGACATGGTGAATATTGTGCAGGTTGATAAGCAGTTTGTTCTAATCAGTGTTTTTTATACAAATGCAAAGTATGTTGTTGGCTTTGGACAAAGTAAGTTTTGTGTGCTTCTATATTATTGCTTTTCCTGTTTTCAGGCCTTTTTGTCCTGGATTTTCAAAGACCCTTATCCAGAGTTAGGTATTTGTCACAATTGAATTTCAAGTAGTTTCAGCAATTTTCTTAGTGTTCTATGAACACTTCAGTCTTAAACCCTTTTAGACTGAGCCAACCAAATTTCATTGGAAAGTGGTATCTTTGAGATACATCTGAGCAATCTCTCTCAAAATACTGTGCTAGTCCTATCATACCACAACTGGTTGTAGAGATGGAGCTACTTACACCTCCAGCTCCTGGCAGCTGACTGAAGGTGACAGTGGGCATTTGGCACTTGTTTTCTGATAATGGTCTAGACGTCCTAGAGAAAGAGCCTGAAAAAGTACCTGAATTTTGGATGGTGTTCTACACTGTGGTGAATTTTACATGATTGGGAAAAGATGATAGGAAGAGGAAAGAAACTCTGTAAATGATAGTTATGAAAAGTACATAGCAGAGCTTACAAAGGCATGCCTGAAAGGCTGTATTTTTTATCATTATTGTAAATCAATTCGCTGCTACATTACAACTACTCTCCTAATCACAGTAAGATAAGATCATAAATGGGAACAAACTTTGTAATAACAACAGATACTATCAAAGTCTAGGAATCACTTTTAGAAACTGATTGCTGATTCCTTAATATTGACTATTCATAGATTCATGGAATCATTTAGGTTGGAAGAGATCTTTAAGATCATTGAATCCAACTGCAAGCCTCACACTGCCGAGTCCATCCTTAAACCATGTCTCTAAATGACATAGCAACACTTCTTTTAAATACCTCCAGGGATGGTGACTCTACTACTTTCCTCAGCATCTTATTCCAATGCCCAATAACCTTTTCTGTGAAGGCATTTTTTTAGTATCCAATCTAAACCTCCTGATGCAAACTATCACGTGTTACTTGGGTGAAGAGACAGACCCTCACCCCACTACAACCTCCTTTTAGGTAGCTGTAGAGAGCAAGAGGTCCCCTCTCAGCCTCCTTTTCTCCAGGCTAAACACCCCCAGCTCCCTCAATCACTCCACACAGCACTTGTGCTGCTGGCGGCCCTTCACCAGCCTCACTGCCCTTCTCTGGAAAAACTCCAGCACCTCAATGTCTTTCTGGTAGTGAAGGGCCCAAAACTGAGCACAGGATTTGACGTGTGGCCTCACCAGTGCTGAGTACAGGGGGACAATCACTGTTCTAAGTCCTGCTGGCCACACTATTGCTGATACAACCCAGGATGCCACTGGCCTTCTTGACAACCTGGACACAGAAAATGCATAGGTAAGTTTAAAAGAAGCTAGAATAAACCTAATTTTAGTTAGCATTGATGAACACTCTTGCTCCGTTAGTGCAAAACAAATTGAAGATTCAAGAAGGTGAGAGGGCTCATGAAAATTTGAGAGAACAGATGACCAGAAGCCTAAGGGATTCCAGTGAAAACCATCTGTATCAGGATACTAAATAGCTGCCATTTTCTTTATCACATTGATAAATTCTTAGTATTCGGTTCCTGTTTTAGCCTTTAACTTCTACAAATCTTTGTGCACTCTTCTTTTTCAACAGTAACATTTAGGAACCTTCTACTTGGTTCATAAAGCATCTGTAAGTACATTACACAAGGCATGTAATAGTACTACTCTAGTCTATTACCCTATTTACCCTAACCATAGTATCAAAGCATCCATCAGTCTAACAGAGTAATCTTGATCTGAGACAAGGAAGTACCAGGAAAAAAAAAAGTAGAGGAAAGTTTTGCTCAAGATAATGTTTAATGCCAAGAACATGAAATCAGTGCTTCTACCTCTTCCCCTCCATATCCCAAAATAAAAAACAACAACTCTACTGAAGATAAACAGGAAAATAGAATTGGATTTGTTTGGGAACAACTTATTATGCCTTGTGTTGTAACACCTGTTCTTTGGCTAGAGAAATTGTCTCTTACTTACATTTTCATGGAAGGGTAGGTATATGTAAAAATAATTATGCTGGGATCAGCATCTTCTCAGGTTAACAATCAACTGCTGATTATCTGCTGATTCTTGCAAAACAGAAAATCTGTTCTTATACAAACACTAATTATGGAATATCTGCAGAATCATTCCATACCAGTTTAATTATACACAGGTTTTTATACCCTGCTTAATTGCATTTTACACTGAAGAAAGATCCAGACCAGTAGGAGGAGTGGTCTGGAATTTTCTTCAGTGTAAAATGCAGTTTTACAAATAAGCTCTTTTTACATCTTTACTTTGCTTTAGAGGTTAAACTGACTGGATTGTCCCAGATGCTTCGCTGTTGTGGTAGACAATTATTGAGTGGCTCCCCAGCCTCTGTTAATTACCATATTGGGATGAGCCTCCTGTACCACATCAAACAGATTGCATCTGTTACATCCAATAAAATTGGTGTGTGGTGGTTATTGATGGGGCCTCAGCCATTGCAGTTTTATTAAGGCCACTTTTACACCTAGGTCACGAGTTAACAGTGCCATTATCTTTCCCCAAAATCCCTTGGCAGTTAGTACTGCCAGCAGCAGTAGAAATTACAGAGGGATTAATCTCTGGCTCCATCCCCCAAAAGCTTTTCTCTGGAGGTACAGAATGGTATGTTGAACTGTGTTGGGCAGTGAAAGATTTAATGAAAAAAAGCCCCAAGTGTCTGCCTGCATGAGACTCCGTGTCTGTCCCTTTCCAAACCTGTCAATACCATTTTCTGTTTGTGCAAGTCTGTTGGGCTGCTGAAATACACACGAGGGCTTAGGCGGTTTTGTTGCTGTTTAGTTGTAGTTGTTTTTAAAAGCCCAACCCTGCAGAAAGTTGTTTGCTATAGTCGATTTCAGAGGAAAATGAGGAGATGGGGTAAAAGAAGGAGAGAATTACCCATCTCTCTAGAGCCTCTTTCATTGCAAATCATTCTTTCAGCTGTGGGAGAGAGTCTGGCACAGTGAGCTGAGCAGGGGGAGACAGATCCCGTGGATGAGGACAAAGAGCAACACTGGGCACAAAAGGGTGAGGGAGAGGAAAAGGGACACAGTGACTTGGCAGGTCACTGCTGTGGCACCCTGCTCTGCCTGATAAGGGTGGGTTTTACAGCAGGGATGCTGCTGCGGACACGCCTCTGCGCACACTGCACAAGCACTGCGGTTTGGGAAAGGAATGATAAGGAACACAATGAATAACTAACAAAGCTCATTTGATGAATGCAGTCATTTGCATTACAGTGCCAAATAGCTTTGCTCCTGGTGGCTGAGTGTCATACCCAGCTACAAATATTAACATTGTTTCAATGACATCGGAGGGTGGCAGTAGACTGTATGGGGGGAAAGGTTGTTAGGAACTTTGAAATTTTGCAGAAGAAAAAAAAAGCCTGAAGAATAGTGAGCTGCCCACCATTTGCTTTTATTTTGTTTACAGAAGTTAATGGAAAGACTGCTAAAATAGGCTTCACTGAGTTTTAAAGTGTGCATTTAAGTAAAGGAAAAATGCAAGACAGAACTGACATCACAATATATAGCACACCTTCCTATTCACATTTTGTGACTTCTTTCAAATGCCAAATGAAGGGCATGGTAATTGATGGCTTCTCTGCATAGGTAATGCCTGTAGGTGCAGCATCTACACATCAGCAGACTAATCCTTGTGACAGTCTTGAAGATAATATAAAAAGTTAGCCAAAATCAGAGATTTTCCTGTGTCTGTTTTTTGTCTTGTTTTCACTTTCACTCGCACTTATAATGTTTTCCAGTTAAATATAAATGAATACACGTTTTGTTGTTCAGGCTTCATTCCCCAGGAAAAAAAATCATTACTTCTAATGTCAGAGAGAGATCCTACTGGTAATGCATATTTCATTCTTTTACCTACCACAAGCAAAGAATATAAAAGTCCATGACCCACAGACAAATGCAGGCTTTACCTTCCACTGAAGTTATGATCTACCACCAGATCTACGATGTATGGATCATCTACCACCAGATCTATGATGTATAGAGCATCTACTTTTGCAATGGAAAAAACCACAGAACATACAAGACTTGTAGCATTTATCTGAATGTTAGTTCCATTTACAATGTATGGTCCTGATCTTCATACATAGAAGACAAGAACACCCTGAATTAATAAATAACCTTGGCCTTCTTTAATGTTCTTTTTCCTTTCCTAGTGTTTATTTTCCTGGTCTTTTTCCTTGGACATTAAGTTTCCTGAACTCATGCGTATGGCACTTTTTATGTGTTTGTGGTTCATATATGTTTATATGCTCTGTATTTCCATTAGCTGATAATAGCTGATGGCAGCACAAAAAATTATGTGGTGTCAGAAGGTGGAAGGGTGATAAATATTAGTAAAGCACCTGTGTGACTGTTAAAAGAGGTCCTTAATTTCTTATTCTGTTGGGGGTATTTTGTTGCTGGAATATTTCTGAAAAATTTCAAATGAAAGTTGAGAGACAGGAGAATGATTTGAAGGGACCTATGGAGCATTAAGAGCCTTGGACCTAAGAACCTTGGGGGTTTCACAATTCCTAGGAAAGCTAGTGATTGCGGACAATTCCCAGCAGCATGTAAGACATGTTTGCACAGTGTGATGAAATGGCCAAAATTTGCATTAGCAAGCATCTCATCAGATTGTGGGAAACCTACAGCAATGACCAATCCTTCACAGATTTCAAGATCAATAAAATAATTTTCTGATTCTGGTTTTACTATTATATGATTGTGTTTTGTTATTACTGCTATAAAAGTTAATTCCTCATTTTCTGCTCTTCATTTGCAGAGAAGACCAAGGGGGTTTGGTTTTCTGCTGGTTTTGGATTGGATTTTTTCTGGTCATTGAGCATATAGTTTATGGTTTGGATATTCAGTTAGTATGTGTAAAACAATATCTGAATCCATATTAAGTCAGTTTCAAAATTTGGCAGGTATTTGATTAGCCACAGAAATACCTAATGGAGGTAGTTGCTGTAGAATTTCAGTACCTGGTAAAGGAACTTGGAAGCCTCTGTAAGGAAGCAGGATATGGTTCAAGCCAGTGTTTTGTAGTATTGTTATGTCTTTAGATTTTTGAAAGTGCATCTTGCATATATTTTCAATTCAATGAGTCTCCCAGTCACAGATGGAAGCACAGTAAGGAAATAATAACAAAGCAACCAGAAAAATCTGAATTATCACAGTTCTTTAAGAAACACCTTTTCTTTGACAAAGTCCAGTAAAAAGTTTGTTCATTAGTAGCACCTCTTTCCTTCCATTGCTATAACTTACTCACAGGCTTTCGTGGCACTCTCCTAGAGCTTAAAATGCTAAGTGAATAGAGGCAGTTTTCATTGTGGAAATTTGTGCAGCAACAACTGGTTTACAGTATCTTTGCAAACAGAACCTCATTCTTACAGTTTTTCAAGGTCCTCTGCTGCCAGAGAGTAATCCATTGTCACTACCTTCAGTTTTCATTCTCACCTCTGTGTCCTTTTGCAGTTTAGTCTACTGCCAGTGTAAAACCAAAATTGAGGCATTCTTGGTTATTAATATATTATGAACACAGTGCACCTCCAACAGAGCTTAATCTCTCACACTGACTCCTAGTCATCTTTCAGAAGTGTACAGAAAGTGAAAGTGGGCCACTTGAAACATTTTAACCTGATTGGAAAAAAATCTCTCCTTATCCTTGCAGCTCCCTGGTTAAAATTGTGTAGACTGCTGAGCTGAATATGGAAGCACAGTGTTGTTTGGATGACCACCCGTCACTTTGTGCTTATTGATAGACCTCAAAGAAGAGTGCTGTGTGACTGACAGATGCAAAGCAACACATGCTTTGCTCTAAATTTGGCACTGTCAAAATAGTGAAGTACTCTTGGAGCAAGCCCATTATTGCTAAGGATATGCAGCATGGCTCAGTGTGTAAAGATTCGTAATTTATGTGAAGGGGAAAACGGGAGAGGGAGGAAGAAGAAATATGCAAGTAACTGAGAATTACGGGGTTTAGCATGTATTGTTGAAAATGCAGCTTTACAGAGTTTGATTGCAAGGTTCACTCTATTACTTACTACACAGGTTAAAGCATATAAAGGAAGATCAAATTAGAAGCAATTTGCAGTGATTTACATGGAAGCTTGAAATGCAAAAGGGGATATGGATGCACAGATAACAATGCAAAAAAGTTTAGCAGCACTTAATCATTGAGTGCTTTGCCCTTTACAAAGCAGTTCGATAGGGATAACTACCAATTATAACAATGCCTTAACTATAGATTTCAGATAGTAACATTCATACTACAATCAATTCATATACACACAGGTGAAATGATTCATACACCTATTTCTCTGCATATACAAAAATTTCCCTCAGGTTCAGTGAAATACATCAAATTCCTTTGTGTTTCCCAACAGCCAAGGGTTACACCTCAAGGAGCATGGAATTGTGTGTTGGGAGCAGTATTAGCCTAGACCTCATCATCAGTGACAGTCTGAGTATCAGAAGCTGGAGGGTTCATGAGCTCTGAAAGGTGTCCCACTCAGAGGCAGGTGCTGGTCCAGCCTGCTGCGGTCCAGGAGAGCTCAAAGGGCCTCACTCANCGGTCCAGGAGAGCTCAAAGGGCCTCACTCAGGACCCCTGTTTACAGGTTTGCAGGGTGATTGGATCTGGATCTGGTAAGTTTCCATTCTGACCATAACCCAAGTTGGTAACTACTGGGTGTTTTCCCAAAGTGCAGTAAAATGATACCATTCCACTTGGGCTGCAATTCACAATGGTGCTACTCCACTTGGACTAGGGGTCAGGTAAATGGTTTACCAAGGTTACAAAGGATAATTGCTTATCCTTTGTTTCCCACCTTGATTGGTCAGCTGGTGTTCCTGATCGTTCCCACATCTACCATGCAAGAGCTCTTGATATGATCAGGGAATGTCCCACAGCTGGCACTGTTCGGGATGCTTCACCACTCAGATGGTTTTGTCAAGGCTTATCAGGAGCTTCTGAGATGAGGTCTGAGTATGATCCAAGGACAGGGGTAGGGGATGCACCACCACAATCCAAGAATACCCTCACAAGATTAAGAAGGATGACTGAGAGTTGCTAGTAGGCATAATAAACTCTTCTCAGGTAAATCCATGAGACAGGGGGGAATTAGGTGATCTCCTGAGGCCTGTTGTTCCATGACTTTACATCATGAGTGCATGGGCTATGCTTATGTGTATGTGTGAGGAAAGAGAAAAAGGAGGAGTGATTATTTCTACTTCATAGGGAAGTTGCAAAACATCCCTCCATTCTCTGATCCCATTCTGCAATTGTATATATTCTAGAAGCAAAGGGAAAAATGGGCAATTTTTTAAAATTTTAGTGAAAGCCATATCTTCTTTTGGTATTCCATAAAGCAGCATAGAAGTGTGATAAGGAAAAGTGCAGTATAGCATCACTCAGAGGTAGAAAGAGATGTAAAGTAGTAAGTATATGGCTTCATTTATGTGATTATTCTTACTCAACCTGAGCATCAATTCTGATATGATGATCAAGCCCGAGGCAGCCCCATCCCATGGCTTGTAGGTCACCCCATGATTTCCCATCCAGCTGCATCTAGCTGGGGCAGCAAGCTCCTCGGGCAGGGACCACTGCCCTGCCCTTGGTGTGTGAGTGCAGGGGGCTAGGCTGCCCTTTTTCCTTCTTGCCCTGCTTGCCACCCACACACCATCTAGGGAAGGGAGCAAAGATGTTAGTATGTACACAACCTTGCAAAAGACAACTTCCTATGTTTCCCATCTGTGACTTCTCTGAGGGCACCTGGCCCTAGGCTTTCTGTGTCAGGATGATGACCCTGCTCACCAAACCATGAGCAGCGTGTTGTTGTAGAGTCAGTTTGGCAGAAAAGAAGGGTCTTGGTTAATCATTTTGCAGTTGTCATAGTCGGTCGTGGTCTGCATTTCCTTGGGGATAGAATCCATTAAAAAGGTTAGAGATTTAAGGACTTTTCTCCCTCCTGGCGGACCTTAGCTATGAAGTTCCTGTGATCACTCTGCAGCTGTAAAATTCTATTATTTTAATGTAGCAGCTGACTTAGACTTTTCTTTAAACAAATGGGTTTTTATTTGCAAAATATTTTATATATGGTAGTTTTGTCCCCACCTGATGGGTACCATTTATTCCTTTGCACAAGTGTTAACGCTGTGGTTTGAAGTGAAGACAATAGTCTAATTGCTTGTCCTATTAACCCACTGGAAATAATTGAACACTATGGCATTGAATTGCCATTTAGCTACCATAGCCTTGTGTGTACATGGGGCATGGCAGAGCAGAGTTAATTCATTTATTAACTCCTTAACAACATATATTTAATCAGTTTTCTGGTGCTTTGGACCTCGCAATCAATAAGTGCCTTTTACTTTCTTCCCCTCATTAGTGTATATGTGTTGAGATTGGCTAATTTGTAAGCTGCAAATGGTACATGGTGGTGAATTCTTTACATCATTAAATGAGACAGTTGTGAATTTTTGTCAGGATACCCTTGTAAGATAAAACAAAATGAATCTCACTGCTAGACATTAATCCAGTAGGCTTTTTTTTTTCCCCACTAAACTGGTGAGGGAATTTTTAAGACTAAAACTGGTGAGGGACAAATGTCCTGTAATAAGACAGCATTCATGGGTATCATTGTAGTTTTGTTTCCCCATGTTTATAATTAAAAACCTGCTGTATTGGTGCAATCCTCTATTCAAACAGAATGCTCTGCACAAGTGTGGAGTTTATTAGGGTTGTGCCCATGTTGCCATCAGTGTCCACTGAGGTCTGAAAACTAGTTCGTTGTATGGATTAGGCAAGAGCATTTGATAAAACCACATGTGAGCAGACAGATCCCTTACCAAGATCTAATTACACAATTTTAGTCAAATCTGAAACAGATGCCCTTCTGCTTACCTATTGTTGAAGCCATTTGGTACCATTCTAATATTACACTGACAC
Source organism: Chaetops frenatus (assembly GCA_013400775.1). Classification (NCBI taxonomy): domain Eukaryota; kingdom Metazoa; phylum Chordata; class Aves; order Passeriformes; family Picathartidae; genus Chaetops; species Chaetops frenatus. The sequence goes on along the minus strand of VZTR01016445.1, from coordinate 87,107 downwards.
CAGGCAGGAGGGCCCCTTTTATTCCCTGCTGAATCACATGCCTTGGGTGCTAATGTAATAACTTCACAGTCCCAGAAACCAAAGGCGTGTTTGCAGGACACACGTGTGCAAATCTCCCTACAAGGTGAGCCTTGCTGCCGTGGGGAAGAAGATGCATTTATTTATGTCAGTGCTATGTGAGTGGGGAATTGACAAGCAGGAGCATCTTAATGGCTTCAAACTACCTGTTAATGATCATGGCGCTGGTGCCTGCCTGGCAGCCTCAGTCTCCAATTAAGCATCTGCCCAAGCTGGAAGCAGGGCTCTTAATTGGAAAGAAACAGATTCAAAGCCGGTTGCATCTTCTGCCAAGACAAATTTATCAGCGAGGCCATGCCTTAATCCACTGTATCTCCTTTCCCACACCCATCTGGCTTTTCTCTCTATGTTCTGTACTGCTGCAGGCACAGCCCCAGAGCAGGACAGGTAGCATGGACAGATGCTCAGCACCTTGGGGATGTTTGGTTCTCCCCTAACCTTTTGCTGACCTGGGGCCCAGTGATGGATGCTGTCCTAATTGCAGACCCTCGACAGTACGCATACATCCATTAAGATATATTGCCTAGTACACATTCAGGAGATCTGTTTGCAGCTATCTTTTACATAGAACTGATTGTTTAATTGCAGATTAAAGATTAATGCAAGTATAATGATTCCATGAGGACACTTCAGACAAAAGCATCCTGCATCAGGCAGCCTGCATCCATTTTTCAATTTGGCCATAAATTTGGCTGGGAATTAAATAGTAAGTAGCTGTGATTGCAACACTGGTCTCTGAAGGCACTCACGGGAATGAAAATAAATGAACAGGCTCTCACACAAAGCATGTTTCATTGTGGTCATTAGTGGACAGATCCTCAGCAGGGGCTGAAGGTAAAATTGTCTACAAGAAATGTTGGCACATGTCTGATAAAATTGAAATAGTGAGGAAGTGAGTATGAAAACGTTCAGGTCACAGAGCCTACAGATGACAAACTTATTTTCTCTGAGCTGTGGGCATAAGCTGCAGGAGGTGCAGATGTGGGGAGACCCAGGTATGAATTTCAACATAGTTGTGTCTTCTTTTACAGAGTTTGAACATATTGAGGGAAATGTTTGCAATGTTGTGAATGCATAATTGTGTACGTTGTTTATGTACCAAGAATTACTACAATTTATTACCCTGCTGATTTTGATGAATTGTTAATATTTTGCTTTCTCTTACGTTTTTCAGGTAAGGCCACTTTTTTTTCCCTTAAAATACCCAACTGGCTGGTAAGTTGTTTATTTCTCTTCATTTCTCTTCCCCTGTGTTACATGCTGTGAACAGATTCATGGACTATTTAGGTTGGAGGGGATGGTTAGAGGCCACCAACTACAGTTACCTCCAACAGCAGAGCCAGTTTTGTGCAGGTTGCTCAGCACTTTCTCCAAGCATTGAATCTGAACAGCCTTCCTGTGGAACCTGTCCCAGTGTTCCACCATCCTTGTGGCAAAGCCTTTTACCTGATGTTTGGCTGGGATTTCACTTGGTTTGACTCATGCCTGCTGAGGACAGCCTGGCTCTGTCCTCTCTGTACTGTTGGTGGCATCAGTAAAGTAACCCTTAGTTTTCTCACAGGGCTGGAACTTGTCTTGAGAGATTGGACTGACTTTCTGGCTCTGGATTTAGAGCAGTGCTCTGAAGTTGCAAACTATTTTAGCTCAGTTTTATTAAAACAGCTCTTGGAGGACTCACTGATGTCTTGCATAAATCTTTTATAAATCTTAGCCAACGCCACTAATTTTAAGTGAAACAACTTTCTGTTCCTTCTGTGTAAATAGCATTTGCAGGATAATTTATGCTGTTTTGAAACTAACTAACAATCCTAAAGTTAACACCATTCTTCTTCTGAAAAAGCAATATATTGCAAGAAACTCTTTCCTTCTTTTCCTGAGTAAATGAAGGAATCCACATGGGGTTTACTGAAATGTAACAAAAGGAATCCATTTGGGGATTACTGATGTGTGTTTGAAACCCAGTTTGACTGAGTTTCATGTAATTAAAATCAAAGTTCTGACATCTTCAGAGATGTTCAGTATTTGAGATTTTGTTTGTTTTCCATTAGCTGAAGAGTCAGAAACATCTTTTTGAAAATAAGATACAGTTTCCTCCAGTGTTTAGAAGGTTTTTCAGCTTTTGTTGCATCCTTGAAGTTGCACATAATTCCATAAATCATTAAAGGGGCACTAATTATAGTCTTAAAAAAAGAGATGTGATTTAACATAGGTAGTAAATTACAGAATGAGATGATGACATAAATGGTATGTAAATGCCATATACTTGATATACTTGATATAGCAAATTCCACAGTCTCGTTGTCAATCTGTGTTCCTCCTTTTAGTTTATTTTTTGCTTTTTTTTGTTTGTTTAGTTTGCTTATATACTGATATACAAACTCTTCTAGGCACAGACTGTTGGTTATGCATTCATACAAGGAGAGTGCCTCAGTTTCCTGATAAATCCTCCACATTGTTTTAACATATTAGCATACATTGATAATACTAATCTGTGCTTCCTTATGAACATGTCCCCCCCGTATGTGTACGAGAAAGCAAATATTTTTGGGCAGTAGTGTCTGAATGGCAGTGCAAGCACTTTTGGGTTTTCTGCATTCCCTGAGAATAGGGTAAAACACCAAGTGTTTGTAGCAACCCACTATTGTCTTACTATCTGTAGCACCAAGAGGAAAGCATGTGTCATGCTCCTTTAACCTATTTCAGTTTTTGAAAGGGACCTCCTTAGCAAGCCCCTGCTGTCCTGCTCAGCCACATGCCTTGTTGTCAGACCTCCCACTCATCCTGCTCTGAGCAAACTGCCTGCTTCTGCCTGCAGGATGCTCCACTGTACAAATCCTCCCCTTTTAAGAGCCAAAAGGGCCACTTAGCTTTAGCTGCATCTATTTAACCATCCCATACAGGCGAACTCTGATAGACAAGTGATGAACATGACTAGGGTAAGACAAGATAGATTATTACTGCCCAGTGTTTCATCAAAACTGTTCAAAGATCAGGCAAGGAGAACTTCCATCAGCAAGAGAGGATGTCTGCTGCAGTGCTGGGGAAGGCTTCTGTTATGGATTTACTTTTCCTGGTGAAGGCTTGAAGTCTTCTTTTATTTTGATATTCCCAGAAGCCTTAGTGTGTTCTTGTTTTTTCTTTCTGGGCACTGACAGTCACCATATTGACAGCTCCAGCTCTGAGTCTGCCTCTTGCATGAGCAATTGCAGAATGAGTAGTGGAAGTCACACTTTCCTAAAAATTTGCTTGGATTACAGCATACATATTTATTCTGAGTTTAAAAATGCTTTAAAGTTTGGGATTAATTATTTTACTTCTGTAAGGGCACCGCCCTGAAGTGTCTAGGAAGACTTATTAGGGCAAATTCTGTGGCAGAGATGTGTAAATACTGTTGTCCTACTACAGTTCTTCTGTAGCTGTAGAAGCATCTGTAGCAATGTGGGTGGTGATAAAGACTCCATCTCTGTAGTGGGATCCACACTGGCATTTATTTGTAGACTCAGAGGTATATAGAATAAAGAGTATCTTCCATTGAACAGATTGCTATGTGATTTGAAAGAATGTGAAGCTTGCTGAGCCTGGATTATGCTCTGGAGAAAATAAACAGTAAAATGCAATTGTAAATACTCTGTTGAGTTTCTAAGCAACCAACATCATGACCTAGTGAAAGAAGAGATTTGTGACGTCTGCTATATTTGATTAATGCTGGTTTGACAGAGCAAAATCTGATGTGGTTTGGGAGGAAATAGGAATGACTGGTCCTTGTGAGTTCACATCAAATTTTTTTATTTCAAGTATTTACCACCTCACTTCCAGTCAGCAAGGTTAGAGACTTATCTTTATAACTGGAAATCAGAAAGCCAGCTACTTCATCTGGAGTATTAGCCTTTTTGTTTTATAATCTACACATTCCTTTTTCTATAGACAATGGCTCTCGTAAAATTTTAGGGACCACCCAGATCTACCCCAAATTTGGTAGCTTATTCAGTGGGTAAAATTCAGCTTATCCTTCAGTAGGGCAAAATAAAGCATCAGGCAGAAAAAACTGATACATGAAGTAATGCCCTATGGCATGAGCAATAGGGCCCAGGTCCAGCAAACTACTAAGGATCTTGAGTATTTTTTAAATTTCACATTTTCTGTTTCTTTTAGGTATTGGGGGCCTTTGAACCAGAATCTAAGTATTTTCCTTCTCAGGAAGGAAAAAGGGGTCTCTTTTCTAATTAGGCTACAATGCAGTAGAGGAATTCCTTGTGAATTAAGAAACATATTTATGCTGAAATATAGGTCAGCAAAGCTAATTTCTTATGTACTGTGACTTACCTTACCTGATCAATAAAATTTCCTTCTTTTTATTATTAAGTTGCCTTTACTCAATTAGGACACTGTGATTTGTATTGCTAGGTGATGTGACTGCATTGTTCAAAGATTCTGTGTTTGTTAAAATTGCTGAAGGAAAATACTTGGAAAGAAGCAAAAAAGCAATCTGTTACCGTATTTGCCAATTATTTATGATGAGTTTTTTCAGAGGCATAGGTATTGTAGAGAAAACTTAATAGAAGTGCTTATTTTGTCAGCTGAGATAATAAAGCCTGAGGAAGTGCTCTTTTTACTTCAAAAGACCACCAGCTTTTTAAATATTGACTTTGGGCTTTTAGAGGGTAGCCTTACTATAAATAGGTTAGTTCCATGCTTCTGGTAGTGAATTCAGAAAGAGGAAGAGAGAAAGAAGATTATTCACCCTAGGCATGTTTTATTTATCTGCTTGATTTATTATAAGGTTTTAATGATTCAGAGTTGTTAGTAATCTGTTTGTAATTGATCAATAATTCAAGTAGCATAGGGCACAGGCTCCTCCAGTAAATGTCCAGGCCTTTAAAGCAGTCACCTTGTATATATGTGCAAATACAATTCTGATAAGGGATGTTTGCATGGAAGTGCTGGTACTTCATGTACAGTGATGCTGCACTTGGTGATAACTCTGGTGATGCATATACAGGGTGAGCTGTTAGCGCTGCGAGCAGGCTCAGGAAGGCATCTATCTTGTTTCATAGAGAACACAAGACTCACTGAACTACTTTCAGGAATATCAGTCTCTTTTCCATCCTGTTATGTCTCCAAGAAGCTGGTTTGAATATCCAGGGTGAACTTTCTGTAATTGGCAGGGTATTTCTTTTGTGCTGAGCCAAGAGCAAGATTTTATAGAGACCCATCAATCATAGTCCAGCATTGCTTCAAGATAATTTACTTAGAATGGATTATTAAAGAAAGATTAAGGATGTGTTAAAATAGTTTATTTGATATTAGTAGCACACCTGAAATATGTGTGGTCATTCCAAGGTGCTCTCATAGTCCATTTATATGAAACAAATGAACTCTCTGTAGTACATCCATTGCGATCGAACATCTGGAGATACAGAGCTCACAGAGGGAGTCCCTTGGACAAGAGATGGTATGTTAGCTTGGGAGAAGGGGATGGAGTTAGGACAAAAAAGGTGCATAAAAGGAAGTATGAAGAAGGTGTGCAACAGAAACATCTGCAGTTATTCTGATTCTTGCAATCAGTATGTGGAGGAGAAAATCTTCATTATGAGAATACTGAGGAGATAAACTGTAGTTTTTCAGCAGGACAACATTAGCAGTCCTGCTCAGGGTGGATTGTGCTGAGTGGGAGGGATTAAGAGCAGTGTAGCCCAACAAGGTACTTGCTTTGCTGTTGATCCCAAACAGGATCCCTTCACAGTCTGCAGGAACCAAAGGAAAAGCATCCTTTTCCATTGGTGGCATAAGGAACTAATTGATGAGTGAGTAGCCATTGAATGGTACGAGTATCTAGATTAGCTGTCCTAGGACAACCTGACAGGGTATCAGTGTGAAAACATTAAATGGGATGGTTTTCACTACCTAGAAACTGCTTTCTGTGGTTCTTCTCCCAGATACATTTCTCCCTTACTGCTCTAAATCAGTTCCTCAGGGCACAGGAAGGGGGACATGACTCCAGTCTGGAACCAGTGCTATTCAGGGGCTGCTGAGAGTGAACTCCCTCCTCATACACAAGTTTCCTGTGACCTCTGAGTCCACTTAATTCCCCTTGGGGTGCATGTGATCTGAGAGAGACAGGAAGCGAGTTACTAGCTCCAGGAATGCCTTTGTGAAACTTCTGTCAGTTTTTAATTTATCATGTGCTGCGTATAATAAAAACAGAAATTGCTCAGATGTTGAAAGATTGGTAGGTACCAATTTAATTTGTGACATACGATACTTCTAGCTCTGATCTGGTGTTTGCAATGTGTGAGGAAGAGAAATCTGTTCTTGTGGAGTCTTTTATTCATTCTGTTTTGCAAGAGCTGGAACAATCTGTCTCTGTGCTTATTTAATTAATGTGATGTCAACAGCAATAATGTGTTAAATAATATAGAATGAATTGTAAACAAAGGAGGATTTGAATCTTCCAAATCAACCAAAAGTAATTGGCCAACCTCAGGGGATGTTGTAGTGCTGAACCATCTTCTAGAGCTTTGTTTCCTTTTCAATGAAGAGTGAATTAGTTTCCGTTTTGAAGCATCATGAAATAATGCCAGTTTTGTTGTCTCACTTTGAAAAATAACTCACACTCATTCTCAAAAAAGAAAAGGGAAAAGAAAATAAAAAGCAAAAACCTCTGTGACTGAGGCATAGAGCCAGATCCTGGGTTCAATATCTATCTGAAGCAAGACTGGAAGTGGTCCTGTGTGAACAGCGACAGTATTTAAATTAAGCCATTAAAACACTGAAAGGTGATCTTAATTAGCAGACATCAGCACTTAGTTAGCAAAATGTAAGTAGAAGTAAGACTACCTGAATGAATGAAAACTTCTGGTGGATTGTTAGTTAAGCTATTTTTATTTAATTATACACTTGCTGGATTTTTTAATTTTATATTTTCCTCTCCATGGAGGCTAATGCTCATTTGCTCTCTAAATGAAATAGTAACTCACTGAGCCAAGCTGTCAAGAAATGAGTGATCCTTGAATAAAATTCATCTTCCCTATTTCAACCTTGTGTCTGGGCTTGGGAAAAACTAAGAAACAAGCACCATGAGAGAGCAGCTAAGCTCTTCCTTAGCAGAGCTTAAATAGATCGGATGCACTGGCTTGAAGCTGCTCTCTTCCCCACAGACTTCAAAGGAAACCTGCAGCCAGTTAGACATACAGCTTCATATATCTAAAAGGCAGGTGAGGTGGATGCTCTCTTGTAGTTTCATGGTAGTATAAGTAAGTCTGTAGTGAAATAAANGATTCATCTTCCCTATTTCAACCCTGTGTCTGGACTTGGGAAAAACAGGGTAAGAAACAAGCACCATGAGAGAGCAGCTAAGCTCTTCCTTAGCAGAGCTTAAATAGATCGGATGCACTGGCTTGAAGCTGCTCTCTTCCCCACAGACTTCAAAGGAAACCTGCAGCCAGTTAGACATATAGCTTCAGATATCTAAAAGGCAGGTGAGGTGGAGGCTGTCTTGTAGTTTTGTGGTAGTAGAAGTCTGTAGTGGACTAAGCCTGCCAGTCCTTCAGGCAGGAGGGGCACAGTGGCCTGAGGGAACCTTCTTTGCCTCCATGCCTTTCTTAAGGTTATTTATTTGACCTAAAACCTGCTATTGCCTTAATAATGAGCACTGAGACCTGTGCTCATGTTGAATTTTTCCTCTGCTTTTGTGCCTGCATGGGCACATTTAGCCTCTGTTTATGCTGTCATGTTTCTGTTTTACTGCTAGGAAGTGACTGCAGATAAGAAATAAGGGAGAATGGGAAAGATCCTGCTTAATTTTACATTNGACATCTTTTGTTTTTATTTTTTCCTTTTACTGTGAAAGAGAAGTCAATCTGTAAGATTAGTCCAAAAGGTACAAAGGAAATGTGAAAGCCCTCTGTGAGTTGGGCCTTTTTGTGTTTCTCTTTTCAGATTTCCACTGTACCACAGGCTTGCAAAAGAGTGCAGAAACCCTAACACCTCACTGTCTTAGGTAACAGCAGAGACAACAAAAAGGCTTTTTTTCCTTTTATAGAGTTTAGGTGCAATACATAGAACAATGTATGGCATGCTGTTCCTTTGTGAAAGTACTGAGAATATTAAAATACTCCCATTATCAGTGCTTAGCCCCAAGCTTCCTTTAATGATCCTATCACATCTTGTAAGAACTAGAACTAAATTGAGTA
>VZTR01016445.1:50118-66804 GCA_013400775.1 Chaetops frenatus | reverse complement strand
TTTTGTATGATTGAGATTGGTCAAAGTTGCAAGTGATTGTTTAATATTGAAGGTATCTGTTACCAAAAAGGTCAGAGAGACACTACAGGGGAGGTAGGCAAAGTCAGCATGGAAGGAAATTTTATTTTGTAGCTGAAGTTGGAGAAAAACAAACAGTGTAAAGATAATTTCCATGTCCTCTGACTGAAGTTGAATTTACGGTTCTGGGATATACACTTCTTTTCTGTCTTATTTCCTCTTTTTCCTTCTCCTGAGAACAGCAAAATTCTTCTCTATGGCTTCAAGAAGTTACTACAGGGTTAGGAATATAAGATCTGACTTAGGGAAGAGTTGTGCATCATAACAAAATGATACACACAGTCTCCAGAAGTAGTACCTCACCTCTCGTTAGGCTTCATATCTTTTTTTTTCTTTTTACCAATTGTTAGTTCTTTTCACAAAAATGAAAGAGCATCATGGCTTAGAGTAATACTAGTATTCAGAAGGCTCATCCTAAATATGCCACAAGAGAAGCAGCAAGTTTCTTTTCAAGTTCCTAGCTGGATGCTGGATCATCCCTATCATATTTGCACAGTAAGCTTGTCATAGCACAGTCTGTGTCCTACCCTCATGTTTTATATAAATATACATTTTAATGTATATGAGCCTCTAGCTTTTAATGGTACATTAGCTTAATTTGTACTTGACAAAAACAGTGTTCCAGTTTTGCAAATTTTGTTCTATAAGTATCATTCTACTTCAGGCAACCATACTCTGGCCTCCTATCAAATACTCCTCTAACTTTTTTTCACAAAACTTTTTTTTTCCCCATGAAGTTTAATTTTGCATTCACAGGCTTTGTTTTACATGTGCATTCCAGGGGACTAATCAGTATATACAACTACATATATTCTAGCTTTTTCTCTTTACCCTGAGGACTTCTCCACTTTATTATTTTGACATAGGAGGGAATTTCTGATTGTGTCAAACATCCTGTGAACAGTGGTTTAAAGCCTCTCTCATGCCGTGTGACAAAGAACAGACTCGGGGCACAAACAGGCATATGCTACATGTCACAAGTTGAAAGCAAACCAGTGTAGCAGTGTCCCAACACTGCTGTACACAGACACCCCAGTTTGTGGTTAACTGTGCCTGTATCCACTGTGTTACTGAAGCTCAGAAACCTGAGGGCAGATCTGGTTTTGGTGCCAGCCTGCTGCCGAAGAAATCTGCCAGAGGCGGAGCTGGATGGAGCCATGCGAAGTGCTCATAGTGGGGGTTGTTCTTTGCAGTCATCATATTTTCCAGGAGCTGTACCTGCAAGCCATTTACATCTGTATCTGCCAGCTAATGTGCAGACCTTAAATGGAGTCCTTCAGCTGTCAAATAGATTGGAAATGCAGATATGCTGGCACAAGAACTGTCCTATTTCTCCTAACACTGTACTGTGATTCCCCTCTTAGTAACTCATCCAACACCAGTCTTAAACATTGGTGACGTTTGGAGATGTATGAATGAGGGTCAGATATAGTCAGGACTTTTGCCTGGTTTTGCTTTGTGGTGTTGCTGCAGCTTTTATCAAGTTTCAACATCTGTCATTATTACATTTGCTTTTGTGAATGGGCTCTTTTTTGAGGTTCAAAAGTGCTTTGCAAACATGAACTCAGCCACACAGCATTTCTTAGGTGGGGTGCAACAAGCATGCATCGTGTTTGGGGATGGTTGTCTGCAAATGTGAAAAAATAATTATGTTCTATATTTTGAAAAAAATCAACATTTTATTGCTGAAGTTAGAGTAGAAGTTGACTATCTTCAGCCTAACAGCAGGCAGGAGAAAAGTTAAAATACAGTGAAGTATTAAAATACAGTTAAGTAATGTTAAGTTACTGTGCAAAGATGATAGGGCTATGCCAGTAATAAAGGCAGAACTCAGACATTTCCAGTTCTGCCCCATCCAATTCACAGCTCTGCTTCCTCCTCTTTTTCAAACATAATTTTTAAGTGACAAAGCATTTATTGTCTGAGTGCAAGACCTGGAACAATACATATCTCCACCATAGCTGTTCCAAGCTTCAGTATTCAGTATACCTTACACCTTTACAGTCTCTTTCAAACCCAGCTCATTATGATCTTTTGTATAAGCCTTTCTAAATTCACGGATAATTGACAAGACAGGTTCTAAGGGGCTTAGAGTGAACTATGTTAGAGAAGCTGCTTCAGGAAGTTCTAGTGCAGAGAAGCCTAACATATCACGGGAGAAAAATAAATGATTACCCATGCACAGCAACAGCTATAATAAAGGAAATACCTCAGTTGATTTCTATTTTATTTTTTCACAAAATACCCAAAGGCAATATTCCACTTTCTGGATTAACAGCCTGTAAAGTATCACTCTAAAAAATAAAGCCATCTTTGAGCTAACTTACAAGAACACAGAAGGCATCGAGAGGCAGCAGAGTCTCTGCTGTGTTGTACTTGTCTAACTTGAAACCATGCTGAGTGAAAGCTTTTTTTCTGCTTTTGTAAGACATGGGAAGAATAATTTCTGTCCAAGACTATAAATCAGACCTCATCCTGGGCAAGAGGTTTACAACGCCCTTGAATATTACTATGTATTAATAGAGATATTCTCCCTGGATTAACAAATGCCATAGGAGTAAATCTTTATAATTTCTCAGCATTTTGAATTGTTCTCTTTCTGTCTTTCACTGGTTTTATTTTAATATCAGATTTTTTTTTGCCTTTTAGAGAACTCCAAAACTGAGGTTATGTCATTTAGTAAATTGAAAGAATATTCTCACAAATGTGAAGTATTTAGTACTAAAGAGACATTCCTGTCCTCCTCTTCAACCTGAAGACCTGGCTGGTTCTACTGTATATTTCCTGTGCCTTGTGTCCAGGAAAGTAGACATTTTATAACAGTCTGACCATTTTGAAGATTTTCTACCTTTGGGGAAGTTACAATATGTGCCAAGAAGAAAGGTTTAAAACCTTTCAGAAAGATTTGCACAGGTACATATTTCGAGTGGGTGAGAAAAGCACCTGAAGAGTGAAGGGCTAGGAGAGGGAATTTGAGGGGAACAGGGGTAACTTGGAGGGAGAAGGCAATTTTCTGTAGAGTAAATAACGCTAATATTTTAATAAAGATGATTTTCAAAGCATGAACTTTCAGTGATTCAATTTTTAGGATAACCTCCAGAAGTAGTTATACTGGCAAAATTATGAGACAAGGGACTCTCAAGTTTTGAGAGAAGCAGTAGCCAGGATGAATAGGAAGATTTGTTAATCTAGTTTAGCATGGAGGAGTTTGTGGAATACAATTAAATGGGATACCTATGCTTAGGATCATTATGGGATTTGCCATTCTTTAGGTTCAGAATACACAGTGCAAAGGTGTTAAAGTACAATTTGAAGAAAAGGATGATTACACTTAGGGAAGGCAAAAGGTTAGTGCAGCATAATAAATCACAGACTAAGCAGGGGTGGATGGTTGCAAAGCCAGGATAACCTGATAGTCTTTTGATTAGCNAGCACTTAGATAAGTGGGCATAAGGAGGACCTGGAGTTGACTCTGGAGGTATACCTATCTGCATGTAGTGATAAAAAGGAAAGTGAAAGGCTGGGGAGAGGTTACTGCTAGAACTCCAAAAGAGTTTGTCTTTGCAGTGATTTTATTTAATGGTTTTATTAGTGACATTTGCGGAAATATCAGCAAACTTCATCTGCCAATTCCTGATGACATGCTTAATGTCTTTTAAAATACTGATGACTTCAGCAGGACTGGGAGGTTTACCTGGGAACCCTGGGGGGAAAAAAGAGGGGAGAAGGCTAAATGGTGAGGCAAGAAGGTGAAGAAAAAAGAGACATGCCTTAATGAGTCATGTTTTATAAAAGTACAGTAATCAGAGTCCAATAATGAGAAGAAGGCAGAGGCTGAGATGAGACCCGTTATTTCTCCCACTTGTTCCATTACTGGGAGATTTCTAAACACAGCTGTTCTACCCGTTTGACTGGGGTAAACATTTCAGAAGAGTAGCCTCCATCTAACCACATACTTAACTCCTTAAACCCAGCCCTATTTGATAGGTGTTTAGATTATATTTTATTACTTTAAATTAAAGCTTCAGAAAGTAGTGTGTAATTTCTTGCATTCCAAACTGTCCAGTAACCTGATGGAAAGACTGCCTTGCAGAGTGAAAGGTGTGATTTCATACAGTTATGTTCAGTTCAGATTTTTTTCCAGTTTCTAGGCAAATAACTTACTTGTTAGGCTAGTGTGTCAATATGCAGCTGCTACTGCGCCCTATCCATACTATCCTCATTTTTTAAAGGAGAGGGAAAATCTTGGGATCCATTAGTTGACTAAACTTTTTAAGAAGTCTGGCTGACTGTTCTGTGGCTGGAGTAGAAGCGTAGACCTAATGGGGAGACATGTCTGCTTAACTGCAAGGCTTTGATGGCAGCTCTGAAAGTGCCCTTTGAGTTTGCTTCCAACCTGTCATGCACAGTGGCTCTTGGCTTGCCCCATGGACCACATGCATCTCCTGCTGACAGGCCTTGGGGGACCCTGTCCCTCCTCCTACCTGAATAATTCAGGGTGAAATGAGGATACTGATACCTTTTGGTACCCAAGCACCTTGGCTGCTGATCACACATGAGGATGTCAGATGGCATTGCCCTCTCTGAGATCACAGGATCACAATCTGCTCCAAGTAACCCCTCTCTCACTCAGTAGAGCTGTGCAATGTACAGGATGTGATGGCTGGCCTGCAGCTTGCTTCCACTGACTGCCATGTCAGCAGTGGGAAGCTGGAGATTAAGATTGCATGGCTGGGTACCTGACCTCACAGTTTCTGGATTTTTCTAAGGCTAGGGTTTGGAGGGGTATGAGGGGAAAATAAATGCATATTCTGAATATCTGTGAGCACTGACTACCTTAACTGTCTTTTGGTGAGGCTTACACACTGACAACCCAGAGTATAATGATATTTCTGTTTGGTATTAATGAAGGCATTCAAGGCCAGTATGCAAATTCTTTCCCACAGAAATCTCTGAGAATCTCCATTAACAACAGATTTTTCTCCAATGTGTGTAAATATTGGATTTTCACAAATAAGAAACCTGCAATCCCTTTTCTCAGATGTTTTCTTTGTTGTCTAACAATATCAATAATTAACTGCAAAGTAACCACAGTGAGAAACAGAATCATGAATGTTAACTTGTCAGGTTTATTTTTACACTGTCTGCTTGAAAAGCAACCTTAGCCTTCCAGTGTTTCCCATCTCTTATATGAATAGTAATCAAAGAATTTTCTTTATTGTGGCAGACCTGAAACACAGTGGACAAAACAGTTTATGCTTGAAACAAAGAAAAGCAATAGAAGAGTTGGAGACCTACAGTCGGGTGGTTCACTCTCAGATGTGGAGGCTGGCCAAATTTCCCCGGTGGCCTGGCCTTTCTGCCATGGTTCCACTTCAGCAACTGAGCCCAACAAGTGTCAGGATGAATTCAAATAGCAGAATTGATTGCTGGGAATGATTTATGCCTGTCTGCCTCTCCTTGGGTGGGGAAGGTTTGTTTAAATTTTGCCCTGCCATTTTGAGCTGGTTTCAGACATTTCCCAATTTATTGGAAGTCTCTGCTTTTCAGATGCAATTCTTTTTGCCAATAACTTTATGCTATGGCATTTTACTTTACTAGCTTGTAAAGCCAGCTTACCATGGAAGTTTAAAGGACCATGGCTTTCTTAAAGAATATATCTATCAGCAGTAACAAGAAAGCTACTCTCAAGTCCTACATGATGTGGATTTTGAAATAGGACCCCAGTTGACTTTAAATTCAAGGGGAAAAAAACACTTTTCTTCGCCTGAGCCATTCTAAAACATAACCTTTTCAACAAATAAGCCAAGAAGAAGCCTTTGAATCCGGGTACATCTGAGCTGTTAGAACACAGAGGACTTGGCTGAAATTTGCACTTCACTACAATTTATTGATCCAGTTGCAAGCTTAGGCTGCTGCTCCCTGCTTGCCTCCTATTTAAAGAACGAACAAAAATTTTACAACCTGTGATGTCCAACATAATATTTTGGTTTCTGTGAGACTAGAACAGAATAAAATATTTGCAGTTGGAAAGGACCTACTATGATCATCTAGTCCAACTGCCTGACCACTTCAGGGCTGACCAAAAATTTAAGCGTGTTGTTCAAATGTCTTCTAAATGCGGGCAGGTGTGGGGCATGCAACACCTCTTTAGGATGCCTGTTCCCATGTCNTCATTTAGTCCAACTGCCTGACCACTTCAGGGCTGATCAAAAATTTAAGCGTGTTGTTCAAATGTCTTCTAAATGTGGGCAGACGTGGGGCATGCAACACCTCTTTAGGATGCCTGTTCCCATGTCTGACCACCATCTCAGTGAAGAAACCTCCTCTGGTGCAGCTTTGCACTATTGCCTTGTGTCCTGTGGCTGCATACGAGGGAGATCAACACTGCCCTTTCTGCTTCCCCTTCTCAGGAAGCTGTGGAGAACAATGAGTTTGGTCCTCATCCTACTTTTCTCCAAAGTAGACAAACACAGACTAACAGACTGCTTCTCATGGAACATTTCTTCCAGCACTTTCACCAGCTTTGTTGCCATCCTGTAACACACGCAAGTACCTTCACATCCTTTTCAAATGCTGGGGCCCAGAACTACACACAGGTACCCCAGGTGAGGCTGCACCAGCTCTGAAAACAGCAGGATAATCACCTCCCTTGCCAGGCTGGTGATGCTGTGTTTGATGCACTCCAGGGTGGGGTTTGCCCTCTTGGCATGGTGCTAACTCACACTGAGCCTTCTGTCAGCCAGCATGCCCAGATCCCCTTCAGCTGGGCTGCTTGTCAGCCACTCCTCTCCTACTCTGTACTTGTGCTTGGCGTAGGTATTTTATATTTTACCTCAATTTCTTGCCTCCTGCTGAGGAAAGTTGCTNCATAAACTGTACTATTTTTATAACTTATTAAAAGCATTTCTAGATAGTCTACTCTTACTAATTTTTTTATAAGCAGATATAGAATTTACATCTTCCTTTACAAAATAATCCTGTGTATATAATCTGTATATTGCCATCAAGAATTCATGTGCACCTAACACTTCTTTTCTGATACACAATGTAAAAAACTAGGGGCCTTATTTCTTCTTTCACTGGTATCTATCTTTTTATGTTATTAAATGTCATATGAATTGCAAAAAGAAAACCTCATTTTTAAAAAGACTTTCTTCACGAGACAAAACAGAGATGACATTGCCCTTGTCTTGATATACTCCAGTGTGCCATGGTTAAAGTATTTTCATTGTCTAGGCCATAAACTTTATTTTAAGCATGTCTATTTTTATTCATGTCCCCTTATAATTCATTGTCTAAACTCTCAGCACAGATGTATAATCATTATTTTTGCTACAGCAATATCTAGAAGGCCCTACTTACTTTGGGGGTCTGTGGTACTTGATACTGTACAACCAAAACGACAGTCCTTGCCTAGGCATTTTTTTTCCAAATAGATATAGTAGGTATAAAGTATGGATTGCAATATCCTTTTCAGTGTTTTAATTAAGTTGTTCATGCTGCTTTTAAGATACCCAAAAGCCTGGCAGATAATTTCATTTCATATTACAGTAAAATTCTGTTTCTCTGAGCAGAGTTACTCTGTTCCTGATAATTAGAGGTCTTTCCTGCTCTGTAAGCTAAACTGCACCATCTGATGTTGGTGCATGGCAATGGAAAGCAGCAAGAGCTGCCCACATGTATCCAAAGGCCAGGTTTTTTCCTGAAGAGTTAACACAAGAGATTCTTCAAAATCTGTTTGTATTTCAGTGATATTTGTGGTCTTGCAAGGCAATGGTGCAGTGTATTCTGCATGAAAAGTTAATGCCTTGACTACCAGCAGTGTGCAAGCTCACTGATGTATTTTTCAGCCATTTGAGCCTTAACAGCCTTGGCGTGCCTTGGAGAGCTGGAACAGCAGCTCTGTTAGCCTTGCAATACACCTGGAATTGCCTGGGAAAAGAAAACTGATGAGCATTGCATGAACTTCCTTGGAAACTGCCCTTTGCTGATTTTTTGAGAGTCCATTGGAGAAATGAGTCAGCTACTTCATTCTCTCCTAAAGCCTGTGTGATGGGACTTCCTGTAGACTTCATTCAGGGAAAGATTCCCTTTGCAGGTGTTACATGCTAAAGCCATACAGGAGCTGTTGCTGCTGCTTCTAACACTGCAGAGTTATCCAAAGATAAAGAGAGTCAAAGGAGCAAGTGAAAGATGGGAGGGAAGCCAAAGAGGCAACTGGAATAAAACACAGGAAGGAAGTGACAGAAGGCAGAGATAGGGACAGAGGAAGTAGAAAGACTCTAGAAGGAAGAATAGAGTTGGAAACGCAGGGACAGAAATAGCAGCTGTAATTGATTTTTAGCCAGAAAGAAGCTGCAGTGCTTAGTACAGAGGATGTATACACAGTCACAGTGCTGTATAAATAAGATAGAATTAAGCTAGTACTAATATTCACATCCTTCATCATTTTTTTCTGCTAAGAAGGAATGTGGCAAATAAACTTTAGAAGAAGCAACTTAAAATATTTCTGTGTCAGCACAGCAAGCCATCACTCAGAAAACTGAAGTAATCTTACATGAATAAATAGTCTTTAAAAGAGGATCAAAGTAGGAGAGAGAGAAACAAAAGGGAAGAAATAGTCACAATTATGTTTCATCAGATTCCTTTTCTATGCCTTTACACGTAGTTTCCTTCGTGTTCATTGTGTAGCTACAAGTTTACAGCTGCTCTCTTGATGTTCAGTAAAAGTTGCTGCTAAGCCTTCCTAAAAGCTACGGGGAACTTTCTAGTACAAAAGCATCTTATGAACTTTTGAATGGCAGGTAAGACCCCATTATTTGCATTGTTTTATCAAATGAGTGGTTCCTCTGAATTAATTTTTCTTCTTCTTTGACAAAGAGATCTAGGAAGTTGCCATGTTTCAGAGACGGGATGAAGTTAAGTGTCTGTTGTTTTTGTCAGCCCATATGACTGAGAAAATCTAAATATATGTGAGCTTGTCAAAAGTATTTTTTAAATATTTAGTCCTGTAGAACACTGGAATTAATTTTTGGAAGTACCATTATGCCAAAAAAAATTGCCAATATGCTTATTCTGGAGTAAAGCCATGAAAACCAATGGAGAACAACAGTGTCAAATTAGTTTCAAGGCAGCATGAGAGAAGAATGGAAGAATAATGAAAGAGACCCTCCAAGTTTTGCTTCCAAAGAGGAGAAGCCTATTCTATTCCTTCAAGATAAAATTAAAACAAATGCACAGTAAGAAATTAATATTAAAACAGAGCCAGTCTGTTGCACATTCACTAAAAAGGCAAGTGCAGGTGCGTTTAGGGATCACTCTAACCTTAGCACTCGGTGTGTGTGGCACCCCTGCAAGACTTTGGGTTGTGCTAGAGGTGTGGTAGGACCCGGGAGCTGACCAGGGCATCAGCCAGAGTCGAGACCTGGCTCAGTGCATCTAATGTTGAGTTTAATGTCTCTGCAGTCTTGCAGTGTGCAGTGCTGGCACTCGGAGCACCCTCCTGGCCAGGGCCAAACTCAGCTTACCTGATCAGCTGGAGGGGATTTGCTGTTGGCTGCTCTTCTTTGCAGCCTTGTAGGAGCCAGCCCAGTGTGCTGGTGCCTGCTGGTGGATATGCTGGCAGAAAGGAGCTCCCTTGCTGGGGTGAGGAGTGCTGTGGCACATGGGATGCAAGTTCCTGGTGCCAGCAGTGCTGTCAGAAGCAGGGCAGTGAGACCCAGCCAGCTGCCTGCACTCCCACAGCCATCTGTCCTGCTCCTGCACAGCTGGAGCAGCCACGAGTTAGTTCTCCACTCTCAGAGAGATACAGGTCTTGCTGTGCTACCTTAAATTGAATTTAAAAATAGAAAAAAAAATTTAAAAAGTGAAGTCTGCCTTGGGCTTAACTGCATGCCTTGCATGGGGAATTTTAATAATGGGCCAACAGCAGCAGTTTGGAGTATATTACTGAGGAAAAGGTCACTGTGCCCATAAGTTATCCTAGCATTTGATCAGTGGACTCTTCCGAAGACTTTAAGTCTCATTATTCACTGCTTATAAAGTCACTTGAGATATAATAAGTCTTTTTATAGTAATGAAAGAACCCCCACAATTAGCCAGAAGGCAGCCATCTATCTTTTTAAACTACTCGGTTCAGAGGAGACCAGCAGTTTCTGTCTTCTGTATGTGGATGAATTGTTATGACAGTGATAAGTGTAACATTCATGTGGCAATGCCAGCCGTGACTGAGTTCACGGAAGGGTGGATTGTTTGGTTTTTTTTTTTTAGATGTGAAAGAGAAACTTTCCTGTTAGTGAAACGTAGAGCATGATTCCCTAAAAGGAAAAAAGTGACTACACATTATGTAGAGTCCTAAAATCTGCCATTCAGCCTCTTCCATTATTCTTTGGGAGCTGCAGATGATTAAAGAATGTCATTAATTTGATCTCCTAAAACTCTAATGGCAATTACCTTTTGAAGAGCCTCTTCTCTGAGGAAAGTACACACCCTGTAAGAGAAATTGGACAGTGAGTTTGTGGCAGAGCTGAGACACCATGAAGTTCACAGGAGAGTATAGCATTCAGTGCAAAGGTTTAGAGATAATAAGTATTCGTTCTGAGCACACACACTGGCCTTTGATTGTATTTTTCCCCATCATCAAAGGATTACTGTATGTGGTAGATCTCCTGAGAGATTTATTTAATGCCCTATCCCCAAATAGAAAAAGTTTGCAATGATTAATGTAATAAATGATGTTCTAATTATATCAAAAAGTAACACAATGTATTTTATGCATGCCACAGCTAGTTTAGTCTTTATTGCCCTCAGGCAGAATCTTAATGTCATCAGAAAAACTGTTTGTCAATATTAAAAGCAATTTGCATAGTAAACATACCCCAGCCTTGCAACATTACCATCTGGGTTAGCTGAGCATTCGTGTTGGTACCAGGAGGTGCTGGTGAAGGCAGACCTCATGAGTGTTCAGCTCTCCAGCTGTCACCGTGGGAGGCTGACAAGTGCCAGCATTCCCAGCCTGCAGGGAGGGGACAGGTTCAGTGAGAGGGCAGTGGGAGGTCTTTGTAGAGGAGAGTTCAGGAAAGAAAAGATGGAAGGTTCTGGAATCAGCAGGCATGAGAGTCCTAGGGAGTAAAGAAAGGCCTGCACTGAAAGAAAAAGTAGAGTGAGGAGAACTGACAGCCTAAGAGAGAGAACAGAAGAGGCAAAGCAAGAGAAGGAGGAGAGGGGCTGGGAATACAAGCTGGAAGAGCATGCAAGAAAGATGGTGATTGCAACTAGTCACAGGTCTGCTGGGCAGATAGAGGGAGTTGGACAAAGACAGCAGCAGCTGGTCACATTTATCTACCAGCAGTTGTATCCAGGCAGCTCACTCTCAAACTAACACAGTAGTTCTTGAATTTAAGTTGGTGGTTTCATTTCACTCATAAAACAAATGCAGATAACATAAACCAAGAGAATTGCAGATAATAGTATATTCTCTCTTTCAAAACTTCAGTGAATCTTTTCTGAGCTGTTGCTGTACTTTCTGAGCTGAGCTTTCTGAGCTGTTCTGATGTTGTTGGACATCAGCATGAAAGGACTTGAAAGGATCTTTGTGAGATGTGCATTGCTCTAAAACACAGTGGTGAGTTGGAGGAAATATTCTCCAGTTCCACCAACTGCCAAGCCTCATGTTATGAAGTGCAGAATTTAAGTTTGCATTTTGGCTACAGATTAAAGCTGCTAACTCAGTAATGATTTAAAACTTGTTGAAGCAGTGATAGTTATCCTGGAGATGTGAATTGTAGCCTCCAAGTGGTTTTTAAGAGACATCCCAAGGTGAGGGCCCAGATCCACAGTCTTTAGGTATGGAGTATTAAGGAGATTGAAATGCTCACAGGCATTTGTAGTGAGTGATCACTGTACCTCACCCAGCCAGCTAGAAGCAGGCTATAGGCATGCATCTAAAACACAATCCATTCCTGTACTCAATACTATAAATGCAATTAGGCAGTCAATACACTTAGGATTTAATACCCCAAACCTCGTCCCAAAGTTGGGGGGCTGGGATCCTCAGTGATTGCTTTGCTTACAACAGACTTGAATGTTTTTTCAAAACATGGAGCATTATTCTGCACACAGAATTTTGGGAGATGCTTCTAGCATGGTTTTGTTTTATTTAGAGGAGACTGGGTAAAGAAGGCAAAATCATGAAGAAAAAAGATATTGAGTTTCTATTAGTTGGAGAATCAAAGTTTCACAAGCACAAGATATTAGTTACCTTGCTCACTAGTTTGCTGTATTAACTGCAGATGTGATGAGAACTATTTATCCATTACCTGTACATCTACCTGGGACATTTTTTCCATTACAGTTTAAAAATCTTCTGAACTCCCTAGGACAGCTTGTTAGGCAATATTTCCAGACAGTGTCCAGCTCTTTGCTGGAGACTTTCTGAAGTATGTCACGTCCTTCATAAAGAGAAGCTTTAGCTGTCAGACCTTCACAGAGATGCACTGATCTTGGTGAACAACTCTGACAAAATGAAGCATCATCTTGAGGTCAGTTGAAAGGAGGGTGCTTTTTTTCTGACAACTGCTGTTTAAATGATCAAAATTGCCAAGAAGTCACTGGGTTGTCTCCCTCTGAGAGGAAATTTTACAGAGTAGAAATAGATATATTTTTATGTTTTTCCCGTTTTTGTAACATTTATTTTGTTTTGTTAGATAAAGGTTTTCCCACAGCCTTTTCAGCCACAGTAGATTTCTGCTAAATACTGGGAAATAGAAGTGGTATGTGCTGGTTACACACAGGGATGCAGAGAAGGCTGAAGTACTGGGTGGTGCCTGGGCCTCCCTAGTATTTCTGAACCAACTACACAAACCAGCTATCAAACAGCACAAACATCAGCTCTACAGGTAATAGAGATGTAATTCTTGTTATAAGCCTCTGGTTCAGCTTGAAGGAAGCAGCCAGAGCCTGCATGTTCAGCAGCTTGTGTAGCTTTTAGGAGAAATGACAAGATTTCACAGTCAGGGCAGCAAAGGATCAAATTGGAACAAGAGTCGCTTAACTCATCTGGCCAAGGAAGAGGAAATGTCATTAACCAGCATGATAAAAGTTGCCCCTTTACTGAACTTGTGTGAACCCTGACTGAGAAAGTGGTATTGGATAATGGTTGAATTTGCTATCTTTCAGATTAACTTGCTGAAGAAATGCAGCTTAGTTCTAAATTGTGACCTAAAATGTCAGTGTGTCAAATGCCCTTTCCACAGATGAACTATCACAACTCTCCAGCATGTGTGTCATTGGGAGCTCACAAGGGCAGTGCCACCCTGTCCTGCCCAGGGAGCCTCACAGCTCTTGGCCCTCAGCAGTGGAAGTTTTCTGGAGTTTCTGTATGCCAAAAGCTGTGAGTTTGGGAGGAGGGTGGTATGGTGTTGTTCTTTTTCACCTGTTGCCTGCAGTTAGGAAGGGCTCAAATTCCTGTCCTAAAGAAGGAGTGGTCAAACTTAAGGGCAGTGTTTGTGCCAGTCTGCTGTCCAAGGATGCACCCAGGGAATGGTAGCCTGGGTGTATTTAGGGTGAGAGACTGAAGGTGAAGAGACTGCTGTGATGAGAGCAGATTTAGCACCTGTCAGGTCAGAGGCATCTTCTGCATGGGTGTTGAAATCTCCTAGGTCAGTGAGCCTTGTGTGAACTCCATCATCAGGTCAGACAGCATCTCTGTCATTTCACTGGGAAAGCTGTGTGTCTAGACACCTCTGCTCTTGCAGAACACTTCAGTTATTCTTCCCATTGCCTTTACTGAATAAATGAAGCATCTCAAAGGATTTTACTTCAGCAGAGCTGATCTTAAATTTAAACTTGCACATGCCAGGTATTTGCTGAGGATAGGAGGTTACTTCTTGAGCTACTAATGCAACACTTTTTGTGATGATTGAATTCACATGACTATACATACTTTTCCCTTTTTTTTTCCTTTTATTTTCTGCTATTTTACTTTTTCTAAGTAAAAAGGCTCTTTGTTTCAAAAATTCTGGTCAGCATTAAATGATCAAGAGCAGAAAAGTGTTAGAAGACAGACAAGGCAGTTTAAATTTTCAGTCACAGGCACTTAAATCCTGAAAGCAGTCATCATTGAAGGACTGATTTTTCTTCACCTTTTCTTTAGAACTCATAGCATGAGGATAACTTAACAACCATTTGTCTACATATTTTATAATCACAGTTTTGTTATTTAGCCCTGTCCTTACTTCTCTGCTGCCCAGCTCGCTGTGTGTGGGAATAAGCCTGTGTACACTGTTGCTGGCATTAGAAGTGGCAGTTGGCCAATGCCAGTTGATGTTTCCATTTCCTTGTTTGTTTTCTGATGCTGATGAAGTTTTGCATGTGGCTGAGTTTAGAGCAAGAATCCAAAGGGGATGGCAAGGATCCAAGCAGCGGCCACTAGTCACTCTGGGGGAGATGTTGACAAGTGGCCCAGACTTTGCAGTGTGTCCAATAGCCAGGGACAGGGGAGAGAGCATTTATTAAACAAAAGCTTAATCAAAGAGGGCAGGAGGATGGTTTACATGAGGAAAGATATATTCTTTACAACATGCTTGTGGATTAATTAGCCCATCTGCTACAACAAATGTATTCCCTTGTCTTTGTATTGACTGTTAAAAGTGACTGATTTCTCTATCCACTTAAAATAGTACCCTGTATCCCACTCAAAGTAACCTTTCAGAGGCAAGGAATTTATTTAATCATCCACTAAGAACCAGTAAATGGCTTGCTGTAAATAAGTGCTCAGCTGTCTTTGACTCCCAGGGTAACTATATGTGAGTGTTAAATTGGGGGATAATGCAGGAGGAAGAAAATCCTTAAAGAACGTGCATGAAGAGTGCTTCCAATCCCATCTGTAGTACCGGCTTTAGGTTTTTTAAAAAGTTCTCTCTTCTCAGCCCCAAGTGGGCAGGACAGCTGCCAGCATAGAGTAATTCAACTATAGATTTTCTTCTGAGAAAGGAGGCATTTGTAAATTAGGTGACCTTTATGCAGATCAACAAAGTGTGTTGGTGAACTTCAAGTGACAATTTAAATAAGTATTGGGTCCAATGTGCTTGTATTTCATAAGAAACCAAATAAAGGAGAGAATGTGTTTAAAGTCATCAAATTAAACAGGTATTTAAATGAAAATAGAGGTCAGCTGTAGGTTCCCAGGATAAATGAAAATGTGTATCTTTTGTAATTTTTCACATTCATGTGATTTTAAAAAATTATTATTCTTTAGAAATAAAATTTGCATGTAAATGGTATTATTGTGAATCTATGTCTATTTCCTCAGAATATGTGATAAGTAATGACTGATGTGAATATAAAGAGCTTCTGGTTTTAAAAAAAAAAAAAGGGGGGGGGGTTTTGTATGCTCTCCAAACATCTTTTAGATTTGCTGATTTGGATCTTTGATAAAATGGTTATCTTGTGCCAAAATCCATGTGATTCAGCTGGGATACAGAAGGATTGTGTGTTTTATACTTGAATAGAGGAAAAAAATTGATACATTGCGATGTGGTGTTTATTCCCAAGCATTTACTTTTAGAGGAAACACCATATTGTTATCTGAAACTTAAAAAGTATAGAAAGGGACTGGGCAGTCAGGAGAGTACTTTTTCTGCTCTTAGGGCCTTAGGAATGAGAGCCCCTCAGACAGCCTACAGGACACTCTTGTTACAAAAATCACAGAAACTGAAAAATTGTGTCCTTGATAGGATCTGAGTTAGAAACAAGAACGAAGCAGAGACTGGAACTGCAGAGTGGCTAGCAGACCCAGGTTTGAAGCTTTATCTCTAATCGCCTGCATTAGATGGGACTGAGTCTGAGCACCCTGGCAGTGTGACTTGTGTTATAAGAGAGGGTTTGCAGAAGCTCTCTCCTTGGGGAAATTTCTTTGGTTTTCTTATAGTTTATTTTGTTCTTTGACTGCTTGGGCTCTTCCTCTTAGATATAACTGAAATTTTTCCATGTAAATTAGATTATAATTAGGTTGTAATTTTATGGATGATAGTTTAAATTATAAAATTATAACATTAAATCTTGATATTTTTGGCTTCAGTTATCAGACAGACCACAGATATGCATTGAGCTTAGGTGACTGTCATGGGTTGAAAAGTAATTTTTTCCCTGCAAGGAACTTGACAGCTTCCTTCAGGTATGAGAGAACCAATTAGCTGGCTAGTTCTAAGATGGACACTCTGTTTAGCCACTTAAGAAGCCAAGCATGCATCTGTGATTCACATTTAAGAAAGGAGAAGCCTGGGAATCTCTCTTTTACTTCCAGCTTCTGAACAGGTAACAGAGGGCCTGTGCGGCCTGGTGGGGACCCCTCAGTCAGGCCCTGCCGGCTCCACGGTGCTGGGCTGGGTCAGGCTGGGCACAGCTGAGATCCTGCCACAGCTGAATCCTGGCCTGACTGCTGAGATCCTGCCATTCCTGCCTCCCCCATCTCTCCAGGAAAAGTTTGCAGCAGCTTCGGCCACTACCCAGCAGAGATCGTGTGACCAACAACAGGGCCTGGGAGAGATACTAACTTTCTCAGTACACAGATGAAACTTACAGACATCAATCCTCTCTCGAGTAAGA
>VZTR01016445.1:38573-49756 GCA_013400775.1 Chaetops frenatus | reverse complement strand
GCCTGCTTTGCATTTCTCCTAATCCTTATCTCACAGCAGAAAATGAGTAAATAAGTTTAGTGGGTGCACTGGTGTTCAGCCAGAGTGCACAACCCACTACGTTAAATTGGTGTTTCCGCCCAGTTAATGAATCTAACCCACTACAGTGACCAAGTTAGCTGCTTTCTGAATTACCTGGTCACAGTCTAGGCTGTGGTGGTGTGGTACTTTTGGGCAAAAGGGTTTTTGAGCTTTTGTATCTATAGAAATGTGTTCAAAATTTGTAGGTTTCTCATGACTGCATACTGAAACAGGGCTAACAAGAAAGATTGGTTGACCTTTACCCTGGTGGCTACATTACAGTGCAGTTATTTTGCATATCCTCATGAGTGACATGGGCATGAAAGTGCTGATTCTTCAGAAGTTCAGTCAGAGGAAAGATGATGCTACCTTGTACTTGAGCACATATTCTGGAAATGTATTTAGTTGATATATACATTAAATCAATGGTCAGCGGTATTCTAGCCATGCACATAAATATGACAGGACTATGGTTGCACAAGTTACTTGNGAAATGTGTTCAAAATTTGTAGGCTTCTCATGACTGCATACTGCATCAGGGCTAACGAGAAAGACTGGCTGACCTTTACCCTGGTGGCTACGTTACAGTGCAGTTATTTTGCATGTCCTCATGAGTGACATGGGCATGAAAATGCTGATTCTTCAGAAGTTAAGTCAGAGGAAAGATGATGCTACCTTGTACTTGAGCATATTCTAGAAATGTATTTAGTTGATATATATATATACATGAAATTAATGGTCAGCCGTATTCTAGCCATGCACATAAATATGATAGGATGTGGTTGCACAAGTTACTTAAAAATGTTACTGAAGGCTGCTGAGTTACTGAGGCTCTTTTGAGTTTTCTGACATTGTTCATGTATGCCTTTTTCCTTTTTGACAAGAAATTTCCAAGAGTTTCATGAATGAAGGAGTGATGGGGCAAAGAAATTTTCATTGTAATCAGTATTTGCAAACATTGGGGAAAAGTAATTTATGGGGTCTGTCCCATTTCTGGGGAGGGTTTAGACTTAGTTCTTTAAGTTTTGTGAAGTTTTATGACTCATTGTCTACACAATGAAGATAATTTACGTATGACCTTGCAGCAGAATCTTATTTCTGATTTGCCGTCAGTATAGAAGTTTTCCCAGGAATAGGAATTTTAACCAGGTTTTGGTACCTTCAGATAATCACATTTCTTACTGGAAAACCCTACCTTCCTACCCCAGCGCAGGATTATCTCATTTCCACAATAGCTCACAACAGTTAGGTCCTGGGTAGCAGTCAACAGTGGTCCCACTGCTCTGGAAACAGCAGAATAGTATTTTCTGTGTAAGAATGATGCACAGCCCTATGTTCAAGGGTTTAGCTACTGACTGCCATTGACCAATTAGCCTTCACATTTTGTAGAGGGCTGATGCTTGCAAATCTTGCCCCAAACACCTGAATTAGTATAAATTTAGCATAATCCAACCTTGCGGTTATGTTTTTTAATACCCTAAGGCTTCATCTGGACCAGGAGGAATTTGCTGCTTTGCCCATAGCAGAAGGAAACCTTAGCACAGTCTTTTAGTTTTGCCAAGCTATGCTGCATTTGCAATGTGATTTTCTCTGTTTGATTATTTGTCTGTTCATAGCAAATTATTGTGTTAGTTCTCTTTCCTTGAAAGAGCAGCAGCTGACTGTGCTAGTCAAATCTCCCTATCTTTGGTCTTAATGGTTGTATAATAGCCACAGTAGATAAGTGACAAAACATTGAAAATTGGCCTTGTTTGTTTTTAGACATCAGAGACACGTTTATTGACATTAATAACAATGCTATGCCAGAAATCCTTTAAAACTATTGCATGCCACAGAAAATGCTGAAATTCAAAATTAAAGGCACCTCTCCTATTTTAGCTGTATTTTACAAAGTTAATAAAACAGAGTGAGAGAAATAATTTTTAATTACTTTATAAATATTGTAATTTCTTTGCTGTGCTTGGGTTCTATTGGGTGGGACAGTTATGGAAGAGTTCAAACCATTTCTAATTTGTGGCAAAGATTAAAGAACTTATTTCTTCTCCCAGCTGTATATTCCCTCTTGCTCATCAATGTCATTAAGTGGCTTGATGTCAAATAATTCATATCCCTATATTTTACACCTGTGCTTTTATGCTGCCTTTGCTCTAACCTTTGCTGTATTCTTCTGATTTTCTCTAGGTCAATGGGAAGGACCTCTCCAAGGCCACCCATGAAGAAGCAGTGGAAGCTTTCCGCAACGCCAAGGAGCCCATTGTAGTTCAGGTTTTACGACGAGCCCCAGCTACCAAAGCTCACAGTAGCTCTCAGGATGTTCGGCTTATGGATGCCAGCACTCAGACTGACATCACTTTTGAGCACATTATGGCTCTGGCCAAGCTAAGGCCTTCCACACCACCAGTTCCTGATATCTGCCCTTTTCTACTTTCAGATAGGTATGGTTTATCTTTTTCTTCTGTTTACCTCTGGGATTGAGGTATTGCAGTGATGGTCTTCTAGCCTTCTCCTGAAAAAGTCTCAGGAACACTTTAAATAAATAATAAATGTTGTTGATAACCACTATCCCATTCAGGCTTCAGTGACAGCTTTCCTAAACTCTGCTTGTACATTAGGGTTACAGGAAGGAATCTCAGCCATGTTTACTTTTTGTTCGTGTGTCTGTTCATCCAAAGCTAAGCCCTAGTCAAGAAGAAAAACACTTCTGTATTTCAAAGTACCAGAAAGGCTTCTTCAGACCTAGAAAGGGCTTGTCTTGTTTTCTGTTCTTCCAAATTTCTTACCAAAAAAAAAAAAAAAAAAAAAAAAAAAAAAAAAAAAATCAAGGAAACAAGTGACTTAATATAAAGGTCCCCTTATCAAAAGAAAAACAATTCCAAAAAGATAGATATTAAAAAGTACCATTTCATCTGTCATATGGCAAAATATATGAATTAAATTATCCCTCTTTGGAACTGAATTGGATGCAAACACCTGCAGGTGGTGCTTATACATAAGTAGGGTGTAGGGTTCTTCCTCTTTTGACTCCATCTCATAAATAACATCGTGTAGTGGGTGACTCCAGATGACCCTGCAGACCCTCTGTATCCTGCAAAACTATAATATCCCTAGAGGTTTCTCAATGATTTGCTGGCATGTTGTGCATCTCTGCAGAGTTGATGCTAATGCAGAACATGCCACTTTTGACTTTGATGTAGGTTCATTTTTAGAAGTTCTAGGTTAGATGGATTGGGGTTACTGCTGACTGCTGCACAGCAAGGAACAGGATACATGTATTTCTGAGTTGTTACTGGGTATTTCTAAACTCTGGGCTACTGTGATTGAAGTTCTCGTGCCCTAAGCATGTGCAAGAGTTTTCAGCCTCTGCTAAAATAGATCCACACTGGGTAGTGTGTGGTTGGGATCCAGCCTTGGGTTTAAAGATGTTGTAAAGACCTCATTCTTTGTGTTCCAGGCCCATTTAACAATACAGTTTACTGACATTTGTAACTGTGCAGTTGCTCAAGTGCACTTCACCACGCTGTTACCACTCTACCAGAAGATAATGCAGTTTATTTTATGCAAATTCTTGAACAGTTTGTGAGCCTGATATGGCCTGTAGATTGTGGATGTTCAATAATATGACCAGATAATTAGTGAGTTGTTCCCAGCCGTGACACAGCACATGAATCTGGAGTTATGTACCTTTATGAGTGTAAGGGATCAAAAAATGTCACAGTGAAGCACTTTGGCCCAAAAGAGATCCTTTTAAGAAATCATCCTGTGCAAATCTGACTAAAGATGAACCCAGCAAAATGAACTCAGCCAGATCATGAGCTTTTGCAAAGAAAACAGCCTGTGTTGCTTCTTGGTACTGTTCCTTTCAGGCTGTCCAGCTATTCAGAGTAGCGCTCCTGAGATGAGAAAACAACAGTGAGGCTGGGTTGGCAGCAGTGGGGGGAGGTGAGAGTGGAGGGGGGGTGAGGTGGGCTTATCACCTTTTAATTTCAAAAAAACCCTATTGTCTCATCTACTGTTGTTGTACTGCTTTGTTTCAAATAGCTGCCATTCTCTTCATCCAGTGGAGCATGAATTTTATGAAGGTAATGACTATCTTTCCAGCCTGCCTGCTGATGCAGATAGAGCAGAGGAGTTTGAGTATGAGGTAAGAGGATGGGCACACTTCAGCCTCTCTCTTTGTTATAGATATGGCATTTACACAGCTGACAGCAGGCTCCTCTGAGAAAAAGAAGAGTGGGAATACTTCTTAAAAGTCATCACAAAAGGCTGTTTTGTGTTATACCTCTGTGATGTCACAGGATTTACTGGGGTTAGGCTAAAGATGTGAAATATGAAAGCAGAATTCTGTAGTGGATGACTACATAGAAGTCTAGGAGGCTTGTTAAACATGTCCTGTCTTTGTGCAGTGGAGACTGCAACTCAAATGTTTCTCTTTAGTAGATTTAACACTCTAAAGCAGGCACAATTAAACATGGTTACTGGAAGCTTAATTGCTTTCCCCCTTCTGCCTCTAATTTTAAGAATCAATTGTCCTTGTATTTCATGCTTTAAAATTCAGTCTTCTAGATATTTGGGTATGTGCTTGAGTGTTTGTAAGATCACACTTCAAATTGGAAAATGAATATAGGTTTTATTACTTGCTCTTTGATATTTGACATTGTAAGTATTTCAATTATAAGAGATTGTGCTCTGTACCACAAATCTCCCTATGCAGCTAATGTATTGCACTCTCTGGTGACAAGGGTAGATGTGTTTCTGAGTCACTGGAAAATCATTATGTGGAGCTTCCCAAAATGATAACATGTGATTAGTGATGTTGCTCTTCATTAGATTTTCATTTCAATATCTAAATAGTCTACTTGTCAGTCAGTCATTAGCTTTTCATGTTTTCCACTGTCATCTAGTAACAAAGTATTCATAGGGACAGGCATAAGAAGCAGATGGTTCTTTTTATTATTAAACAGTGCTGAGTCTTTTCATAAGTTCAAGTTACTCTATTTTAAATAAGAATGATTATAAATAATTAAAAGTCTTTAATACAAAATTAAAAACATCCTATCCTCTTGTTTGCTCTACCTTAAGAAACCTTTTTAAAGGTTTCATGTAACTGGATGGCATTTGGAAATTGAATGAAAGGTGAAAGCTTTGGTAAATATGCAGTGAGTTCACTTTTACTGTGTCTTTAGCATCTAAGATGCTCAACTGCAAGTTCAGCCTGTTGTTCTTTTAGCAGCCAGCGGAATCTGTAGTTCTTCCCCCAGGAAGCAGAAAAATCAAATAATGTCTACTTAGTGAATCTCATCAGAACAAGCAAACTTTATTTGAACTCCTCAAAAAATCATCACTAGGGATAAGTGAAATGATTATTTCTTCCCAGATGGATTTTGGTGTGGTATCTCACAGCATAAGAGTCTCAGACCTTAAGTTCTATTTTGACTCCCCCTGTGTAATATAATATTAAATTTTTCTGTCAGGTGTGTTTGTTCATGATACTTATTCCTGAAATGTAATAGAAACTATTTTTTCTAGTAATATTTGAATTAATTAGTAATGTAAACATCTAGAAAGATTTTTTTTTTTAAAGGGTCTACCTGGTCCTCTTTGTGGCCATTATTTGTCCCTAATAATGGCTGGCATAAATATTGTGACAACAGTAAATGTTTGGGAAGGTTCTCAGTGGCCTGTATTCTCTGCTAATCACAACATCATAGTCATTAATTTGCTGTCAGCTGAGATTCAGTTGCCCAAGGCATATTCACTGAGTGACTGAAATAAAGTGTTTCATGTAAAATTTAAATAGGAAAGAAACTGTCTAGACTCCTTTGAGAAGGATGTATTCTA
The DNA here is from genome assembly GCA_013400775.1 of Chaetops frenatus. Taxonomy (NCBI): domain Eukaryota; kingdom Metazoa; phylum Chordata; class Aves; order Passeriformes; family Picathartidae; genus Chaetops; species Chaetops frenatus. The sequence goes on along the minus strand of VZTR01016445.1, from coordinate 43,858 downwards.
CTAAATATGTAAGTTTTTAGGAGGAACAAGTATATCTCACAGCCTTTAATTAGCAGAGCTCTAAACATGAAAGACATTCCCAAAATTTAATCCCATATGGTAGTATTATGGTTTAGGTTACTCATTGGTTGTATTATCTGCTATTTCAAGTCCTTGTAAGACATTATTAAGCTCCCTTGCCATAACTGTGGATCTGGAAAAACTGAGAGCATTGTCCTCAGAGTTATATATCTCCATCCCAAAAAAAACCCCAGGTCTGAGTCAAAAGGGACTTCCCAGCTCCTGTTGTCAATCCTGAGGAGAAGCAGCAGGACAGGGGGTGGAGTAGAGGCTATGCTCCAATGCTGTCATGGTCTCTAAAACAGTATTGCCTTAGGTGTACTCTGCCATGGCCACTCAGTTCATCTACAGAGGGACTTGCCCTGGTGTATTCTGGCCCCTCAATTATACCAATATTACTTACTGTGAAACAGATGTGGGAACTAATCCAATTTTTTTTTTTTTAATAGAATTTTAAAAGTGTTGCTGCCTGATCAAATTTCCAGCATAGCTCCACAATTTCCTCTGCTGTGACAGCAGCAACAGGGAAGGAAAAAATTGCTCGAGTATTTGGGAAGACAAAAACTGACAAAATACGAACAAAAATCATCACTGTCCATCTGATGCCAAAATGATTTTTTCTTTTATATATTCTTCATATATTTGGAGCTCTGTGGGCTATTATTGTATAGTTATATGGTTCCTAGCTAACTCCAGCATTTCTCCTACCCTATTAGACAGAAAGACAAAACAAATTTCAAAGACCCTATCCTAGTATTGCTTCTTCTGTGACCAAGGATGAGCTACCCTCCCAAGACACTTTCCTATAAACAACTGGAAGAAGGGGGCTCCAGAAGAGATTGAAGCAAATTATGGGCGATTTATCTCATCACCTGTGCTTCTAACTGGGGATTCTTGGCAATATGCTAATTTGCTAAACTTATGAAACTGTATTCGCCCTATGTGACGTGGGCATTTTTCCACGCTTTCCTCTGGAGGCCTCCAATTACAGACCAGCTTTTATATTACTTCCTATATAATGTTGTCTCAAAAGTGTATTGCTTGGTTTCCAGATTTTTAATGTTTCACATCTGCTATCTAAGGGTGAAAGCAGCATAGAGGGAGGGTGCAGAAGCCCTGCTCCTGCCACCCCTCAGTCTGCAGGCTGGATGGAAGAACAACGAAGTGTTCTCCATCTCACACTGACAGATTTCTCCTGTGTTTAGAGGAAAGACGTTTATTGTTATTACTTTGCTGTATTTAGAAGGAGGGTTTTATCAGTGTTCCTTGGTTTTATTATTGTTTATTTTTTTTTAATTTGTAACAACTTTCTGGTTGAATTTTAGCTAATAACACACAGCAAAAAGCTTATCTGGTGTCAAGAGCATGGTTCCATTTGCAAAATGCACATTAGCCTTCCCATTGTACAAACAGGTGGAGATAAGCAGCTCACAGGTCTCCATGGCAAACACAGAAATTTTTTAATGGATTAAAAACCAAACCTGGAGATTTCAAAAAGGAATTGAAACAAGATAGTGAGCAGAAAAAGAGCAGAACAACACCTCATTATTTCCTAGAAATGGTTTGTAAATGAAGAATGCATCAGTTTACAAAACACAAAATATGCAGCCAAATTAGGAAGTAAGGAAATAAGATGACTAGCAAATGAGGTGCTGGAAACAAAAATGTTTTCCAAGAAAGGGAATGTCCTGAAAAACTCTGATCACTTTGGTTATTGCTTACAACTATTTGCTAGTGTTTAAGTACCTAAGTTACCACCATAAGAGACCAAGAGGAGGCTCATATACAATAGTCGGCACAGGGGGTATGGACTTATACTTGCAGTGGTAGGATTAGAGACTTATAAGACTCTTCTACTTCAGTTGTAAGACAGAAAATCCCAGTGGGTTGTGTTCAGATTATTGTGATGCAATGAACTCAAGTGTGAGCCAATTGCCTTGGAAGGAAGAACTCCCAGCGAGGCTCATTAGGCTCCATACAGTACCATACTTTGAACAAATGGCTGGGAAGATGATGAAGCTGGGGGATTGCCATTTGCCAACTTGAGCATCCTTATGATGCTACTGCAAAAGTTGTCCTAAAAGGAATCTGAATTGCTGGTAGATACTAAGATGAAGGCAGAGCCAGTATCAGTCAGTGTCAGGAGAAAGGCATAAAAGATTTGCAATTCCTGCATAGCCAGATAATCATGAGGACTTTTAAGAAGCAGGAGTGGATTGATTTGTAAGTGCTCTGTTGGACTTGCAGTCAATATCACTGAAAGAGAGCCAAAGATTTTCAGGACAAACCCACCCAGCCTGACTCTGAGTGGCTTTGTGCTGCTGGAATTGTATCAAGTGAGTTTCAATTCCACGTCACACTTGCTGGTACCAGTGAGGTGAAAGGACTAAAAGCATCACAGTCCCCAGTAAATCTGTGTTAAACATTGCTCTAAAATTTGTCCTTGTAAGAAGAACAGAGGATACTGGTGCTAGGGAGGAGTAAATAAGCTACTGGATGCATGCTTATTTAATAACATTTCTGAACTGATTATCCAGGAGAGAGAAACTTTGTGTACTTGGTTTGGAACATTAACAGTAATACAGAAATTAAGGGGACAGAGTCATTAAAATGGTGGGACAGTTAAAAAATAGGTAGAAAAAAGATAACCAACAAAGAATGTTGTAAAGACAAAGCTGGTCAAAAGAAAGTATCACTGATTTCTGGTCCTACACATTTAGTTTAATGAGACAATAAAATAAGATGTTACAAGCAGGCACAAGCTGGTAGTGTTGTTTAGTCAACAGGTCCTTATCCAAGGGTAGAGACCTTCATACCATGTATGTACTGAAGTAGCTTTTGAGCAAAAGCAGAGTGGGAGGTGATTGCTTTCTGCTGGGGGATTACAGCTTTTAAAACTTCATATATCTCAGATAGGAAAATATTCTCATTTCTAGCTGAATGCTTCTTCCAAACACAGCAAAAGCCGACATCCTGGGTTGCATTATCTGTTGTTGCATATATGAGGAAGACTAGACTTAAGTTTGCTGTCAAACAAAAAGGGGTTGTTTTTTGGAGGAAGGTTTGATGTTAGTCAATGTGAATGCACAAAGGAAACTGGAATAATTGCCTAAAAGAATTTCCAGCTCTGATGATTTTCATTTTTAGGCACAAGTGATTTTTTCAGCTTTCAGGAGCCTGGAAAATTATATCAATAATCCATCATGTCAGGAGTGAAATATTTCAGAGAGAAAAAGGGAGAGTGGCAGCCATAGTGTTAGCCCACCTGTATCTGATGACTTTAGTTCTAATGCACACCAATGCTAGTCCTGATAGATTGGGACCATTTTAAGACCAGTACCTGTGAGAAGCTGCTTTAGGAGAGAGTTGACCCTATATGAATGTATGAGGTATTCTGGTGCTCTTCGCTTATAAACCATTGAGCAGCTTTATGTTAACTTTTTTGCTCAGAAAGTTTGTGCATGTCAGTAAATGTACAGACAACCACATGAATCATGTGCAGGTAAAATCTTTCTGTGGTCATGTTTTATGGAGCCTTTTGTGTCCAGGCAGTGAAAGGATAAGAGTTCTTGGAGGAAAGAGCAGCCATGAGAGACATAGTATTTTGACAAAAAGTCGTGTGAGATTTTTCCCTCTTGGAGCATGAGCTAGAAACTAAACACATGCTCTGTGGATTATTCCTGTACTATAGAAAATGGGACTTCTGGAAATTAGAATTTTCATATGCAAGTTGCTTTACTTCATCATCCTACTCCTAAGCACAGCAATGCATAGTGCTCTGAGGGTTGGTTAATACTTCAGGGCAAAAATTATTACTCTTAAGATCATGTTCTGATTTGTAGACCCAAGGGACAGATTTTTCCATCAGAATAAGGAAATAAATGTGTGTGTATGCATGTTGAATGCAAATGCTAATTTATGGTTATGCACAGCCATTTGTTTAAATGTTTTGATAAGTATTTGCACTCATTAATCTCTTAACTGTAAATATAGATTAGTCCTTCAAGTTTACTATTGGCCTGATCCAAACCTGCTAAAATTCCTAAGATTTCCTGTTGTCTGGAGCATTTCTTGTTTAGATGCTGTCAGCTGTTTTCACCAACAACTAAAAAATGGGCCTTGAAGAGAGATAAGCTAGAAACCTTTTGGAATTGGCCATGAGTAGCTCTTTGTGTAGATGTCATGTGACTGGACACTTAAAAGTTGCATAGGGAAAAATTTTACCCTGCTCTCCTTGTTTTTTCTACCGTATCTGAGCATTGCAGTAGATACAATGCAGCAGTAACACACTGGTTCCCTCTTCCAGTAATACTCATCCCATTGTGATGAGGGAAGGTATTTCAGGAGCAAATTCAAATTTACCAGTTATATGGCATTACACTTTTGAAGTGATTGATTTTTATTGGCATTTTCCCTTAGAAATAAAGGAGTAATTTCAGATTAGCACTCCGAGTGAGGCTGTTTATCTGAATAAAGTTACTTGAACACCTGTAAGTATTTATGGGTTGAGGCTCTCATGGGCCACTGAAGTGTGGTCTCAGTGACATTCTGAAAAGCCCACCATTGCTGTAATAATCCGGGAGAGACCTGTCTGCCTGGTGAATTCCTATTTAAGACCTTTTCAACACATAGATTACTTAACCAATAAAACAAACAGGTCTGTCTATCTTGTAAATACATAGTTAGGGCCTTTTTAACATGAGGATTACTGAGCTGATAGCCTGTAACAGCTCCCTCCAGAGCTCTGATAGTCTGCAAGCACCCCTGTGTGAGCATTACAGGAGCTTGTGGCAACACAACTGGAGCTCCTTCTCAATTGCTAGCACCTGACAAACAGCTTTTATGGAAACAGCTTCTGTGCACACACTGCCAGCACTGCTGATTGCTGCCATCAGGCTCTTTTGTTTTCTTACTTGATGAGTGTTTCTGTAAAATGAAGCTAGCTCTGTGATAGCTATCAGGTTGCGCTTGCTTTTTTACTGTATGTCCTGCTGTGGTTGGAGCCTTTATATTTTACCCTAAACTTCTTGAAATTGGAGTAAGTAACAAAATGCACCTCTAGGAAATAGATGTCAGTTTTTTAATTCAGCAACCACCAGACATAATTTAAAAGAGAAAGTTTCAAGAAATATGGATCCTAATAGAGATATCGATGTTGTAGTTTCGAAGAGCTGAAATAGTGGTCAAGGTTGTCTTTCTGTTGTCATCAGACCTGACTGGTGTGG
>VZTR01016445.1:22848-34402 GCA_013400775.1 Chaetops frenatus | reverse complement strand
TATACAGACAAAAGATGGGAGGGAATAATTTATTTTACATATTCTTTTAAAAGGAGCCGAAGTCATGTTAACTAGCTTATTACAATGTTGCTATTTTAAAGCTTAGTATCCTAGGTATCTTAGACCATGGGAAGCATGGGCTGAATCCCCCTATCAAGAGGAAACGTTTTACAAGAAACTGGACTTAAAATAAGATTTCAGTATTATGCATGCTGGGCTTTCAGAGGAGAAATCAAAAAAAAAGCAGGAGAGGCCTTTTCTCTGGGAGTTTGCTTTTTTATTTAATGAGGGATCTCTTCAAAGAGAATGTGATAGTCATTCCTAGAGGGCATGGTTTGGTGAGCAGGAATACAGGTGAAACTGTATTGTACATCAAAAAGCAGAAGATGAGTTTGCTTTGTATTTCATCTCATGATTTTATCAATCTGCACAAGTATGTGTTTGGGGGTAGAGGGCATTCCATGTGCAACAGAAGTTTGAACAGCTGAAACTCAGCATGGATATGGTGCCCATAGACCTCATTTTGGTGCCAGGAAAATCAAAATGTGTTTTGAAAGTCATTTCCTATTGCTTCATGTGCTTGATTTATAGGCACATGTATGTGATTAAAAATTGCATATTTTAACTATACATATTTTAATATGTGTGTACCTCAAGGTAAACAAGGTATAGATGGGATGGAATTTTAATAGTGCTTTCTAAGAATTTCTAAGTTCAACTTTAAAATTATCTTTTTCATAGTATTTTGCATTTACTGTATCTGAAAGGCATAAACTGAATTACAGGAAGGTATATTTCTCACAAATGTAATTGAAAAACTGCATTTTCCACTTGATTTTAATTAATGTCCCAGAATAGCCTTCACACAGTTGTAGATCTAGGCTTTCCAAACACATGGAATTGTAACTGGATAAGAGTTTGAATCTACAGCTAAATATTCCACTGTCCAGATAAATGCAGCAGATGTTGGCACATCTGTTATGCCTCCCCATTTCGATTGGCTGCCTGGGTGTTTAGAAAGTGCTGATGAGGCAGATAAATCTTCTGACACATTTCAGGCCCAAAGCAGGCAGGCAGCAGTAACAATGATGTTTACAGAGCCAAGTACTCAGCAGTAACATTTTGAAATACAGCAAATATAAAGTATGATTTTACCTGCAGTAGGTGAAATTTATTCTGTTGTATTGTATTAATTTATTATTTAATTTATTCTGTTGTGAAAGCTAAGTATTCTAAGTGATTCTCAGCTAATATGAACTGCAGCTATGATGCCCCTTAAATCTCTAGACTTTGTATATCTAAGGTATGTTGTCTAGAAAAAGGTGCTTGCTATAGTTTAGAAAGAAGTGTAAGCTATGAAGAGGCTCTTTATTAAACTTAAGGGAATTGGGACCCAGAAACAGCTGAGGTATTTTTTGGAAAGGGAATAGCTATCATCTGGGGACCTGAAATTCCTAGCCTTATCAGAATTCTTACTTTCAACAGGTTTTCTTCTACGCAATGAAGTATGTCAGATTTGAATGGTTTTATACCATTAGGGCCGGGAAAACTCCAGAGTATCAAAGAGGACATGCATGGACAGAGAAGTATGTATCTGACAGTCTCCAGTGTGGAGACTGGTTTCCAAGTGCATAGAGCTTTTGCAGGTCTTGGATCTCTTCCAGACCTTAACCTCCAACACAACAAATGATAAACAGAAATGCAGAAGTCACTGGAAGGATTTTGGCACNTTCTCTGGACTCTTGCATTTTATACCTGAAGGAAGCAGTAATACCTCCTTATTGAGAAGGTGACTTTGCTTCAAAAGGCTAACCAAATGCAGTTCTCCCAGCTTCCCCTTGTTGGAGATTTACTCCAGCCCTGTAATTAATTAATGGACCTCTAGCCAGACATGGAGTACTGTATNAACTTCTCAGAACAACTCTTCTAGTCTTTGGCTACACTCATAGTAAGAAGCACTTCCCTAAATATCTAATTGGAATTTCCTGAGTAGCAACTGATGTCGGTTGTCTCATGTGGCTGTCACAATCCACCTCAAAGAAGTCTGGTTCTGACTTCTCTGGACTCTTGCATTTTATATCTGAAGGAAGCAGTAATATCTCTTTATTGAGAAGGTGACTTCGCTTCAAAAGGCTAACCAAATGTAGTTCTCCCTGCTTTCCCTTGTTGGAGATGTACTCTAGCTCTGTAATTAATTAATGGACTTCTATCCAGACATGGAGTACTGTATTCGTACCTGATAACAAGAGAAGGTCTGTTCTAACATTTTATATCAGAGCCATCTCCATTGGAAAAGAGATGGGCGAGCAAATTCTGAGAAGCCCCACCAGGAAAAAAATTGGACTGGTTAAGTTTGATGGGTTTGTTCTCCCCACCTTCAAGGAGCTCAAACCAATGTGACAGTTTAGCGTGTTCACACACACTGCACAATAGAATAGTTACTACTCCAGTCTGCTTCTCTCATTTGAACATAAGGTTCAGTTTCTGCCTTGTCTGTGCTATTCCTACCTACTTTGTTTAATGAGAAGAAAGTGACAATGTAGGATTTAAGATTAGTGAAAAAGAAACCTTGTGTTGCATATTATCAGTTAGCTAATTATACTTCAACCTCCTCTTGTATCCTTGCAAATTCACATTTCTATTGAGGGAAAGACCAATAGCAAGGACCAAAGTTGACTGCTGAAAAATACAACATATAAGCATTTCATTGTGGATCTCTCTGCTCAGAAAGCAAGAATTCATGGTTTTCCCAAATACACAATATACCAGAAGGGGTGTTGGGTCTCAAGCAGGAGAAAATGTATATGCATACATATCATGGGAATATATAGGTATATAGTTAAGTGCCTCTAATAAATTGGCATTCGTACTGCACCATGGGGAAAGAACAGAGATAAAGAGGACAAATAGGAAGGTGGAAGAATCAGGGAGAAAAGTAAGACCATGGCTTGTTTGAAAGAAGCCAGTGGATATTTTATTTTCCAGTAAGTGTGGTCATCCAGACAATAAGGAAAAATTGGTTTTTAATAGCATTTAGAGTATTTTATGTTTAATATTTTTCATAAAGGTTGATTTTTTGGATTTATCATTTTGACAGGAATCTGAAGATTGGTATCATGCACGCAAGCTAAGCTTCAAGAGAAAGTTTGTGACTTCCTGGAGGATACACTGTGATCTGTTCAGCCTTTAGCAGCCAGGAAGCCTGTAATTTGTAAAGGATTTTTTTTATTATTTCTTTGGCTTCCATATGACATGCACTCACTCCAAAGTCCACCATGTGTCTTTAAGCTAAAATATCCTTTAAATTCAAGTCAGACAGGCCACACAAGGTCTGCCAGGCCCACAGAATTAAAAGTGTTTATCTCATCCTCATATGCTTAGACTCTTCCACTGCAACACTGAATTTGTTCATAGCACAGTGATCACAGGCTTCTCATATTTGTGGTCCAGCTCCATCGTTCATCCAGCCCAACCGGTTGCCCCATCTGCTCCATGACTGCTGTCCTCACCCGAAGGGAGTCTCAGTTGACACCAGGGTGTCTTCTTCCTCCAACTCAGGGTCGGCAAGCTGTTAACAATCATCACACATCAGACTGCTGAATACTCACTGGCAGGCATACCATGCATTAAGATTCTCCATTGTTTGATTTTTTACATAGAAGGGTAGTTCACACCAAAAATTTTCACTCCGGAGCTGCAGGGTGACAGTGAATTCCCACATCTGTTTGAGCTTCTTTATTATCAAAGGATTCATCAGCTACAGGGCCAAATTCTGCTCCCCCAGCTACAAGATGATATTTTATTAATATGTGCCTATATGTCAGCATATTAATTCTAGGGTTTTCTGCTAGTTTGTTTGGTTTGGTTTGGTTTGGTTTGGTTTGGTTTGGTTCGGTTCGGTTCGGTTCGGTTTGGTTTGGTTTGGTGGGTTTTTTGGGTTTTTTTTTTACTTTTGTTTTGTTTTCTAACACTGGTATCATTGTCTACAGCATCCTGCCATCCCAGAGTATTCTTTGTCTGCACACAAAACAGCATGTGGCTCTAAGTGTAGCTATAAAGCAGGGATCAGCAGGAAAGTGATTTTGTTTTTAAGTATTTCTCATACTACATTGTCTTTGGGTTTGAATTATGCATTTGAAATGCTTTCTGGTATTTCTACTTTCTGCTTTGATGTAAACAAATCTTGTGTCAGATTGTTAAATCTAAACCAGAATTTAAAAAATGAGGATTAAATGAGACTTCAGCCTATACGGTAAAGCCTCCATCCCTTGGAATGAGCGCTGTTTTTCCCCACCACGTGGAATGGAGATAACCCTCTGTTTCTATGTGGTAAGCTACCAACCAAATCCATTCTGGCAAATCTGGCACCCAATGTGATTTGTCCTTTTTGATGCTGTTTATGAGAAATCAGGACAGTCTTCTGTCAAAATTGATAAGTGAGAAGACACCGGGGAATGCAATTTTATTTGTAACAGCACAGCTGCCAGCACTTCCAACTTGTTTACATCTAGGCTGGCTCTGTCTTGCTCCATAGATTTTCTATTTCCATCCAAATAGCCCCCAAGTACGTGGTGGATGTGCCAGTCTGTGTGGAATCTGAATAACAGAACATACTGGGACCGTTAAAAAGAGGAAAAAAGAATTTATTTCTTTAGGTTATTTTCACAACTTGAGAATGTCAGTTATTTTGAAAGCGAAACCCTGAACTCTACCAAATCTCCATAGACATTTACAGAATGGGTTTTAAAACTGATCTATAATGTGCTAAAATCCTGCAGTGCTTGTAACCTTCTGTGGTGACGATACCAGAGGACTTAAGAGCTTTGCTTTTCTGATAGAAGCATTGTTTTTCTGGTGAAAGTGGTGAGTGTTTGTAAATTAAATCCCCTACAAGCTTTTAAATACCAGTTTATTCATTGTGAAAAGAACGCAGTAAGACCCTGCAGTGACCTGTGAAGGGGAGGGCTGTTTCATTGCACTGTTTCACACTGAATACTTCTGGAAGGTAGCCTACAATTAGCCTGTGTTATATAGACATTAATGTATTTCCTGGAAAATCCCTTCGACAGGAGACCATAACTCTTGATGGTGTTAGGATATATTCTGAGGTCTAGGATGCTTTTGTTTGCCTGAAGTATTACTTGCCTTCTGTCAGGAAGCCCCAGAATCCCAGGTGGTTTTGATCTTTTTTTATTGGCACATTTAAGAAAGCTGCAGTGATAGGCATTTCCTCTATACAGGCTCTCCTGTGAGCTGTTTCTTTACGGTAGCTCACCCTAAACACTCAATTGTCATGGAGGTAAAGTGAGAGAAGGGGTTTGTGTCTGACTGATCTATCTTATGACAGAAGAGCTTTTCTAGAAACTGAAAAATCTTGTTTCCTTTTGCCATTTCTTTTTTGCAGTTGTGAATAAATAGGTAGTCTATATGGTTTGTCATTTAAAGTTAGGAATGTCCAGAGATGGCTGTAAATGTCGTTATTCTGATTCTGTGAATTGCAGGGTGATCAGACATTTTCACTTTCTCATTATAAGCGTATTGTAATCATGGTCTTAAATTAACTGTTAAATGATTGCCAGGAAAGATCCTCTGCAGTGTAATTGACCTGCCTGGCATGCACTTACACACAGATATATAAGCACTGCATGTGCCTGTATAGTCACATACATAAGTTTGCACACATAGACACATGCACATACAAGTAAAGAATTAAATATTTAACACCCACCCCAACCCTGAAAGCATGAAACTTAGTATGAAAGTTTTTTGTTAAATTTACAGCAGAGTAGTTACAAATTCCCTTCCTCTAAACAGAGATATATAGTCCATAGAAAAAAAATCGTAGTTGAAATAGATTGTTTCAGTGATTTCTACCAATGCTAGGATTTACATCTCTTTATTCTGAGTTTCTTCAAATTATTTCGGGTCATCATTAAAGACATAACCTCTAAAAAAAGCCAGCTGCGTGTGGGAAGCATGATTTGGGTAATGTAAAACATGATACTTTTTGAAACACTAAGTATCTGTTTTAAGTGTGTACCTTACCCACTGTACACACCCTGATCATTTTTATATGACACTCACAACTCCTCCTGCACAGTACAAATTCATAGGTGAAATAAAGTGTGCTTTAAAATGAAGTCTAAAGAATAGCATTTATTCTGCTCATTATGCTTGTTTTGTTACAAACCCACTCTCATTTGCAACGCATGATTTTATGTAACATGTAATACCATTATCATCTCTTCTGAATTTGGGATGAATTTTTCTATTTAGTAGCTCCATTGTTAGCCCTCCTAGGGCTTCATTAAACTGAACTGTTCCTGTACGAAGAGTGAAGGTTTTGTTTGCATTATTTTTATTTCATGAGCAGAATTACTTGCCAGTGATGATGAGTGTGTGGCATTATGAAGATTAAATATTATACAAAGTAGCAATGTAAACGACTGGTGATTTAGCAGCTTGGAAAAAGTATATACTTCAGATTACGTGGAGGAAGAGACCAAGAAAGTGAAAGCTATTAACTAGATGCTGCCAAGTGCTTAGCTGTTTGAAGCCCTGTCTGATAATTATTTGAATGCTTGCATCACTGAGATGCAAGATAAGTGATGAGACAAGAACAGCAGAGTTGGAATTACTAAACACATTTATGAGACTGAGACTGACTTTTGCTTCGTTTCCATTGTTTACAGAAACAAGAAGCTGAAAAAATGATCTTACTTACAGAACCTTCATATAGTAACCCTGACAGAAAGTGTGAAAAGCAGCCAAAATTCAGCTATGCATATAAACTGGAGGTTGATCTCACCCATAAAGATGCAGAATCAACATGATACTGCAGAATGAATCTTAATTTTAAGGTGCGTGTGTAGTTCATGTAGTCCCTTAGCACTTCTGTTTGATGCCTTAGAAGATTTACACTAGTTCAGATAGATGAGGATTTTTTTCAGTGTAACTCATTTATTAAAATAAGTCAGACTTTAATGTACTTTCTCAATTAATTCCTTATTGAGCTATTCTGTAAGTATTCTGATCTTGGCCTTTTGTGCTTCATTCATTCAATTACTTATTCTGTCAATTATACCATTAGCAAGATGAAAAGTAAAAGCAGCTTCTCAGCTATTACTACAGGTAAAAAAGGAAAAACAAAGACAAAAGTATCTATTCTTTTCTTATTTTCCTTTATTATTTTGGTGTTGTTTTTTCTTAAAATGTATGCTAAATACTACTCTTCTCCACTTTGGATCATCAGATATTGGGTCCCTCGTTCCATTCAATAAGGCTTGATTTCTTCTGAAAGGGCTATGGCACAGAATAACTTGCCTGACACAAGACACTCCTTTACAGGTAAACAAGGACATAATCATAAAACCTGTTAGCTAAACCTTTGTGTATTTTAGCCTATCCAAACTCTTAGGTCATCCCACTGTGAGATATATTGTGTAGAGTTTGGAGCTCTACCTGGTAGTGGACTCTAAAGGGGTAAAACATAAAGGTGTTTCATCTCATACCTGGGGTTGTTTCAGAATCTGCACATGACCACTTACTTAGCCATGAGCAGTAATTCACTAATTGGTGGTAAGTGCATTGTTTCTGGTGACTACGAAGATAACATTTTATTTTCTGGGGTTTTTTTTTCTTGCTATTGCAATAATAGCATCTAGTAAGGATTATAATCTGGGTTTGGTCCAAGAGGTACAGTAATCCTCCACTGGTACAGAAAAATTGCTGAACCCACAAATGTGCCTATAGGCTGCATCTCTTGGAATTCTTTTGCCTTAAAATACCATTACATTACTGTGGGCTTTGTAGATGGAACTTGCCACCCATATTTCAAACATTTTAGGATTAAGATAAAGCATCTCTGAACTGCATTTTTTGTTTCACCACACAAGGAATTTTCCAGACTGGCAGCATTTTATCTTTCTACTGATGGAGTAGGAATCTTCTCCAGTATGGTGTGGTGATTTTGTTTTCTAAAACCTATGTGTGTACCATTGCATTTGCTCTTAATTTAAAAGCTGTAGTTTTCATACTTGTAAATAGCAAAGCTTCCATTCTACTTTCTGTCTTTTTCTTTTCCCCTCTATTCAGGAATGTTGTTTGAACTGGAGAGGGAAGAAAGCACTGTATTTTGTTTTACAGGCTAAACTATACAGATCTTTTCCTTTAAAGATAATGGAGCTAAATGGGATGAGTAGATTCTAGTTAATGCTTAGAAATTAAATAGTTGACCGTACCAAAAACTGAAAATGTTTAGGATCTTCTGTCTTACCATGTCATAAAAATATAAATCTTGAACTATGTATGTATCACCTGTTCTGTTATACTGAGAAGAAACACTAATTAAAATTAATTTGGTTTTTGACTATATCTCAATAGCAAGATGATATTCTCATTGTAATGAGGAGTTTAATGTTAACTGATCACACAATGACCATTTAAGAAAAATACTGTTGTGTTTGGATTTGATGCTGCTCCTTCTAATGGCAGAGTTCATTGGACCCATTACTGTGACATACTGTATGGGTGAAGGAAACTCAGTAGCTATGATGGTTTTGATCATCGGTCTTGGTCTTTTAAGTGGGTTCAACAATTGCTGTAAAGGAAGATGGGGATTATTGGAAGGATTTAGAGTATTTATAGTATTCTTACAGTGCTTTTCAAATGCTCTGCAATCATTTATTCTTCAACATGCTGCTACTCTGGTAGTGTTTGCATTGTTTTCTGCTTATGGATAAGGAAAACAAATCACCAAAAGTTGTATGAGGTGACTATACCAAAGCAGTTGCAATTGAACAGGAAATAGGTACTTAAAAGCAGAAAACTTCTGGAACTCTGCTAAAAAAAATCTGTCTTATGAGGCAAGATATTGCTAAGGTATTTTTTTTAAGGTACGATGAATTTGAGAAGGTAGGAAAATTTCCCTTCCTCAGTATAGCACATCATCCAGGGAAGAATCTCAAACATATGCCCAGTAATCTAAAGTGCACCAAATGATTTTTCAGAAATTTTAAATCTCTTAATCTTGCAACCAATTACTTGTATCAATAGGTTCATCTTCATTCCTTATTAAAGTTTTTGCATTCTGGAGACGGCTCACTGTGTTTCCATACACAAATAATTTGCAAATGGGATTGGCAAATTTCCTTACCATCATAGTCTCAGGACACCCCCAGTCCTAGATGTATGTTTTGACATGAGTTAGCCAAGTGTAATTTATCTTTTTCATACTGTAAAAGAATGTTGAATCACTGATTAACTTTTGTTAGTTATGGTGGTCTGCAGTATGCACAGTAAACTAGTCTTGCATTTTGAGACAAGTCATCAGTGGACAAAAATTAAAAATGGGTGTAGAATGACATGAGACAAGATTAAAGTATCTAGCGATTGAACTCTAAACCCTCTAGAAATAAGGCAGTGTTTTTCTCATTAAATCTCCATTGCATTAGAGCAGCCCAAGAGTTACAGTTCCATGCAAAGAATTCATTCAATGTCTTCACTAACTCTGTGAATATAGAAGGTCAAATTCAATAAAAGTAATATTAACAAAGAGAGTGTCAGGGCTTCCATAAACCTACTTATTCCCTGAAATTTCTGGGTCAAGGGACGCATTAGATTTCAAGTGTATTATGAGTTTTAAAGTCACCCAGTTGCCTCCAAATACTAGAAGTTCTTGTATAAGCTTTGAGTCTCCTACCTTGGGAAGAGTATCTTGTTCATTGCAACTAATTTGTATTGAGCTTTAATTTCTCATTTGCCTTGTTTCCTACCCATACAAATATGTCTCATCACAGAGGAGTGTGAGATGTCAAGACAAAGAATCAGAGGGTGAGACAGAGGAAGGAGAATGAACTGCAGTAATAATAGGTTATTTTGGTTGTGCTCAGCTGTATGCTTGTTTCCTGAGTAGTGAAGATGTCACTTTAGTAGATGGATCTTTCTGCTTACCAGACAGTAATTTCTTTACAGATTTCTATAGGTGAGATAACAGGATGACTTTTAAGGTGAAAGTAAAAGAAAGGTGTTGTGGGAGCTGTATGCACATGGACACGTACTAAGAATGTAAACATTTGGTGGGAAAAGGGAGACTATAATGTGGCTGTGAATTTGGGCAAAGGGTCACTTAGAGAAAGAGTGAACTGAGATAAGTTTTGAAGATGAGAACAGAAAGATTGTGTTGGTGGAAAGGGGTGTCGGTGTGGTATGGTTCAAATGGAGGTGAGAAGGAATGACAGGCAGTGGGACAGAGCTGAGCCACACTTTAAATGGGGTAAATGGTGTTGAACAAGGAGTAGCTAATCCTTACAGAAAGTCAGGGAAGGATTCAAAGGTGTGCATATCTTCTTAGATTGGCAGAGTCCTCAACAAAGACAAATGTGGCAGAGTAAGCAGTCCATGTGTGCAGTTATTCCAGCACAGAGTCATCTGATAAATAACTTTTGTCAACATCTTCTGTGTGCAGTGAGAAGAAACTATACCAATTTCACTCTTAGGTTGGAATCTGTTTTGCAGTGTGTGGAGGGAAAATATTAAGAGTTTACCAGTGTGTGGAGGGACAATGTGAAGAGTTCAGGGCTCTTGTCCTCACACGACTGTTCAAGACTGATCATGGAAGGGTTTATGGTCTGTTTTGTAGCAGGCCAAACCTTTACTTTGTGTAATCTAGCTCTTAGAAGACCCACTGTATCTGCAAACTGATGCAAACTTTTACAAGGTCTTCTTTAATAGCCCTTAAGCTCTTTCCAGCAGTTCCTGAATGCAAAAAACCCAATTGCTGATGTTCATAATTGACTCTTCTAACACTTAAGAGAAATAACAGTAGTAGCCTTGCCTTCCCTCCCTAGAAATGTGACAGTCCTTGTCTGGTCTTATGTCTCCTGAGGCTGACAGCCTGTAAAGAGTTTTCCATCACTGAAGAAAATTTCAGTGTTTAGCTGGGAGCCAGAGGCTACAGCCACTTCTTCATCACTTTAGAAGATGACAAATATAACCAGTTTCAATCCTGCATGATCTGCACCTCTTTGCTGTCTTTTCTGTGTTTGTGGAAATTGGTGTGAGAGACGGTTCGAGATTCATCTGCCTCACGGCCATCGCCCAGGACAGAGACTGTGGGACAGAGACTGAGACCCTGGCCCTGGCCTGACTAAGGTGGGATGCCTGTGAGAGACCCTGGCTCTGGCCTGAGCCTTTCCTGCAGGTGCGCTCTGGGATGCCTGCCAAGTCATTGTCTGCAGACCTGCCCGGTGCCGGCTACCAAGCATTGTGTCCACTGGACCAAAACCCAGGTGCAGACCACCGTGACAGGACACAGTTTCACTGCCGAGAATGTCCTGTACCTGCTCCCACCTGCTGTTGAACAGTGACGTCTGCTGTAACGGGACAATGGTTACCAGCTTTCCCCACCTTTTTGGCCAGGGGCCCCTCGTCTCTGAAAGGACTATAAAGAGACCCCCTAGAATCAACCAACTTCGAGATCTCCCCACGGAAGAAGACGGATCTATTGGCAGAGGACCACGAGGACTCGTCTCTCCGTTGGTAGCTATTCCCCCCC
>VZTR01016445.1:0-22229 GCA_013400775.1 Chaetops frenatus | reverse complement strand
GTCACTTTAGTAGATGGATCTTTCTGCTTACCAGACAGTAATTTCTTTACAGATTTCTATAGTTGAGATAACAGGATGAACTTTAAGGTGAAAGTAAAAGAATGGTGTTGTGGGAGCTGTATGGACATGGACACGTACTAAGAATGTAAACGTTTGGTGGGGAAAGGGAGACTATAATGTGGCTGTGAATTTGGGCAAAGGGTCACTTAGAGAAAGAGTGAACTGAGATAAGTTTTGAAGATGAGAACAGAAGGATTGTGTTGGTGGAAAGGGCTGTCAGGGTGGTATGGTTCAAATGGAGGTGAGAATGACAGGCAGTGGGNNNGAGGTGAGAAGGAATGACAGGCAGTGGGACAGAGCTGAGCCACACTTTAAATGGGGTAAATGGTGTTGAACAAGGAGTAGCTAATCCTTACAGAAAGTCAGGGAATGATTCAAAGGTGTGCATATCTTCTTAGATTGGCAGAGTCATCAACAAAGACAAATGTGGCAGAGTAAGCAGTCCATGTGTGCAGTTATTCCAGCAGAGTCATCTGATAAATAACTTTTGTCAACATCTTCTGTGTGCAGTGAGAAGAAACTTTACCAACTTCCCTCTTAGGTTGGAATCTGTTTTGCAGATTCCAACCTTTGTGGAGGGAAAATATGAAGAGTTCACCAGTGTGTGGAGGGACAATGTGAAGAGTTCAGGGCTCTTCTTGTCCTCACATGACAGTTCAAGACAGATCATGGAAGGGTTTATGGTCTGTTTTGTAGCAGACCAAACCTTTACCTTGTGTAATCTAGCTCTTAGAAGNTTTTGATTCAACTTGAGTTTCCCCTGTAATTTTTTGCACCCTGAGATCAGATAACGAACCATCACGACCCCCGCTTGTATCGAGCGGATCGTGACAATTGGCTACTTTGTAAATTTGCATCCCAATCTTTCAAGACGGGATAGTCCTTATTCTAATTTCCATGTCTATCTTTTAATCAATTTATGGCAAAACACTTTAAAGTGTTGGCTTTACTGTGGAAATGCACTGAATTTCTGTTCTGGCCACACAGAAAAGAAGCAGCAAGTCAAAGATTTAGCAATTTGGCTTTGATTTCTGTCACTTGGCAGCAGGGTACTCTTCGTGTTGAGAGGTGGCTGCCCCCAGTGTGCCCAAAAGAGGGAAAGGCTGTCATCTCCTGAGCTCTTCCTGAGCTCTCCCTTCAGTCTCTCTCCTCCCACCATGTGTCTGTCAGCACTATTCATGAATGTCTAAATATTGTTTCTCATAGATTTTGAAAATGCTGAATTTTGAAGACTGGCAGTTCATTCCCTACACGCACACAGACAAAAGCCAAAGAGAAAGCAACTTTGTGTGTGTGTGTGTGTGTGTGTGTGTGTGTGTGTGTGCATAGATCAAAAAAGATTTCAGAGAAGGAAATTCATTACTGCTGCCAAACTTACTGTTTCTTCTGTGAAAGACAAGTTGTCAGGAGGAAGACCCCACAACACTATAAAGCATCTGTTGCAAAATACTGTGTCAAATGTGCTTGACTGTAAAAGTCCAGGTTCTCTAGTCTTTCACTTGCTGTTCTGTTGACGTTGTTTCATATGTGTTTGTTACACAGACTTATCAGATATCTCTGAGAGATTAATCTCTTTGCTCTGAGAGATGATTTAATATTTTATGCAAAGTGTTTTTAAATTTTCTAAAAATATTTTTCAACTCTGGTTTGTTTGCTTGTGACCAGGATGTATTGTGTTTCCTGTAAAAAAAGAGATGCCATAAGGCTAGTAGTGCAGATGTGCCATGGGCAAAAGGCAGTTATCTGGAATGACTTCCAATGCAAAACAACAGACCACCCACCTTCTCCCTCATGCTGAATGAGATATTACTTGAGTATGTACTTGCATCTAGATTGAAAAACATGAAATGGTTGTTGGACCTTTAATACAAAGATCTCAGCTGTAGTATCCACAGCTTCTAAGCAGCCATAGCCATGTGCAGTCAGCAGACGACACCCCATATAGTCATTTAGGAAAGAGATAGTCCAAGACTACCAAGTACTAACCTCAGATCTGTTACTGGGCAGAGAAGTGAAAGCTGTGGTATGTGCAGCCAGGGCTGTTGCATCCCAGTCAGAGGATGTTAGTCACTGGTACTTGTCATCAGCTGCTTCCCTGAAGCAGTTTTGGCAAATCTCTTAGACACACAGGATGAAGCCTGTAGGCTCATCCTCATTTTCCTTTGCTTTTTCATGCCCTAAAAGGTTAATTTTTTCTGCTCATTGAGCCAGAGCACTAAGAGAATTCGGTTTGTTTGCAGCCTGAAACATTGGTAGTTTTGTAGTAACATTTGAGTCAAATCATCCACGAAAATTTCAAGGTCATTCATGTCTGAAGAAATCGTGTTCACAGCAGTCCTTGGGGCCCCTGTCCAGCCTCAGCTTGGAGATACAGGAGGTTGTGCCAGCAGGACGGTGAAAGTTAATGGATTTCAGCTTGTGCACAGCTCCCCATTTGCCTTGATTTAAAGGTCCCAGTTTCGGTCCTTTATGGTGTATTTAGGTTTCCTTATAGGCCTCCAAGGCACCGCAAACTTCTTTATTCCTTAAAAGTATATCTTGTTGCTATAATTGAAACCGTTTTGTTACTGTAATTTCTCCCTAATATTACAGGTCTAGTTAAGTGGTCCTTCCCTCTGGAGGCATCAATTACTATGGGTTTTGTATAGGCCTCCCTCCAGTACATATCCTTTTGCTCCCAATGCCAAAATCAAGTCACTGTAATTCTCTTTTCTAATAAAACATGCTTCTGTGTTTCTTCTTTCAAACCCAATGTGTAATTTGTACTGGTGAATAATTCTACTCTTTACCACTCTATGTAGATTTCCTGCCATATCTAAGAAAAACTAAATGCTACAGATTTCATGAGTTTTTTCTACATTTTCTTTGTTTCCATGAAGACACTAAATGTCCAAAGTCCAGAGAGAAGCTTACAGGGTATGTGCAGGTAGTGAACCTGTGTAGATTTGCATGCTGGTGAGGGAGCAGGGGAGCCATAGCAGTGCACTTCGTGAAAGATGTTCAGCTGAAATGAAAACATCACAAGGCTCGTTGGCTAACCCATGTGTGTGAGGTACAGGTTTTTCTGTAAGTCGTGGTATTTTGACACCTGGGCCCCAGAACTTGTTGGACTCACTATTGAGTCCTCACTGCTGTTCACCCTGTGCCTATTTGTGGATTAGTCTGCATGAAATCTCTGGGAATAGGGGGGAACAAGCTTTGTATCACAGAGAACTCTGAGAACTGAAGCAAAGGTTGGTCTCTCTCCTTTTATTGCATAGCCACAGAGCAGAAGCTGTCAGGGTCCATATGTGACCTCCAGACTCCCTTTACATATAAATACCAACTAAAGTTTCCCACTAACCAANCAACTAAATTTTCCCACTTGAAACCAAGATAATACTCTGTGTTATTGTGTTCATCCTGCTTTATTACAATTATTTGTTTGACAACGTTCAAACGAAATGCAGCTTTGCATTTTTGTGAATGGTTCCCCTATGAAACCCTAAAGATGCTTAACTCAGATGGGTGTATGTAGTAGTTGTCACTCTACCATCTGCCCAAAAACTTTCACTTTTCATGAGATGCCACTGCTGGGACATCTGGCACCAAGAATATGTTTTCTGCATCATCTCACAATTGAGGAAGATGCCACGGCTTTTTAGCTCCATAGGAGATTCCTTAAAGCATCTTCCTGTTATCTAACAGCTTATGCAATGAAGCACCACTAAACTGGCCAGGGAAGGAATTTGCCATTAATGGAAGCTTGTATTCCTGCTTTATGGCTTGGGTTGCTGTCAGAAGGGAGTGGCACTTGTGTGATGGTAGCAACTCTGTCTTACATGCTATAAATCAACTGGTGTGATGCGACTAGAAGGACTATGTAATCTGCTGTAAGTCGGCTTCTATTGCCCAAAAGTCAAAGACCTGAAAAATCAATGCACAGCTATATTTCTCAAAGTTTGGCATGTCTTACAGAACAGTTTCTATATAGCTTGCATTGTACTGGGATTTCCTTCTTAATTCACAGAATTATTTCCTCCTTAAACATCCACCCATAATACAGTGTCTCAAAATTGAGCAGGATGAGCAGGTCCTACAGAATGAGTATGTCAGCAGCTCAGTGCTCCCTTGTGCTGCACAGTTTTTTCCATCCTTGGCAAGAGCCACCACAAAAGCTGTATATTTTCTTGTAGGAGGTGGAGCTGTGCCGCATTGGCAGCCAGGAGAAGCTGGGGCTGACTGTCTGTTACAGAACTGATGATGAGGAGGACACGGGAATCTATGTCAGTGAGGTAAGGACATGACACTGGGGAGGAGCATGGGTGATGCTCATGGAGGGCTACACGTGCCAGGGAATGAAGCAGCAAGTGGTCTGAGATGGGAGTGCAGAAGTGGTGGCCATCAGCCAGCTCATGTCACTCTCAATTCATTTAGATTATCAGTTCAAATCACGTTGCCCAAGCAGAGTAACTATTACTAGTGGGTTTCTTTAGTGTAAGTGCTTTTAACTATAACATCGTAGTTAGTGAAGTAAAAAGCAGTCTGAGCATGGTCTGAATTTTGAAAGAAATTTGCCCTTATGATGGGAGATCCGGCAGAACTTTTAAGGAGAAAAGTGCCTTCTCCACACCTTGCTTGCATTCTCCCTCTGCCCACAGCCTCAGTAATCCTAACAGGGGTCAGTCATTATTGTATTATTTTTGTGTTTGTTACAGTCGTGGTACACACAGACTTACCACAGATGGGTGGAGAGAATAGCTTGGGAGATTATTACATTAGAAAACCAAAACATAGAATTCTGGATACTGAGATGGGATGAATCCTCAGGTTTTCATTGGCTCCACTCAGAAACTCTGGCACCCAGCACAGATTGTTAGTGTTTCACAAGATCAGCCCCCAAGACTTCCAAGAACACTATCTCCCTTTGAGTCTCCAGTCATTCAAAGAGAGGTTTTCTTCTGAGTAAAACNGAGCAGGTTGTTGGACATAATGGAATCCTCATGGGTCCATTCCAGCTTGAGAGATTGTGTGATTTTAAATTCTTAGTGAAGCTCATGGACAGAGAGGATCAGTAGAGACAATTCACCTATGTATCAGTGAACAGGACAACGGCAAGATTGCACATAAACAGGCTGGTAGCAATGTTAAAGAAGCTGAGAAGCACAGCCTTGGAACAAGAATGAAGAATTCATATAAATTACCTAAGAATATATCTTCCACCAGCTGTATAAGCTGTTCTGTTAGTCTGTTTGACCTTGTGAGGGCAAAGAAAGTTCAGGAATCTCTTAATACATTCCAGGATTATATCTGAAACGTTCTGTTTATCCTACATGATAAAATTTTCTCAGACCTTTGAAAGTGAATGTATTGATACTATCTTTTGTACTTAATTAAGGATTTCAGATTCGTTGTTTTGTACTATGACACTGCACAAGAAGAAAATATTATCTCACAGATATATAGGATGTAGCCTGCAAACTAAATGCTCAACTCACATTTTTGGTTTGAGGAAAGAACTTAGGGCATGATCAGGCAAAATAAATGATTTAGATAACCACCAAGTGAAAGGTGATAGATTTAATTGCTCTGCAACAAAGTGTAGGTCATTGCTCAGGGATGAGCATTAGTGTCTTTAATAAACTATCACTGGAGCCCTAAATATCTATTTAGGATAAACTAACTTAAAATTAACTGGTTCAGACTAGGAATGATTTACAGGACCTTTGCGTGATCTATGCAATATGGATACTTTGGTTTTTTTGATGTTTCCTTGCAAACTGCAAAATTCCAGAGGAAATAACAGATTGATTACTAAGATAATAATTTCCATGGAAGAGAAAGAATGTGCCCAAAGACAGGCCCATTTGTATAGAGGTATCAACTGCTGCAGAAGCTTCTCAGTCCATAGTGAACTTCTAGAGAAAGGGGGCCTCTCTCATTAATTTTTAATGCTCTGACAGATGAAGGTTAATGCCTAGCATAGGCATAGCAAAGTATTAATCTGAAAATAATATGCTCCCAACCCTTCTGTCTTGAGGCTTTTATCTGAAACAAACTCATACGATTGTTTAAAGTACTGTTTCATTTCTGTGACTCTAAAGGAAACTTCAGATTGCCTCTGTACTGAGTAAAAATGGTACTTTTTCAACTCATGCAATTGTGTAGCTGTTATAATTTCCCATAAAAATCTTTCCATGTTCAGTTGCTGGTTATTGTCCTGTGCAGGTTGATCCAAACAGCATTGCTGCCAGAGATGGACGGATCCGTGAAGGAGACCGCATTTTGCAAGTATGTGACAATAGACTCTTCCTTAAACTCTTTCTTCAGACAAACATGCAGTGCCATCTTCTCTGTGGACTGTTAATGAGGGAAGATAGTTCTCTTTGTTACTGTGATCGATGAGAAAATCCATGTCTGTCTGTTTTTTAACACAATAGCTGGGAGCTAGAGCGCGTGTACTGAAAAATGAGACTGACAAACCCGTTCTGGCTCGTGCACTTATGTCCTATGTCTTTTTTTTCCCATATTTATTAGAAAATCTCATTTCCACTATGTTCATATCAGTGTCAAATTCTAAACAGGATCCTGCAGACATAAATACGAGTATCAGAGACGTGCTGATCATTCACCAATCACATAAATTTGGGTAAAACTCATTTATGATAAGCATAGATACTAAGAGTTTTCACAGAAAAGTGTTGTTTAGAGAAGGATGATCTTTAACATACTTAAGGAGGGGGTTCATTAGGTTTTTGTTAATATTTTCTTTCCTCCCCCAATAATACATTGCTTTTCTGAGTTCTTTTCTAATCCACCACCGTGGCTTTTTTTTCTGCCTCTGTTTCTCTTGGTCTACTTGCTTAAAGAGCTACCCCAAAATAGGCTTGTGTGTTACAGCATAGCTGAGTGATGGTGGCTGGCTGCTGCACAGGGCAATGTACCTTTACAGAGATGGGAAACAGCTAGAACGGCAGTGGGTTTCCATTTTCAACCAGCAATGGGTAGTGCATTTTTGATGCTAGTGCAACATCATGAAACAGCTACCAAAAATCACTTGACTGGAATTTTTTTGCTGTATTGTACCATTTTAATTCAGGTTCCAAGTTGATTTGCCTTGTATTTTTGCCTTTTTTTCACTGAAGCCCAAGAGCAAGCTCCTGGTGATGACAGGTTGGTTTTCTGTAACATGTTCCATAATTGCCCTTCATTAATTTAAGCAGATGAGCTATCAAGTTTTCACAAGATCTGTCTGTTCCTTCCTTCCAATCTTTTAATTTCTGCAGGAAATATCTTTTCTGAAACCAGTATCTCTTATCCTGGTACCGCTTAAATCGGCTTTGGGAGTCTAGCTACAGAACAGTCTTACACACTTTGGTAAGCTGGCTTACCAAAGTGGTCCATTTTCTAGAGAGGAAATAATGAATTAGATTTTAATGTCAGGGCTCACTTGGGGGCTGCTGGTTTTTTCTCTGTGGCTGAGATTGTGAAAACATTCATAGGATGATGTTCTCATGTTCTCTCTCAGAAAGCAGAGATGCAGCGGCGTGAGGGCAGTGACATCTGCGGCAGGACTTGGGGTGAAGGGACCATTCCATGGTTTGCATGTGGGAGAGGAAAAGTTAGGGTACTGCCTTCCATGTATTTGTGTGAAATACCTACTGAAGAAATAAGAGTATTTTTAACTTTCAAAAATCAGAATAACACACCTTTTTTATTCAGCTGAGTAGAAACAACTTTCCATTCCTATACAATGTTAAAATAAGGAGAGAGAGAGTAGGTCCATTTTGCACTCCTTTCCTTGTTTTGTAAAATTTCTGAGTGGAGAGCAAACAGCAGTTCAGGTGAATGTTCTCCAGTTCCTAATGAAATTCAGTTCATTTCAATTTTGAGTAAAGACTCCAGGGGTGAGAGAAAATGTAGATTATTCTGCCATCCTCTTGTGGACTGGAGCATTACTTTAATGCCAGTGCTGATATATAGCCATGAATTTGATCATTAAAGTTAACACCCGGAAAGTTATGTGGGGTTTACTTTCATATCTGAAAACACATTGACCCTCTATCTCCTCTTATTGATGAGATATCTCAGAGAAAGAGAAGGTGATGGTGCCATTATGTGGGGGGATTACACTGAGGCTGGGATAGATACAGATCCTCGAGCACAGGGGCATTTTCTGTGGGTGGCAGGTGGTATTGGTTAAGGCTATGGGGGGAATGCTCCGTTATGTGTATTCCTCACAAAATGACAGTGGTTTCCTCTTGTTCTTGAGGCTGTAACTGCCCCCTTTTTATTCTCAGAAACCACCAACATTCACAGTCTAAGCATCTGAAAACTGGCTGAGTACATTATATGAAACATTACAATGTCAAGGGAAAGTTTTAGGAGGGTTGTCCTAGTGGGAGTTGCCTAAACGTCTGCTATTTTTAGCTGTGAACCTCCAGGCTAAGCAAAGTGCATGGGGCAGGCTCAAGTCCTGCTCTTACCCCATTGATAGTGCAGCTGGGATGGGGTGGGCACCTTCAGCTCAGCTGCCTCCTCTGCGGCCCATGGGGAGCAGTTACTCAGCTGACAGGAGTTACTGGGGCAGCCACCACGTCTGGGGATGTTTTGTACAGGCTGGAAATCTTCTCCTGAGCCTCTCTGTGGCTGCATCTCTGCCTTTCAGGTTAGAGCAGCTCTGTGTTACCTGGTCTCCCACAGACCACGGGTATTCCATCATGTAAGCTTTGAAGAGTCTCAGGCATTTCACTCACTGCCATTTAGGTGATCAGGGATTTTCTTCAATCTAAATTAAAGTTGTGGATTTGAATCAGGGCTTTCAGGCCAAACATATGTACAGAAATGAAACTTTCTCCTTGATTTTTAACTACAAGTTCCTACTACTGTGAAATGGAACCATTAGAAGATTTTTATTTTTCCCCAAAAAATACTCAGGTACTTTTGCCTTCCAGTTTTGTTTTCAATGTTTTTGAAATAGACCAGATTTTGGAGGTTTTATTGCCACAATGAGAATAATCCACTTCTTATGCTGTGAATTGGACAAAACCAAATTCATATGGGAAATAAGATTTCTATTTGATTCCCTCACAAGTGGTTTTTGGACAATGAAAATTGTGTTTGTTACCATGTAGTCATGGATGTCGTTGTTTTAATGGAGTTACAGGATAGGAGAAAGGTAGCAAGAAAAGACAAGTTTCATTGAAGAACCACTTTTATTTTGATTATCCCCTTGTAAGGGGGATACATGTTTTATGTGGTACTGGCTACTAAGCTGTCCAAACAAATAAGAAATGATTAAATGGNATAGGAGAAAGGTAGCAAGAAAAGACAAGTTTCATTGAAGAACCACTTTTATTTTGATTATCCCCTTGTAAGGGGGATACATATGTTTTGTGTGGTACCGGCTACTAAGCTGTCCACACAAATAAGAAATGATTAAATGCAGCAGCAACAAGCAGTGGCCTGAAAGTATTGCCTGGTGAGAGATTATACTGTAGCTCTCTAATTGGCTCTCTACCAGCATTCAGTGTGACTGATTTCAGCTGTAGCATTACCAGTCTTCTTCCACCAGCACTATTATCTCAGAGTCACACTTCCATTTCTCTGAACTGAGAAAGATGAACGTCACCTGTCAGGGGCTGGTTAATTGTGTTGCTAGATGTATGTTACCAGGGTGCAGGTTGGACATTTATGAACATAACTGCTTCCTCTGATGTCCACCATCCTTCAACGATCAATACAGCTCTTACAGTAAGCGCATAATTGAGTGAAGGCACTTACCACTGAGGGGCTGAAGATGAGCCCGTTGCGCAATTTTCATTGTCCATACATTCAGCAAAAATGAGCTGATATCTGCCTTTTATTGTGTGTTGCTTTGTGGAAATAGAACCTAATGTGCCAGTTTCATTTGTTTCCTAGATAAATGGCCAAGATGTCCAGAACCGGGAAGAAGCAGTGGCGTTGCTCTCCAGTGAAGAAAGCAAGAAAATTGTGTTGCTGGTCGCGAGGCCAGAGATGCAGGTTAGACTAAACAGATGCACTGAGCCAGAACCTGGTTTATACCATGCATTCACTGTCACTGTAAGTAATGAACTGCCAAGAAATAGCAATGCCAAAGTTACTGACAAAAGGAGCAAACAGATAATTATGGAGCTTTGCCCTTTTTTAACCAACAAAGAAAAAATATGATATTACTAGGGCTTGTTTTCCCCAAACTAAACAATTTCTTCTCCAACAGAGTGAACAGATACATAAATATAGCTGGCAGCACCAATATTATATTAGTAAAATATGAAGTAGAACTTGAAAATTATGCATTACTCATTAGATTATTCTGGTTTGTTCAGGGGATAAATTTTCCATA
Organism: Chaetops frenatus; assembly: GCA_013400775.1. Classification (NCBI taxonomy): domain Eukaryota; kingdom Metazoa; phylum Chordata; class Aves; order Passeriformes; family Picathartidae; genus Chaetops; species Chaetops frenatus. The sequence goes on along the minus strand of VZTR01016445.1, from coordinate 11,824 downwards.
CTTAACATTTATCAATTTTATCTTTTATATGAAGTTTATAATTTATATGAACTTACACCTATCTGTAGCCTGTCATTGGTAGGGGGTTGTTTTATGCTATGTGCTTACAAGCAGGCATGTGAACGATTAATGTGTGTATCAATTATGAGACTTTCACTACAGTATCATTCAGCAAATGGAAATCTAATTGTTTTAACATCACCCTGGTCACATAATGTGCCTGCATCTTGGGAGGTGCATTATCAAAAGCTTTTAGAAATATTTTCATGATTTGAAAAATAAAATTATGCCAATGCCAAGAATCTTGCCATGCCATGAATTTTTAATATCATTGCAGGGGACAGATATTAGATTGATTATCAGATAAATAAGAGGTAGAGTGGTAAAAGACTACTGTTTTCACATCCCTTTATATTCTATTTGTAGGCCTTTGCAAAGCAAAAGGACATTATACTGTCACTGTTCCCTCTATCTGACAATTTAGAGCTGATTAAGTTGCCATTTGTTTCTCATGCTATTGATCTGATATTTTTAGTCTCACTAGCTGCATATTCTGTATTAATTAAATTAAGTAAGTATAATTCAGTGCCACTTGGAATCTCTACTTGAATACAGTAGTTATGAAAGAGTCACAATTTCAGCATTCATATCCTTTTTTTTCAGAAAACTAAACAATTCATATAAAACCAGAGACAAAGTACAGCAAAAATGGGTGTGCCTCACTTTATACTGCAAAACTGTAGTCCTCAATTTCTCAAATTTTGAAAGAGATTTTTCAATATTATCTCAACTCTTTTTCATTAGGATTCTGTTTTCATTAGGTAACAGAAACGCACCCACTTAAAAAATACATGCCTAGAGAAAGTTCAGTCTCTGTATTTGTTTAGACTGGTCAACATGAAATAAGGTATCAATATGATCAGTATGAGATGATATTACTTAGGTGTACCAATGTAGCTTTCCATATGAATACTTCTTACAAATAATAAGTGTGGTTTGGTTTAGGTTTGGGCCTTTGATGCTCATTTTTTTTGTTTAGTTTATGTGTTTTAAGAACATACTCATACAAAACTGATTAAAAAGCCAGAGTAAGTCAGAGATCAGGCTGTCAACTGATTTCTGTTAGTTGTGTTGCTTTGACTCAGTAAAAAACAGCAGAATTAAGCAGGCTTTCATTTCTAGACAGAAAATGGTAATGGAATTATTGCAACCTTGAAGGGTGACTGCTGAGCACATTCGCTCAGTAACAGGGAAGAAAACCCTTCTGACCACAGATTTGTGCAGTGATTAATTAAGTTTTGAAACAGAGCACCAGAGGAGCACACCACACACGTGCATTCTCACATGTGAATGTGTACAGTGTATGTAGTGTACATATATGCTAGGGCACATATTAGTTTTCTTTTAAAAGATGTAACATAAGTGTACTTATTAGTTATATACTGGGTCTGCCACAATCAAAACAGCAGATTTGCCTGACTGAGATTTATCTTTCATCCTCCAAATTTGTTAGTCTCTGCAATTTCCTCAAATGAGGTGAATTAAACTATGTTCTTTACAGTAGAGGAAGGCTGTGCTCATGCTTTCCTTGGGGGAGAAAAAGTAAACAGGACAAGTAAACAAAACTACCAGATGTTTCATACAACGATTTGAAAGTCCCATTGAGGACAAACATAAAAATTATATGTTATCAATGAAAAAGGTCTCCTCCTAATCCCAAACCTTAGGTGGCTGGCTTTACCACAGGAAATGATGGAAGGCTTACTATGTCCTTAATAAGAGGAAAGAATTTGGTGGTATGGGTGAAACCACATCAGTGTTTGTTAAGGAAACAGTAATGCTCTGCCAGTACTCCATTAGAAGTACTGCACAGCATCAGACACTCTTTGTGTAGCTTTGAACTACTACAACTACTGGTTTGGTGACATCTGTGACCAGAAATATCCTGGCTTTGAGGCAGTGGTAATTCTGGTCTAGGTGTTGGCCTGTGCTATATTGCTCTTGCCATCTTGGGACATGAGTACTTGGTAGTCTTGTAATTGTTTTATGCTGAGGCTTTTCCCTTTTAGAATGTTTTTGTCACCGTCGCCCTGTAGTTCCTTCATCAATGATGAGAAAATATATGTTTCCTTCTGCTACAATCCTGTCATCATAGCCAAGAGTGCAACTGACCAGTGTTTTTATTTTTGATGCAGTGTGCCATTTAGCAAGGGATTGCAAGTACAAAGGATGTGAGCCACGTGCACACATGAGCATAATGAACAAAATGGGAAGAACAGTGCTTTAGGCCAAGGTGCCTGTTTTATCAGTTTTGAAAGATATGAAGGGCGTGAAATGGGTGCAAGAAGAGATGTATTTGACAGAAAACAGCATCTCCTTCTGCCCTTTTGCAACACTGTGTTCACCAAGTGTCAATGTTCTATTTTATACTTGGGGAGAAAGAAACAAGCAAATGGATAAGCCTTGCTTCCAGACACACTGGAAGAGCAAAAATTGCCTCCCTTCAAGTCACCTCATCTTCCTATCACCCTGTTCTGTTTATTTTTTACCTGTAAGATCAATGGGAAGATAGTGACAGAAACACAGCATAAGGTTTCCATTGAGGTGATGGCAGCAGGGCTGGAATGGAGGTTGTTAGAGAGATGAGCCCAGTTGCCTCCTGGCCCTATTAGTAACATTGCCACTCTTGCAGTGTGAGGTCTCTCAGTAGTAATGAACATGACAGCCTCAGGATTATGTGCTGTGCCTTTCATAACTTTTGAAAGGAAATAATGTCTGTGCTGTGCAGTCTCCTTCATTATGAGAGAAAATCAGTCATACTGTTTTACGAAAGGATAAAAGACATGAATCCCATTTTTCTATCCTTTTTCTTTTCTTTTTTCGAGATGTGAACTGCTACCACCTGGCTTTCTGAAGAGAATCATTAGAATAAAAAGAACTAGTCAAGCATTGCCATTTGGGTTTACTCTATTTTAGCATGTGTCCTTGCTAACATAAAATAACATACTAATGTATTCTTTGCAGCTGGAGGAAGGGTGGCTGGATGATGAAAGGAATGAATTCTTAGAGGAGTTAAACTTGGAAATGTTGGAAGAGCAGCATAATGAAGCGATGCAGTACACAGCCAATGAGGTGGAGCAGGTAGGACCACTACTAAACATACCATTTGACATTTTTCTAGGTATACTTTTCTTACCAATAGAGAATGAAGCAGTATGCTGTAAAATGGAGTCAAAGGCTTTGACAGAGTTCTCTCTCCAAATGCTGTGATCTCCGGCACAGTGTATGTAAGGAAAAGGAGAACGATAGATGCTTAGGCCCAGTATGTCAAGCTAACAAACAGTTTAAGAGGGTGTGATAAGAGCAGATTTCTCCTTTTTTCTGAACTATCAGAATACTATTGCTTTTTTCATTAATTCTGAAGTGTTTGGGATTTATGATGTTATACTTTATGTCAGTTTTTTTTTAACTGATGCTAATAACACCAAGGTCATGTGTTCAATCTCTGTATGGGGGATTAAACTTTTGAGTTGGACTTGATGATCCTTTTGAGATGCTTTCCAACTCAAAATATTCTGTGAATCTATAAATATCAGTGTAGCACCTAGAGCTCTGAGCTGAGATAGGTGCCCCTGTTGTATGCATGCTATGTGTGAGCCAGCCATGCACCAGAGAGCTTGCAAAACAAGATGGAAGAGGTATTTAAATAAACAACAGGTGTTTTGTTAATGCAAGTGTATTTCTCTTACAGTCAGTGCACAGCTCAGCATTTGTTTTGTTAATGGAGACAAATAAGCTATTGTTAGCATAGTCTCAGCTTGCTACTATCCTGACTTTTACCTGTCCATATGTTCTGTAGGCTGTGTGACTGTGGCAAAGATACCATACAGTTTCATCAAGGGGTCTTCTCAGTTTTACATTGTTGATGAAGGTGTAAGTACCCACTCCTGGATCAGATGATCTGGCTGTGTGCACACCTGTGTGGAGACAAAGAAATAAAATTCAACTTCTCCTGGCTTCTGGATTTGTGCAGCTGGGGAGAAACTGTTTTTCCACCCACAGAACTTTGTGACTTAAAATTTTTTCCCCATTCTGAATTGCTCAGAATCAGAGCTTGAGGCATTTTTCTTTGAAGAGAAGAGAGGGAGAAATACTATGAGAACCTTCTGTTTTCTGGAAACCAGGAAGCTTCTTTGACTTCAAATGCCTCAATGCTAGGTCCACACTGCGGGCCTGAATGTGCATTTAGTCTCTTTCCTCCTGACCTCCCCTTCAGCCTTGACACTGGGTCATTGAGTAGGAGATAGCTCCTAGTAAAGCTCTTTTTGTATATAAATGAAATATTCATTGGGAGAGAGACACAGACAGAATAATTAAGTCAATTATCTGAAATATGACAGATCAGATTACAAATATTTGATCTTATAAACATTTAATTATTTACATAAAGTGGAACAACTCCAGGGTCAGAGAGGAAGGGAGCCTTGCAACAGGATTTATACCCATCTTTTAGTTGTGACTCTCCTTTCCAGGCAGTAAGCCAAGTGTCAGTTTCCCAGGTTAAATGTGCTAACTGCTGCACTGCTAGCTACTTTCAGCTGATATATGGCATCTTGTTTTAACCAGAATTTTATCTTGGGTACCAAAAGATTTCCTGTCAGAAAAACCGCTTGCTCTTTGCAAAACAATGTCATTTGCATGGTGACATTTTCACACAAACCCCCTGTTCTGGCAGAAATTCTTGAACAAGTCTGTCTATAAACTCCTACTAGGCACTCACATTTTATGTTGGGACCTCTGAAATCACTTTACAATTGTGATCTTCCACTGCAAAGTTCTTGTCAAACTTTGGCTTTTTCACTGAATTTGAGTTATGGATAGTGTTAAGTGGTAAACAGTGATGTTCTGTGATGTGCTTTCACAGAACCCATTGAAATAATCTCTTCCATGTTGGAATATTTTGCCAAGTTTGTTTTTTGTTTTGTTTTGTTTTGTTTGTTTGTTTTTGTTTTGTTTTTGGTTTTTTGTTTGTTTGTTTTTTTGGTTTTTTTTGCTATATTGAGATTTTATATTACCGTAAAAGAACTCTCCACTGGAAAAAATTGTGGTCACTTGTGATCTGTCAGTATCTGACATTGCATTGCTTGAAGTAATTCTAGGACAGCCAGACATTTCTTTGCCCTTCTGATGAGTAATCGAATCAACCAATTGCAGCTTGGTGTTTAATGGGGCATCAGTAATTTGTGACAGCTGCTGTGTCTCTAGACTCTCTGTAATGACTCGTCAAGTCAGAAAACTGGTTCTTTACTCCTTGGTAGGCTGGGAAGGCTTGGAGCTTCCTGAGGGGAATCACATCATCCACTGGAGCTATGAAACCACTCTCATTGCAGCTGCCAGTGGCCAATCTGAGTATCTTCAAGCTCTCTGGCTGACCATGGAGACCAGCCTTGATTTTTGTGAACAAAAACTTAGTCCTCTGGCTTCATAATCATCTGTCATCATGAACCTCGAGAGCTGCAGGAATAAATACACTCTGTCAGAATATCCTTCCAAATACAAGTCTGTTTTACAGAATGCCATTTTAACATTTAATGTGAGCTGTCACAAAAAAAAACCGGTACAGTTTATAATAGAAGAGTCAAGTAGATAGTCATGTCTTTTCTGTATGTTTTTGACCTAATCTGTAGAATTCAATGAAGAATTGTATATTCTCTGTATGGAATAATCCAATAAGCGTCAAGGAAAGATGTAATTCTCCATTTTTTATAACTCATTGTGTTCCTTTCCTTTTACAACATCATGGTTCATTGTGCAGCAGAGATAATTTTCAGAAGAATATCATACATTTTCCATGCAGACATTCTTATTGGTATCATGGAATATATCAGAACCTATTAAGAAGAAGAAAGAATTGGATAAAAAAAAAAAATTCTAGTTCATTCAAAGCTGAAATACAGAGAAAATACCTGGGGGAAAAATCCTTTTTTTGAGAGAAACCTGTTTTAAAAGATCAGCATTGTTTGCAGAAGAGAATTTTCCCTTTTAGTTGAACCACTGAAATCAGGTCTAAATTTCCCTCATGGTTTGAGTACTTCATGGTTAGCCTTCCACTGGAGATTCCTCTGCTTGTGACCAGTCTCCCTCTCACTGTCAGAGACTGACCAGAGAGCCCAGCTGTGTTTGTTAGAGCCTTCAGCTGAATTGTACTGCCTTCAGACTTTAGTAGCAGTCTGAGTCTGAGTCCCAGTATACCTCATAAATTGTAAAAGAATGGAACAGTGCCTGAATTCCTTAAAGATTAGCCATTTTATAGGCAGGAATTCTTGCTGGAGCTGAAAAGCAGAATCTTTTGAGGTTCATTTATTGCTTGATTGCACGCACCGCCGTGTTTGCCTTCTCATTATCTGAGCTCTCACTGCAAAGATGAGGCCTAAGGAGCCCTTTGGTATTTCAAACAGAAGTAATTGTAGAAGAGATTGACAATGTATGTTTGAAAACAAACACTTTGTTTGAAATATATAGTAGATAACACCAGGAGTAGAAACACACTGAAAATTGTGTATTCTGCCTTGTTTTTCAGAAGGGATGTAATGGGGAATTAAGCTTGTTATCTTTCAAAATAAAATTAAAATTATCTCATGCTGTAAAAGACTGCTCAGTCTGCACATGTTTAGGAACTCTGGCAAGCCTGAAAAGTCCAGGACAAAAATGCCAGGGGCTACCTTACTTGAGTCAAAACAGAATTTTTAATAAAATATATCTCACAGACATGAGTACAATAAATATCTGTATTACTTTCCATTTTCTTAATTGACTTAGCTGCAAGTATCCACATACTGGGAAAAATTTAATGTGATATGGATGTCTGCTTTAGTTTGAGAAAAATCTGACTGCATAGGCACTTGTGCTTTCCTGAGGGAACGCAAAGTGACTATCTGACATTCGGATGCCTGTACTATAGACATTTATATTTCACCAGATCAATTCCACTCATCTGGTTTCTACTTGACTCAAAAGATGGCCTTTGCTTTGTTTACATCTTTTGTGTGTGCATGTTAATTCCAGATAGTGTAACTTAAGTAGATGGCAGTGTATTATCTTCAGTAGTATAAATCAAGTTGAAGAAGCAAAGTTTAAATTATTGATAAAAGTGGTGTGGAAAACAAGAGTTACCAGTTCTGAAAGTGTTGATTGCATGGACCTCAACTGTAAAGTCTCTTCCCAACACCTTTACAAATAGCGTCATTAAGTGGTTTTTTTTCAGAAGTGCTCAAATACATGCTTGGGGTGGTGTAGTACCATGCATAAGACATCAGAGGAAGTATCATGAAGCTCTGCTCCTGTAAGCTGAATAGCTGTGCTAATACATAAGCCACCTGCTGGAGTTTTGTTCATATGGATGCAAATTTTGTCATATCACTCACTCAGAGTCAAATAGCAGATCTGACCCTCCTTGTTTGGTCATGTGAATGGAGCCCTGTGTATGGAATAGGCACCCAGATTCCTGACCTGCAGCACTGCCCTCCTGTTGTCTGGTGAAGCTGTTCTCCCTCTTGTCAGTAGTTAAATATTTTCCAGAGCAGTGAGAAATAATGGATTGCACATTGCAGTGGCTGGGGTGAAGTGTAAGCTGCCCAGGTTGGAATCACTTTTCTGTTGAAAGGTTTGGGGGCAGAGGAGGTCAAGACAAGCTGCAGCAGATCCAAAGCAGGTGAGAGAAGGAAACAGAATAGCATATGTAGCAGCACTCACCTGGAGGAGGTGAACTAGAAAGATACGAAATTCAACCTAAATCTCCTAAGGCATCTTTTCAGTAAATTTTAGCTGGTTTGTCACAGACACTGAATTCTCCTGGTGGTGTTTCTTTCAATATTTGATTTATTCCACTCTTACACTGAATTGGGGGTGGAGTTTATTTTTGCTTTTCTGACACTAGGCCATTATTTTTTCCTAACAGTTGAAGAAATGAAACCAGATGAAGGGAATGTGATCATGAAGTGCAGATGAAGAGAGGAGAAGGGGTGACATAGGAGACATATTTTCATCCTGTGTTACTGTTTGTCAAAGTAGATAAGAAGGGCATTATGACAGTGGCCTCTTTAAGTTTGTTTCCTTTCACTGCGTGCACTGTACCTTTTTTCTCTCCTGGTTATTACTGTCATTATATGTAATTATGCAATTATACCTCCTAGAAGAGACATGGTGTTTGGTTGGTATTATGCCGAGTTAGGTACTTGGTCATATAAATTGCACTCTGCATGATTCTTTGCTTATTTGGTTTGAAAAATAAAGTGTTTGTCTCTTCAGAGGTATTATCTCACATTCTATGGAATATAAATAGGTTGAGAATATAAATAGATGAGGTACAATAAGTGGAGTGCTAATCAACAGTCAAAAAGCTTGACATTATACCCATGGCAAAGCATTCTGTGTTTTTCTACACTTAATATTGAAAGACTGTTTTTATTTTTAAGGAATATAAACTCTAACAATGGAAATAAGTGAGTTTTCAAAAAGAGTTTCCAGGGATGAAATGGATTGAGGTCCTTCTGAGCAAAATCCTAGTATCCAAAATGAACACTTTTTCAGAAGAAGGCTACTGAACACAAGAAGTGCAGGAGAAGGCTGTGGAGGGTGTAATGGAGCAAACAAAAATTCACTCTTTAAAAAAGGAAACAGTAGGTTTTTTGCACCCTGTTAAGTTATACATTGCTTGATTGGCTGCTTGCTCTGTTTGTTTGAGGTGATACCAGTACTGAGACTTTCTCTCAAGTTTGAGAATATTTCAGCTCCACCAGTTTCTGGCCATAATCCAGAATCAAAACCAGCTTACCATCTGGTGATCATTATCTTTAAGCATTGCAAAGAGATTGCTTAGCTAGAGAGAGAAGTATTTCTTTCCAGACTTTAGAAGCTATGTCACTAGTACTGTAATTCACATACTTTGTTCAGTATGGAAACCACAACATGACTCTCAGAAATATTTAAAAGCTATGAGCAGTAGGACTGCTGTTTAGTGATCTGTTTTAATTCAGTTTAAATCAGATCCCAGCTGTTTAAGCAAAACAGAGCTGGAAAATATTCTCATATAATATGGTCTGCATTTGATAATCGTTTTGGTTTACTCATTTTTTTAGCCAAAGAAACATGAAGAGGAAGATGGCACTACAGACACTGCCACCTCATCATCCAACAATCATGAGAAAGACAGTGGGGTGGGACCTACAGATGAAAGTCTCCGAAATGATGAGAGTTCAGAGCAAGAAAATGCAACCAAGGAGAGGAACAGTGCCACCCTGCACAGCCAACGGGATCTGGGCCACAGCCAGGATACGTTTGACAGTGTTGAGCTCCAGTGCAATGAAAGCTTTGTGTCTGGGGAATACATTGAATCTGATTTCATAGGCAATCCAGAGGAGGAATGTGAAAGGTTTCGACAGCTGTTGGAACTGAAGTGCAAGATTCGGAAGCACGGGGAGTATGATGTTTATTACTCAAGCAGCATGATAGAATGCAACAGAAGAGAGCAAGATGGAGTGGAGCATGAGCTGCAGCTACTCAATGAGGAACTGAGGAACATTGAACTCGAATGCCAGAATATTATGAAAGCTCACCGGCTCCAAAAGGTGAGAGATCAGTATGGAGATATTTGGGCTTTACATGAAGAAAGTTTCAGGAATTATAACACCAGCATAGATGTACAAAGAGGCAAACTGGATGACATCATGGAGCACCCCGAGAAGTCTGACAAGGACAGCTCCAGTGCCTACAACACTGCTGAAAGCTGCAGGAGCACTCCACTGAATGTGGAGCGATCCCCTGATAACTCTCTCCCGAGGGTGATCAGCATAACCAACAGGAAAAACCTAAGGACCACAATTGTGGCTAATCAGTCATGCTCAGGACAAAGCAACAGTGAGACAACCTCAGCCAAAACCAAACCCACTGAGCAAAACAGTGCTGCTGAGAACACAGTGCTGGCATCAGAAAGCAGCAAATTCACAGACCAGGAAAGGCAAGGCAGCGAGCACATTCCCTATTTGTCTCCATATCACAGTTCTTCTTACAGGTATGGGAACATACCTGCTCATGCAAAGCATTATCAAAGCTATATGCAACTGATCCAGCAGAAGTCTGCAGTGGAGTATGCCCAAAGCCAGCTCAGCCTGGTGAGCATGTACAAGGACTCACAAAAGTGTGCGGAGCCCAAGATGCAATGGAAAGTGAAAATAAGGAGTGATGGGACAAGGTACATCACAAAGAGACCAGTTCGAGACAGAATCCTGAAGGAACGTGCCTTAAAAATTAAAGAGGAGCGCAGTGGGATGACAACAGATGATGATACGATGAGTGAGATGAAGATGGGTCGTTACTGGAGCAAAGAAGAGCGGAAGCAGCATTTGGTGCGGGCCAAGGAGCAGAGGAGGCGGCGGGAGTTCATGATGAGGAGCAGGCTGGAGTGTCTTAAGGAAAGTCCACAGAGTGGCAGCGAGGGCAAAAAGGAAATCAACATTATTGAACTGAGTCACAAAAAGATGATGAAAAAGAGAAACAAGAAAATCTTGGACAGCTGGATGACAATACAAGAACTGATGACACATGGTGCTAAATCCCCAGATGGCACAAGAGTGCACAACGCCTTTTTATCAGTTACTACTGTATGAACACAACTTCTAACAGAGAGTATACTACCAGTTTAGGTAGAGTAAAATTGCCTCGTTCAATGTGGCATTTTTATATATTTTGTGACTGTTTATAGTTTGATCTTTTTGTAAGCAAAATGATCTGGTATTTTCGATTTGTTTTTCATTTAACAGTACCTTCTTTATCTGGCAGTCTTTCTTTATCCTGCAATATATTCATATTATTCATTTGTAGAAAAAAAATAGAAAAGAAAAGCAAAACAAAAGAAAAGTGGAGAAGCCAATTAATTTCTTGACCTAGCACATATAAGATCTGGATTAATTTCTCTAATTTTGCTTTTTCTACTTCAGTAACAATACAATACCAAACCAAAATGCTTTATACTATATCCTTGGCTTAACAAGTTTTTTAAGTTTTACACCTTAGATTGAATCTGTTCATAAATCATATGCCACATCCCATCATATAGATAAGAATGACATTTTTCCAACTGCATATTTTACAGTACATTTGATCTGTAAATTGTAATTGTATTTGTCCAAGTAAAGTGTAGGTGGGCAATTCCCCTGTGTTATGTAGTGGCATCGGTCTTGTAGCTGGGCAGTATGTGATAATTGTGAAGATGAAAGAGAAATAAATTATTGCTTATCTTTAAGAAAAGAAAAAAAGCCAAGCATTGTTTTATTTAGATTGAGAATTTGCCTTTAAGTATAAGCTATTTCACTGTGCATGGTATTTACAGCATACAGAGATTTCAAGAACAAAGGACACAATTCCATAGGATATTTCTTAAGAATTAGATTTTCATTTTGCAGAATACCTAGAATCAGTGGGTCTTTCTGTTTTTTCCTTACTTGCTATTATTAGTTAATTAAACAATTTATTGATATATTACTGGCTTGCAAGATGTTAGGTAACTGCTGTGAGTCCTCTCCCTGGCTCGGCTTGCTATTTCTTCTACACATCCAAAACATAAACACAGCATATGCCTAACTTTGAGCCAAATCTTGTACAAGAAAAAGCTAGCAATGACATTTTCATAGAATGTCAGTTAAGGAAAAACAGAGAATGAAAAGCAACTGAGTTAAGGGTGTGAAATTATTGTTAAGGAGCATCCAAGTCATTTAAAAGAGCCTCAGTGGGAGCTGACTGGACCTCAGGAGCAATGGCAGCTTGCTGT
>VZTR01016444.1:30708-64545 GCA_013400775.1 Chaetops frenatus | reverse complement strand
CCCGGCTCGCGGCCCGGATAACGGCACGGGGCCGGAGCGGCCGCTGCGCTGCGCTGCGCCGCTCGGAGCCTCCGGGTGACCGTACAGCGAGCCCCAGGAGCGTCGATCCGCTCACCGGCCAGGGGAAATTTAGAACTGAGGAGTCACTAAGGCTGGAAGTCACCTCACGAGATCTCTCCTTCAGCCTCCCGCTCGAAGCACAGCCTCATTCATCCGGTGAGACCAAGTTGCCTGGGGCTTCACCGGTTAAAGGATCCAAAACCTCTCTGGGCCCTCACTCCACCACATTTTCCTAAGTTTTTCCTAATCTCCAGCCTAAGCCTCTCTAGTTTCAGCTGATGCCACTTTCTCTTTTCTCCTGCCAGGCACCTGTGCGAAGAGCCTGGCCTCAGCCCGTTGATGCCATCCCATAGCCTCAAGGTGCTTTCAGATGCTCTGCAGCTGTCCCTGCTTCATCGTGATCTGGTCCTGGACCCATAGCCCCACCTATCAGGGTGAGCACTCCAGCCCCACTCCCATGGTGGCCTTTCCTGAATTTGTCCTATTTTGCCTATTTCCATCTTGACTTGTGGATCGGGACCTGGATGCAGGATCCATTTGTGGTCTGACAAGTGCCAAGCAGAAGGGATAATCTCTTTTCTCCTTGCTGAATTTGATGGGATTCCTTTTAAAAAGCTCATTCCTCCTGCCACTTCTGGTACTTGTGGATGGCAACCTTTCTCTCGTGCATACTGACAGCCTCTCCTCGTCCTCCTCTTCCCTAGTTAATCATCATCTGCCAGCATCACGATGGCTCTCCTTTGCTTTGCCCATTGCCCACAAGTTAAACAGGAAACATTCCATGATAGAACCCTGCTGGATCCCACTTGTTGCCAGACGTTTCCTTCATTGTTTTGCTGTCAGAATATCATGCTTGTCTTATGCACTTCTGCTGCACCTGGGAAAGCAATGCCTTTCCTCTACCTGCAGGAAACTGTAAAGCTTAAATAATTGGATTTGTACTTATAGCAAGGTTTCTGGTTTACAGTTGGACTTGATCTTAAGGGTCTTTTCCAATGCAAATAGTTCAACATTGCCATATCCTGGAGTGAGGAACATCAAGTGCTTCATTCAGGGTGATGAATAGCTCTTGCCTTTGTACCACGTTATAAAACTTTCATGCACAAATCCTTGGCTGTCTAGTGCATAGTGTCACAGTTCTGCACATTGTTTTAGCATGTGTTTGACAGCAAACATTTGAATGTTTTCTCCATTGACTTTTCTGCTGTGAGCTGCAGCTTTGGTAGCTCTCTTTGTATCTAAATATCTTAGCAGATGGGCATTGGATTTAACTGACTTTCTTGTGTTTGGACCATTATGAATACCCATACCTAGCAACACTGAGTTGGTATCTGTTGTTAAGATGTTCATATTTAAGAGAGAGAGAGCTTGTGCTACATGTGAAATTGCTTCATTAGGCACAGCTAGAACAGCACTGCAGAAGACACGAGACATATTTATTTGAATTTTTTATTCTGTAATACTCTGTACCACTTACATATAAGACAGAAGGATACTACTAGCAAGTGAAACTGATAATAGAGAAAAATATCCCTTTTAACTTCTTATTACAGATGAACTAGTTGTAATCAGTTTTCCTAGGGAACATCTGCCAACATTCTGCAGAGCATGATGTTGGATTACAGTTTGCTTTTACTGAATAAGGAAAGCTAATTTAGCAATCCTAGACAGAGCTGTGTCAGATCTTAGTTTTGGTATGGCTTACAGATATTTTCTCCCCAATATTTTCTGACTTCCTTTTCCTTCCTTACACTACTAAATAAATAACAAAATGTGGTTTAAATTCAGTCTTCCAGCAATTTCTGACAAAATACATATATACAGTGAGGATATAAAAGCCCAGAGGATAGATTATATATCTCCTGGTGTCTGGTGGGGGAAGTGGTGAGTGGTATCTCAATCTATTTGTGTTAACTACTTGTGACACGTTGACTGCCAACAGCAGCAAGTCCATTTGTGTGAAGAAACAGATACTACAAGGCTCAAATCCAAACTGCCAGTGCTTTGTTAGCATGACCAGTGACTCTGCCTTATTTTATCAGAGACTCTGATTATTTACAGTCATCAAAGGCTAGATGCAAAATGTTTATTCTTCTGTTTTGGTTATTGCAATTCTAAAGACCATGAAAGTGGCAAGATCACTAAAAGTTCTGCCTTCACAAAATCATTTCCACTTATTTTTAGCTTGGACGTATCCCTGTGCATGTGGGGGTGCATGCACAAAAACTCCAAGAAAACATTCCCCTCTCACTTACTTGGAGCAAAGATTTTTTTCCCCCATTTCTCTTACATTCCTACAGAGCCATGAAATGCAAGGACTTTTGACCCCTTTTTGATCCTAACAATTCATTTTATACAATGAACTTACTAAATCATTGCTTCAATACACCTCTGTCACATGCTATTGACTTTACTGCTACCATTGCTGTTCTTTCAAATGATACATCTTGTTTCACAAGGCTGGGAATATGAAAATCCATTCTGGAGCCTCTGACATGGAGTTAATTTATCATTACTTCAGTAAGCACTCTTAGTTGCATAGGGCATTAATTCTCTCTGTCTTCCATATCAAAGGTGTGGGGCCTTCCCTGAAATACTGCTTAGTTGATCAAATACTGCTACTTTTCCTTCATGATAATGGGCAACTGAGATATTTTTGTTCAATTTTTATGCTCTTTCCTTTTAGATCTAGCCATTGGATCCTGTCAATTACATACACAACTATGTATATATTTCTTTTCTTTATGTTTCTAATGGACAAGTATCCTAGGACTAATATAAAGCTGTGTTACACTTGTACATAGCATAGTTTGAAGCTTAATGAAAAACAGCTTTAGTGTCTGTCCATCCGTCTGTCCAACTATCTACCTACCCACTCACCTATCTATCCAACTCTCTATAAATCTGAGAACGGCTTTTGTAGTAATCATCGCCCTTTTTACACTAATTTTCAGATATAAACCCAAGCCTGCATTTACTGAAAAACACCTGTTGAGCATTAATTTTCACTGTCTACCTGGTCCAGTTGAATTGTGAGCTGAAAAGATTTCTGCAGGCTAAAAAGAGAAGCTTGAAGCAGAGAAAGAGACCCATTTTGTTGTGGTGTTTCCCTTATCAGAAAAGGTACATTTTATATTTGTTCTTTTTGTTCTAAGTCTCGACTTCATATGAAAGTGGAGAACAAAGGAAGTGGAAGAAATGCATCCTTCTAATGTGGAAATAAGTTTTGAATGGTTTGGCAAAGACCTCTGTGGTCTTGTGGGATTTAATCTTGTCTCCCTTCTCAAAAGGACTCTATTGCTTCCACCTTGTACATCTTTTAACTACTTAATTCCAGAAACAACTGTGGCCTCATAAGACTGCTGAAATTCTTGGTAGGAAAAGGGGAAAATGAAACTGAGTGTGGATCAGATCCATAAGCACAAATTCTCCTCAAAATAAGGAATCAAAATTCCCCTAAAAATTCACAGGAATGTCCATGGAAATGCTGTGATGAACTGGTATTAAAACTGGAGGCATGGACAAGGTCTTGGTGACTGGCATTTAAGTGTGGTGGTGAGCCAAAGGCATGGGTGAGAAGAGAGAGTGTAACATGGAGCTGCAGTAGCCCTGGATCTGTGGGCAGAGGCATGAGGAAATGGAGGGACAGATGTCCCATTGTAACATCATTGGGTGGGAGGATGGCATCACCAGGAGATGGATTATAACCTAACATCCCTCACTGTTTATATTCCAGGGGCCAGACATTTGACTGTGACATCACTGAGTGGTGGAGAATAACATCACCAGGAGATGGACTGTGATACCACATCCCTTGCTGGTTATAGGTGTGCCTGCAGAGCCTGGCTGGGCCAGTTTAGCTCAAGCCTGGACTTTTGTTGAGTGTGCTTGCAAGTGGGAGCTCCTTCTAGCCCTCAGTTCTCCCCAGCTGGCTGCAGCAAGAAGACATGGCCCCGGGGACAGACTGGAGCTGCCCCATCTGCCACAACACTCGGAGTGATGTGGCTTCTGCTCTGCCCTGTAATGACCAGTTCTGTCTGAGCTGCATCCTGCGGTGGGCAAAGACAAATCCAGCATGCCCACTCTGCAGCAGACCTGTGGAGATTGTCAGGTTTTCTGAGAGAAGCGAACAGGACTATCTACAGTTTGCCATCACAGGGACAGAAGACTTGGCAGAGGACAGCAACCAGGCAGAGAGCGTTCCATTCCAACTGGCCCAGAACAGCTCCCATCACTCTGGGGTGTCCCCTCCACCTTCTCCACAAAGGATGCCAACACCAGATGAGCAGGGGACTGCAAAGCCAGAGTTCATGGGTGGCCTCCTGCCTGAGGTCTGGGCAGAACTTTTCCAAAGGCAACAGCAACTGCTGGACCCTGTGCTTCCCTGGCTGCGCTGGAGGCTGGCAGCAGTCTATCAGGACCAGTGGTGGCGAGCAGAGGCTGCAGAGGGCTCCATCCTGCATGGCCTCTGTGTCTGTGGCCTCAATGCAAAGGTCTTGGTTGAGCTGTTGGAGCCTCTCCTCAACGGGCACATGGCATCACTGGTCTATGTCATCATCAATGTCATTGCAGCCCAGTGCAGCAATGAAGCCCAGAGGCTGCTGTGCTTCAGTCATACCAGCACCAGCTTCAGTAGCTCCAGCTACACTAGCTCCCAGAAGGTGACTCTTGCCAGTGGACCCACAGGCTCTGAGGTAGAGGAGGAAGCTGGTACATCAGAAGCTGGTCTCCCGCAGAGTCCCAGACACCCACCATCTATGCCCACCTGCTCAGAGCAGGACCAGCCCCAGGAAGAGCAGGAGCAGATGGTAGTGGTGGCAAGTCCATCTGCTAAGGGTTGCAGCCCCTCTGCTCCTGACCAGGGCAGGGGCCACTCTTCTGGGGAGCCCCAGCGTGCTCAGAGGAGGAGACCCTCCAGGATTCTCCCCAAACCAAGAAGAGGCCACCCCACCAGCAGCACTAGCAGGCCTTCAGGAACTCCTCAGGCAAGAAAAAGGAAATAAATTGTCATTTCCCTGACAAAGTCTCTGAGTGCTGCTTTGTCCCCATTCTGGTGCATTTCTCTGGCCCCCTTGCTCCACCATCAGCCAAGAACCCCTGGGACTCCAGGGCCATTTCAGCAGTGCCCTGAAATGGAAACCCTGCTGCAGCCATGATGATTGAAAAGCTTTTGAACAAGCACTGAGGTGATGCTGCCAGAGGCATCAGGAGTGAAAGACTGACCAGGCATTCATCACATGAGAAGAGGAAAACTCTGATAGCGCATAACACAATTTGTGCCTAAGACATTATGAAAAATGTAGAGTTTGATGATGTACAGTCACAGGACAGGTATAGCCTGAAGGTACAACCAATTAGAGTTCATTCAATCAGTAGGAGGGAAGAGACCTATGCATTAATATAGAATGCACTACAATCTACATTAATGTAGAGCACTTTAAAAAGAGGGCAGGGGGAAAAGGAAATATATATCAAAGTGGAGAGTGGTGATACCAAAGCATTGTTTATAAGAACACTAATTATACATTTTGTAGGTATGTTGAAAAATCTAATTAAACAACAAAGCCAAAATCAACCAATCAACAGAGAAAACCCCAAAACCCAGCAAAAAAAAAAAAAAAGTGTTGTTCTTTAAATCTTTGGACACATTAAGTTTGTATTTTGGGTGATCCGTTTGTTGGAGAGCAGGAGGAAGGAGAAGTAATAACATTTAGCACGTTGCCTTTTCATTTCCCATGTTTGTGGAGTCTCTATGACAGTTCATTCTGATCACAGAAAAGGCTGGCCAATGGAACAGAGTGGGAAAGTTGCAGATTTGCCACCCTTTTGCAGCAAGCAGCAAGCTCAGTGACTGAACAGGCAATTGGTGTCCTGCCGCATGTTCCTGGCAGTTGCCTGTGCTGGCATCCCAGACCAAATGTGTGCTGTGGACCCCATGATCATCCTGTGAGATGCATCTGAGCATGACTTGGCCCACAAGAACCTGGGTGGCAAAGAAATTCTCTCAGGAGGAGGGAGAAGTACCCAGCTTGCCAACCAGCAGGCATTAGTCCAGGGAAAGTCCTGCTGAACAACCTGATGGAGTGCCTACACTAGTGGACAAGGGAAAGGCTACAGATGTCATCTTCAGGAGTTCTGTAAGGACTGTGGCACTATTCCCCACAACATCCTTTGGTCTAAATTGGAGAGAGGTGGGTTTGATGGGACTGTTCAGTGGAAGTGGAATTGTTTGGACTGGTGTATCCAGATGATAGTAGTCAATGGCTTAGTGTCCCTATGGGCATCAGTGAAAAGTGGTGTTCCTCAGGGGCCCAAACTGGAACCGCTGCAATGTTCATCAAGGACATAAGACAGAGGGATCTCATGCACCCTCTGCAAATTTGTGGGGGACAGCAAGCTGAGTGAGTGACAGGCCTGAGCAGTGACGTGCCATCCAGAGGGACCTGAACAAGCTCAACAATTGGGCCCGTGGGAACCTCATCAACTTCAACAAAGCTGGGATTACAGCCCAGAAAGCCAACTGTGTCCAGGACTGCATCACCAGCAGCGTGGGCAGCAGGTCAATGAGGGTGTGTCTTTGCTCTGATCACCCACTCAGAGCACTGCATCCAGCTCTGGACCTCCCGGCACAGGTAGGACACAGACCTGTTAGAGCAAGTGCTGGTGAGGCCACCAAGATGGTCAGAGGGGTGGAACACCTATGCTGTGAGGGGCAGGTGAAAGAATTGGGCTTGTTCAGTCTGGAGAAGAGAAGGCTCTGGGAGACCTTACAGCCCTTTCCAGTACCTAAACGGGCTACAAGAGAGCTGGAGAGGGACGCTACGAAGACATGTAGTGATAGGAGAAGGAGAAATAGCTTCAAACAGAGAGAGGACAGGGTTAGCTTAGATGTTAGAAAGAAATTCTAGGAAGAAATTTTTTGTGAGGGTGCTGCTGCACTAGCATGGGCTGCACAAAGAAGCTGTGTCTGTCCCATCCCTGGAGTGTTCAAGGCCAGGTTGGATGGGCCTTGGACAATGAGGTCTAGTGGACAGTTGTTCAAACACGCTGTGGGACAACTCAGAAGGTGCTGATAGGAGGAAAGAAATGGGCCCAAATGGGCTGCTCCCAGCAAAACTGGAGATTGTGAGACAGAGACCACAGGTCAAGTGCTGGACAGGCCACAGGAAGGCAGCCTTAGGAGAACAGAAAAACCACCACCATTCCAAAATTTGGAAGCTTCCTTCCTCTGCCTCTTGCTTTTAAACCACCTTTCCTCTATTTATCATGTTGTGGTTTAATCCCAGCCAGCAACCAAGCACCACACAGAGCCATTCTCACTCAATGCCCCACCAGCATGGGGATGGGCTAGGGGGAGAATGAGAAGGGTAAAACCTGGAAAACTCACAGGTTGAGATCAATTCACTTGCATAGGGAATGCATAGGGATTGAATTCCCTATGCAATTCACTTGCATAGGGAACACAGACAAGCAAAAAACCCAAAGAACTCCTTCACCATTTCCCATGGGCAGGCAGGTGTTTGGCATCTCCAAACAGCAGGGCCCCTTCACGCCTCACAGGGACTTGGGAAGGCAAATGCCATCTTTCCCAATGTCCCCCTCCTTCCTCCTCCTTTCAACCAGCTTGAAATACTGCGCAGGATGTCAAATGCTCTGGAATATCCCTTTGGCCAGTTTGGGTCACGTGTCCTGTCTGTGTCTCCTCCCAGCCTCTCATGCAGCGTGACCCCAGGGGAGCTCTGTCTGGGCGCTTGCCTCAGTCGGGTGGGTGCTGAGCTGAGAGAGGCCATGGCTCACACAGATCCAGACTGCACAAGTTTTCACTCCCTCAAGTTGGCCTCAGTTCCCATGGTAGAACTTGTGTGCCCGCTGGACGCCCAGCCATGCCTGAGCCTGTGGAGAAGCCCAGCTCCCTCCCCCTCTGCCCAGAGCAACACAGACACTCCCAACCTTTCCCAGGAGCTGCAGCACAAGCAGGGTCACAGCGGCGTCCCCAGCAGTGACACCACTGCTCTGCTCCCTTTTGCCCTGCTCTGCTCCTCTACTCACACCTGCAAGCCTGGATCTCCACACGAGCTTGTGCCTTGGAGATAAAGGAGGAAGAAGACCTTTGCCCCTTCCAAACCATGCCACAAACCCCATCCATGTCTCTTCCCATGTTTAAGAGGGATCTTCTGATCATTCAGAAGAAAATTCTGACCTTATTCACACACTGAGAACAAAGGGAATCTTCCAACACAGTTAATGTTTTATAGTATTTATTTGGACTATCAATCTAAACCAACTACGTACTACGAACTATGAAATACAAGAACTAGAAACTACAAACCACAAAAAACAGCAATGGCCTCTTCCAGGGCTAGTATTTCCTGTCAGCCATAAACTGCTCTGCCGCCATGATCAGAGGCATTGGGCTGGTGGTCGGCTTGGCTGAAGTTATAAATGGATGCTGCCCAAAGAGAAAAAGAAGAAATTAACTTTTCCTTTCCTCACAGGCTCAAACAGGCTTTCTCTGGCTACCAGAGAGATGCAGAAATGAGGGCACTCTGTGCACTTCTGTCTCCACCTTCAGGAATTTGCTACTACAGGCAAACATGGCTCACAATCCCACAAATCTATTCATCCAGATGTCTTCAGTTTATTGAGATTTGGTCTAGGTGACCTTGAAAGGCTCCTTCCAACCCATCCCAGGCAGGGATTCTCCTTTGTTTTCCTTTGAAAAGGCCCCAGACTGAAGGTTCTTAGGAGCGGGGCCCAACTGACGCCTTGGACTGGAGCAGATGAAGAGCCCCTGGCAGCGGGCAGCTGCTGCACCCTGCAGCCACTTTGCCTTTTACCTGCAGAAGTTCCTGGGCAGACCAGCGCCTCGTCTGTCCTCATCTGTCTCCAGGCAGCAGTGCAGGAAGTCCCGCAACCACGTGGACTGTTGCCTGGCGTTCTGCAGCTTTGGGGTGCCCCCGGTGCTTACCAGCTGTCAAACTGAGAGAAGAAGGAAATGCCATGCTCTACCTGTCTCCTTCGCATCCCAAACTGCTCCCTCCGACCCCACTGGACAAGCTCCATTCTCCTGTGGCACTTTCCTCCCTGCCAGAGGCTGGCACATGCATTTCCTACCCCAAGCAAAAGAACCCAAAGCCAGAGGTGGCCACTGCTACTCCAATATGCAAAGGCTCTCACTTTTACCCCTGATTTCATTGGCTGATGAAATTAGGAGCAACTCCAGCGGCAAAAGCATAGTTTCCTTCTCTGAGCACTGACACCAGCTCTACAGACGATTTAGAGGAGGGACTTCGGTCTAACTCTACTATTCCCAAGCATTATTCCATGAAATGCAGCTCAGCAGTGCTGCTCACTGCTCGCTTAGGCAGAGCTTCCATCAAGCAAAAGGCATCATGGTTTTGTGGTGCTCAATGGCAAAGGGATAATCTGGACAAGAAGCACAAGAGACTAGGTGGCCTAGATTTTGTTAGAGTGACAGCAGTATCTGTGAGGAGTTGCAGCGTACCATGCGAGAGGTTTTCATCAGGTAAGGAGGCACTCCTTCCACCATCTCCATGCCCACCAGGCCAAAGGACCAGATGTCCATTTTGGGGCCACAGGGCTTCCTGGTGAAAATTTCTGGTGCCATCCAGTAAGTAGTCCCAACAGCTGATCTCTGCTCTGCTCAGGGGTGAGCTGAGCAGCGAGGTCAAAATCAGCTGAGGAGAAAAAACTGCTCTGATCAAGCCAGCGTCAATAGAAAAGCAAACAAAAGAATTTGCCACTCTACCAGTGTCCAAGAAGGCAGCATGGAATCCACCTGCAAGAGGGGCCGTGCCAGCATTCCTCAGGCCTGCAGCCAAGGAAATATGCAATTGGCCACTTAGTAAAAGCCCCTAGTTTCAGGCAGTGGCTTTTAGTCCCCTGAAGTTTTAGACAGCAACTGCCTCGCATGGGAAGGGACACACACAACCCAAAGCTACTCCTGACACCTTCTTCCCAGCCACACCTCCCTGCACCTTGCAGCTGTGCTCTGTGCTTGCAGCAGGGCCACCTGCACTGCCACAGGCTCCACTCTTGGGGAACTGGCACTCACTCAAACGCAGCCCCACACCGCAGCCTGCCACAGCTGAGCCTGGCCAACAACACCCACCCAACCTGACAGATCCATCCAAGCCCAGGAGAATGTTGTGGCTTTTGATGTCTTGGTGGACCACTTGCTTGGAGTGAAGGAAATCCAGGCCTTGCAGGCACTGAGAGAGAAAAAAAGAAACACGAGCCTGAGAGTTCCTCACCTGATTTCATCCCACAGACAGGGAAGTGGCAAATCTGCAAGACCGACTTGCTGGGGGAGGGTGAGCCATGGCAGGACAGGCTGCTGGCAAGGACAAGAGCTTGCTGCTCCAACATGAGGGCAGCAGTACCTTTCTGAGTGAGGTTGCACTCTCTTTTGAAAGAGAAAGGCTAATTGTTCCTCTGGCCAGTGTCCTGCAAACAGAGACTGAAGGAGCACTGCTACAGTGGCTGTGCTCTCCCCAGCCAGACGACAGCGGATGCTTTGGCAAATACGACTTTGGGTGCAAGGCTCTCCTTTGAGGCTGACCTCTGTGAGAGTCCTGTGAGGAGCTCTTTGTCACTTTCCTGTGACTAGCTCTTTGTCACCTGTTTGCAAGGACCATCCTTCCCAAGCCTTGGGAAACACAAGTGCCATCCCTAATCTCCCGAGAGACAGCTGAGATCTCTCCTGCCATACGAGTCTCCCTAATGACATTGTGTAGAGAACCTCCATCCATGTATTCCATCACCAGCCAGAGTTCCTCGTCCACCACGTAGCTGAAAGAGAAAACAACAGCCTGGAGATGAATGCACTTGGTTACATCACCTGATGGATTCTTGTTTCCATGTGTCTCTCTTGGAGGAACACAGGAGGAAGTGAATTGTCATTCACGAGGCTCTACAGGGCTTGAACTCTGTGCAGCCTAAAAGATTTCTTGGTATCCACACCAATGCAAAACATGGCAAACAGGCCAAATGAAATGAAATCCACCGTGCTTTGTCAACACTTAAGGGAAAAAAAATCAAACCCCAAACCCAACAAAACAATGTGGAGAGAGGGCAGGAACATTGAGGCTGTTGGCTCAGTAAGATAGGCCCAAGTCAGGTCACTGAAAGTGCTCTTCAAACTAGGTATGCTGGAAAGATTAATGCAGCCCCAATGCAATCTCCTCCCAAGACTCTGTAGATCAGCTCAGAAACAGAAATTAACAGCTCCATCCTCTGCCAGAGAGCAAAGGAGTGGTTGAAGCTTTGGCTTGCAGGATGGGAAGGACCCTTCACTGCACAACAGCACAACCACTCACCTGTCTACATAGTTCACAGGGTTGGCGTTCTTATTGTCACGCATGACCTGGATTTCATTCACGCGCAGTTCATTGCTGCTCCCTTCCAGGAGACTGATTTTCTTTATGGCCACCTAAAACAACATGGAAAGCTATGAACCAAAGAAGTCTGTGGCACAAGAGCACAAGGGGAACATGGAGACAGTGATTTTTACAGGGATGGTAGAGCTGGGCTGGGTCAAACTGCCCTGTGACTGCACATCACAGGAACTCATAGCTGAGCTTGCAAGAGCCTCTTACACCCATTGCTTGGGTGTCAGTCCCAGGACACAGAGCCAGACACTCTTGGCCTTGTAAACCTGGCAGAAATACACTCTCAGCTTTCCACCTCCAAGCTCTAACAACACGTGCTCTGCCCACAGTCCTCCCCTGGGGTCTTACTTTATCATAACAATTTTCATTCACACACTCTTGTAAGCAGGAAACCATTTTGTGCCCATGAAAATGGAGCAAAACTGCTGGGAAACCTTTGGCAATTCTAGGAGGGGTGATCACTACTGCAGCAGCCACTGGCATTCTCCATTGCACAACAAGAAAGCAAACTCTTACAGACATGACAGATAAAATGCCATCCTAAAAAACATCCTAAATACCCTTCTGAAGGTTACCCCAATAAGAAATACAACCCAACATACTTTATGGAAATAATCTTGTGATGATGAAAACATCATGAAGGCTACCTGCGAAAAAGACAATCCTAGCACTTCCTCACTTCAGGAATTTTCATTTCCACTAAAACACTTTCCTTCACACCATTGACATTTACAATTTCTGCTGACTGTAAAAAGAAATAACCCACGCCTTGATCTTCTAGCCATACACGCTGGGCTCTGAGCAGAGCTTAGACCTGCAAGGGAGACCCCTTGCACACCTCTCCCTCTAAGCACAGTTCCCAAGAGCAGCACTGCAGGTTGCTAAGGAACTACCAGCATGATTCCCATGTATTTGCTAACAGCAAGAAATGAGAATTCAGGAACCCTGAGCTGCAGCCCCAAAGAGCAGTGCCATGCTCTAAGACACCACCTTGGCACTAAGACCCAGCTAGCGTTTCCTCCTCTGGAAGACAGCACCTGTCCTCCTTGCATTCCTTGAGGCAGCTGAGAAGGACAAAATCTCTCCCCACTCTATTTGGCAGGCAGACACTGCTTTGCACTTCATTCACCTTTGCAGCAAAGCTCTACTGGTGACCCAAGGCTCAGCCACAGCTCACAGCAGAGGGGAGGGCACTTGAGAGCTGCAGAAGCTGAGGCACTGCTTGATGCTTACCTCTTCTCCTGTGGCAGTGTCCACTGCTGTGCACACAATGCTGAAACCCCTAGAAACAAAACAGCAGTGGAGAAAGGAGACGTCCTTTAGTCCCTGCAAGTGCAGTCCAAAGGGAGGAAAAGTCCTGGGGCAAACCTCAAATGGGACACAACACATTCTGCTCTGGGTCTATTTTCCCTTTTCTCTTGCTGTATCTATGCACATGTGGGATTTTTTCAGGCACACACACGCTGGTTGGGCTTTCTCACACCTCTCCGTGGAGTCTATCTGCCAAACTCACGTGACACCACACAGGCCTTCTGAGAAGCCTGAACCCATGCAGCAGCCATCAGAGGAAAGGATCGAGACACAGATCCTTTCTCCAGCTGGCAAGGAAAGCAGTCTCCAGCCACAGCTGCAGCCACACCCACTGCTGCACACACAAATGGAGAAGTACTCAAAACAGAGAATCCTTAGACAGCTGCCTTCTGGCTCCAGAGCCATCAGCAGTTGCTTCTCTTTGCTACACCAGACCCAGGAAGGACTCTACTTTTTGGGTGACTTCTTGTACACTTGGCTTCTCCCAGGGGAAATGTTGCCAGTCAATCCAATTGCAGGCAGCAGAGCTGGCTTTCAAAAAGGAAGGGCTTGGTGGATTCTCTGCAGGAAAGGCCTAAAGCCCACAGGATCCACGAGGACTCTGCCATCAGGCAGATGATGTCTTTTCCTCTAGAGTGCATTGACATTGGGCATTTCCCTGAAGCTTTGGCTTTTGCCACCTCAGCTACAAAAGAGACCTCCTTCTTTCATTTCTGCGTTTGGCTTCTCGGCTAGGTGGTGGTCATCCTGACCACTGAATCTTGTTTTCAGCAAAATACTGGAAAGAAATGGTACTGAGAACTGTTCCCTGACAGCTCTCGGCTACTAATTTGGCCTTTGGGGCAATGAAGTTTTTCCTCCCTTCATTCCCATGTATTCTGCATTCTATTGAGGCATGCAAAAATTATTTCTCCTAAGAAAAGCGGCAAAGAGGTGCCACACGCTTGAGGGACAGGAGATGTGCCAGGTGCTGTTCTTTGCTGCAGAAAAGACATTGCCAGCATCCAGGTGTCTTTGCCAAGCCTTCAGACCACAGCTATAAATGCTGACCAGTCATAAGAGCTGGGAGCATCTCAATGCAGTATCTGAACATCTTTGGAGCTTGCCTGACGCTGGGGAAATCACGCTGACATCACGCTGGGGAGATGTGACACCAGCAGAATACATAGCCCCTCCCTTTGAAGAAGGAACTGTGGCTGCACTCACCCTTTGCCAATAGTTTGCAGCTCTGTGTATTTAGCCTCGGGATCTCCCTTGCTCACCAGCATCCCTGGAAGAAACCAAAGGAAAGATGCTCACTTCCAAACACACATCCCTGCAGCAGATCAGAAAGGCAGCCCCACTCTCTGGGACACGGCCCTTTTTCCTCAGTCAGTCAGGGAACAAAAGTTCCACCTCCACAAGCACACCACCACCACCACCACCAAAACAGCAGCAGCAAGACAAGCAGTTCTGCAGCACAGATGGCCTGCACAAAACTAAAAGTCTAAACTAAAAACTAAGCACATGGAGAAACAGTCAGAGGAGACAGGGATCAGAAAACCTTAAGCAAGAGAAGTGATTGTTGTCTGTAAACATTAAGGGCAGCAGGAAGAACAAAACCTTTCTCTTCTTGGGTATAAACACTGTAACATTCAAAAAAAGCTTAAATCCTTGCAAACATCCAAGGCATCTTGGGTTCTGGAATTCGTTTTTGTCAACAGGTGCCCTTTCTGGAACAGGAAGAATATTGCCAAGTGCCTCCAGCAGAGGCACAGCCTCCACCTTTCAGCACTTGGCCTAAACAGTGACATTCTGCCTTTGAAGAGCAGCAGCCCATGTTAGAAGCTACTGTGATGAGCCTTAGGAACAAGGTGCCTCAGCCTTTAGAACCGGCTAAGCTCTCAACATGACCTTGGCCTTGCCTCACGGGAGCTAGGCCCAGAGAGCTCCTTGAGGCCTACTCATTTACTAGGTCACAGCCTCCTGCTCAGCCAGAAACAATCTTTGCTTTGCCTTTAGTGCAGAGGGAAGCTCAGGCAAAGCCAAACCAGGCCGAGCTGCCCTCAGGGCCAGGAGCAACACCCCAGTGCTCTCTCTCCACCTGAGAGCACAACCACAGGTCCTGTGTGGAGGCCTCACCTGACACTCAGCTGAGGAGGAACAAGAGGTGGGAGAGCTCATGCTGACACATGCACACATAAGGCACTGCTCCAGCAGACAAGGAATACACAGGACATACTCAGCATGGGCAGGCACTCATCCTCTGTCCTCTCTTGCAGCTGCTCTGTGCTGCTGGAGGAACTACTCGTGCTCCAGGTGCATGAGCTGCTCGTGCTCCAGTTTCCAGCCTGGGGACTGGAGGCTTCCTCAGAACTTGCAGCTGCAGCTTGTGCAGGTGCCCAGACAGAAGAGCTGGAGCTCTGGAACAAGGAATGAATTGGGGTCAGAAAGGTGCCTGGCGGAGATGACCCTCCCATCCCACCTCATATGCAAGCCCCTAGGAAGGTGCTGCTGGCCACATCCAGGGCTCTTCACTGTGGACAGTCTTACAGAGGAATGGTTAAATAGTCGAGGACATGATACAATAGAGCTAGTCAAAAAATAAAGAGAACGTGACTAGGAGAAGGTTGCTGAAACCTTGAGCACAGATGTTCTGTAACAAACCAGAATGTTGAAGCTAGACTGATATGCAAAAAGAGAAACATGTATGGGGAGGTGATAACTGCAGGTATGCAGAAAAAGAAACATGTATAGAAAAGTGATAGCCATAAAGCTGACCAAGCAGAATAAATGCGCAAATAGCATGCTAACCAATCATGAGCTGAGCTTTTGCAATATGTATAAGCTAATTTGCAATATGTATGAGCTAATTAAGAAATGTATAAAATTATGTAATCATTTACAATAAACTGAGACTTGTTGATCATGATAGCATGAGACTCGTCTCCCGCGACCCTCGCGCAACACTTCACCTCTCAGCTTTCGCTGCCCACTTCTCCAACTCAAGGCACAAAATCCAAAGGCTGCTTTTACACGAGGGAGAAAATGACACCAAAGACACTGCTAACCAAAGCAGGCACTTACTGATGTAGGCTGCTCAGGCTATGGGCTGGCAGCACAGGAAGGTTCATTGGCCTCTTCCTCCTCTTCAGGCTCTTCCTCGGCTACAGAGGCAGCCAGAGCAGGTGCTGGCACTGCCCTTGTGCTCTGTGGACAGAGAGCAACCTGAGGGACAGGGAGGAAGCTGTCCTTCAGAACCTTACATATATTCAGCTACAGGCCCTGCTGTTTCTCAGCTGTTCCTTTAGCTACTGACAGCTGCTCTGTGGAGAGCATCAGGTCCCTCCAGGAGACAGTGTCTCCTCCATCTCCTGCAATCTTGTGAACTGCATCTTTGCACAGCTCTCTTCACCGGGACAGGGAGCCTGCACAGCCACTGGGCACAAAGGGCCCCAGGATCATCCAAAGTCACCCTAATGCTACCTCGTGTCTCTTGATAAGACAAGTTCTTGGCCCCCACCAGAATAGTGGGAAACTGATGCCTAAATGCCCAAGTTCCACACCCCTTTTCCAGACCTCAGTGGCTGGGGGAAAGGCTCTGGAAGGGCTGGAAGGATTCCAGCCCTCAGCGTCTTCAGCCATGCATGGGAGGTGCTGTCTGATCAGAAACTTGCAGCTTGTCTTTGCTCCAGCCACAGGGCTACCCAGAGCTGCCACTTACTGATGCTGGATGCTCAGGCCCTGGGGTGGCAGCAGCTGCAGCTTGCTTGGCATCCTCCTCCCCCGCTTTGACCTCTTCTGGAAGGCACACAGTCACAGGAGGCTCAGAGGTTGGCTTTGTGCTCTGCACACAGACAGCAGTAGGAGGGACAGGAACCTACAGCTCTAGACCTACATGCACTAAGCAGAAATAATCTGGAGACAAAAGGGACTCTAAGTTGTTCAAATTCAAGTAAAATGCGCCAAATAGGCAGGATTGCACTCTCTTCTACAGGAGAAACCCCATCGTAGCTCAAAGCACCAAGCGACCCCACTTTCATCTGATTAAAAGCTCTGAAATGGAACTGGAGAAAACAGCCAGGGATCCTCCTCCTTCTTCTCTTCCACCTGCTGCTGCTGCAAAGAGCCTGGACTATACTTTCACTCATCCTACCAGGCTGGCACTGGACTGCAACAGGCACAAGCTCACAGCTTGCTGCTACACAATTGCCAAACACTTCCAGCGCCAAAGGCTCCTTTCCCACTTAGCAAAGGACCGGATTCTCTCCAGGCACGGGCAATGTGACCTGCAACGCACAAGGGAAAAAGAACTGGATGCTCTAAGAAAACTGCCCATGCTGGACAAGCCCACCAAAAAGGCAACCCAAAGATAGAAGAGTTTGCTTTCACTACATCCCTCCAGCAGCAACCCTTGTGCCACACAGCAAGCAAGACAACAGCACGAAAGCCTTTTGTCCTCTTTGTCCTCTTTGGCCACTTAACCCAGAGAAACTTGAAAACAGGAAAGTCCAAGTGGTTCTGTAACAGTCAGTCTTTCTGCCCCACCCCACCCAGCAGGAGCTACAGCTCCTCTCTTTCCTCTACTTCACTTTCTGAAGAGATTGCATGCAGCAATTGCCATGAGCTTGCCCAAAACGTTGCCACAGAAAAGCTTCGCCCAAGTGCCCCTTAGCCATGATGGCAGTTCTATTGTGACACAGCATGGGAACAGCTCCTGGGTGCGGGAGCATGCAAGAACTCTTCTGAAATGTCTATCTCGGAGGCCTTTTCCGAGCTGATTCTGTGACTTCATCACTGAGCAAATGGCTCTTTTAGCACACAGGAAGTGTCAAGTTCCACAGGCACATCCTGCGATGAGGGAATGCAGACAAGAAGATGCTTCCCCTCAGTCCTAGAGAGCAGCGCACAGTTTGTACACGGACACCTGCCAAGCTCTCCCAGTCTTCCCATCTTGGAAAGATGCTTGTCTTGCTTGAGCCAGCAAACAGAGGAGATTCCAGACTCCACTGCCACAGCCCATGCCATGGCGGGAGCAGAAGCCCTGCAGGCTACATCACAAATGCTGCCCATGGCCTGCTGGCTAGAAACATCCCCTTCTTAGCCCGAGCTGTTGACAGCAGCTTTACCCAACTAAAGGCCTCTCTGTGCCATTTGGGTTTCCATATGCTGCACCAAACAAAAACATCTACTCATGTGCCAGGTGGGTGAAATAGTACCCAGAATAAGCCACGTAAAAAGCCGTGCAAACTGCAGCACACACTCCCTCCATGGCTTGAGCAGTGCTGCTCAGGTCTGCATCAGAGAACACCTGTGAGGAAAAACAAAAATACTCAGGATCCTGTCAGGGTGCAGCCCGCTGGCAGAGACCTCCTCGATTAGTAGGTTCTGCCTGCCGTGAGCATGCCAAAGAGCTGCTCTGCACACTGAGGCCTTCTGTGCCACAGCACTTGGCCTTGACAACGCTGGGATGTGGCCCTGACATCACAATAGCAGCCGCTCTAGCCTGCTTTCTGAATTCATGCAGAGAATCAGACCATCTCTACTGCTATCGACAAAAAAAAGCACCTCTGTCTCCTATGTTTTCCTCTGTTACAAAGCAGCCCAAAAAGCCCTCCTAGTCCATAACCTATTGCTCAAGATATCTAAGAGTAACTCCAAAAACACATCAAGTCCCTATAGCCCACACTGAGAAGCTGAGCAGTGAGAAGGAACTAAGTTGTGAGGAACGACATTAGTGATCTTTGGCCACTAATGATTTTGAGCAAGAACCAGAAGCTTCTAGCTGGATCTTCCCTAGGTCTAGAAAGCACTGAACAAGGAGTAGCACTACTTTAATTACATTTAGATGTCTCTCCTGGGTACAGGCATTAGGTAGAAAAAAACAACCCTTATGCTTTCTGTTTTGGAAGGAATAAAAGTGGAAGTTTCTTAATATCCGGCCACAAATCTTTGTAGTCTTGACAGCTGAGAAACACAGGAAACTGAAATCCTTGTTGTGGGAGAGTAGAGGAGATTACTGGCTCAAAACATTTCAGGTGCTTGTATGTGGGGGAAGGGGCAGATCAGGCCTTGCTCTGGTGAGGCAATGCCCTGCTCTGCACACCCCACACCCCCAGGCCTGTATCCCAGCCCCACGGTGGCCACAGATCTGTCACACACAGGAGGCAATGCTCCACACCTGCGTCTGGAGCCCCTAACCTAGCTTGTAAATGGCCAGGTGAGTGGGAGCCCCACGTGAGGGAAGGCATCAGGAAAGCCAGAAGGTATTTAACTCCAGATATGTGGCAACCACATGTCTTGGCCTTACCTCCTATTGGAATTTCTATTAGCTGAACAGCGCTGCAGCCAGGAGTGGTAGCTATGTTGGTTCTTTTCGATATCTTTTCTTTCAGTCTCTCTTCATTCTTCCAATTCCCTCCTCTCAGATTTTTGGGTAACTTAAAATCTAATAGGCTGAGAGTTTGCTAAGTTGAATGGGCTAAGTTAATGCTTTATGGAATGTTTTATGTTGATTGAATGGTGCTCTAAACTTTTTGCCAAAGTGCTCTGATTTTCTAAAGTTGCTAGTGAAGGGTTTTTGTTGTTTTGACCTCTTGAGAATATCTTGTCAGTATTTCTCCTCCCTCTCTAACTCAGACTACATTAATAAGCTTCAGTCCTTTTAAAGTGTTTCATTGAGTGAAGTTTTTGGAGCCTTACATTTTAATTGGTGCAGTGAGCAGGGTACTCTTGAGGTGACACGGGTATTTTATACAGCAGTAACTACTTGTCACATAATAAAGGAGAAATAAATTTTCAGTCAAAGCTGGTATTTTCTGACAGAAAAGTAATGGAATCCTGCGCCAAACTGCTCTTCACTGACAGATTTGCTAAAAGCTTATAAAGCTTGTCCAGCCTAAAAGAGAGAGATGGGGACTGAGAAAAACAAGCACCATCCACAGTTACTTGCAGAGAAAATACAAACTTGGGTAAAAGAAACCTAAAAAACCCTAGTAAGGGACAAGGCCTAGGATCCATATGGGTGAAGGTTTGACTTAGAGAGATATATGTTGATGAGCAGCAAGAGAAGGAGATGATTGAGTTGCAAATTGCTACAGAGGCTGAAACAACAGCCAGTCTCAGCCAGAGCAAGAATTGAATGTAGGGAGGAAGCTAGCCCCTAAAACCTGAGAAACCAGTTAAACCCGCTTGTCCAGAGCCAAAGAGCTTTAGAGTTGCAATTAAAAACTGCTAGGGAAGGCCTGCAACCACTGTCCTCCAGACTCGAAGAAGACGAGTGCCTCCCTAACTAAACATCACCCCCCACAGCCCTTGGGAGGAGCTTAATGCGTCAGAGTCAAACCTCTCCCCTCATACTAAACTCCGCCCGCCCCTAAAAAATAAGGAGGTGGGACTATTCGAAGATCATGTCACCTTCCTCCACTCCCTGAAGGAGAGGTTTGACTCAGAAAAGCTAATTTTATTCCCTCCTCCTCACCCCAAGCCCTGCCCATTGATAAAGAAGGAATTTACTTATCAAGAGGCAGAATGCACGGTAGTGATATCTCACTCTGCATCAGAATTGGTTAAATTACATGGGAAAATTAGCAATAATCCCAAAGAAAGTGAAATGGAGAATGTTTTGAGAATTTTTCTAATGGGGGGATGAAACAAAGCTTTTTGAGGAGGAAGCACATGGCAAAAAGCCCTGGTCTTGTGCTCAAGGAACAACCTGTTGTGTGAAATGTGTGGACCCCTTGGAGGAGCGAGAACTCCTATCTATCCCCACTACAAAATGTGCTAAAATTACTGGGAGAGTGTGGGAGGCAGCTGGCCTCCAAGCAATGCATGAAAAACAGCTAATGCCCCATTGACCTTCTGCATCACTGTTATCTACTTCAAAATTTAAGAATCAAGAGAGAAAACAAAATCTTGGCACCACCTCCTAAAAGTGAGTTCGGAAAGGGTGGTAAATTCAAATATCCCAAGAGGCCCTCTGGAAATAAAATGGGAAATAAATGGAGATTTATGAAGCTTTGCAAACTGCTCCTGCAGTGCCTCCTTCTGGCGGGTATTGAGCTTTGTCTGCCATCAGAGGCTGGAGGCCAAACTACTGCTGCTAGAGAATATGTAACCTTTAGGATAAAATGCTTTTATCATCATGCAAGTTTGTTGTTTCGGTCTCACTAATAACCCTGAATGTTCAAGTATATCCTCACCGGTCGGGAGACTGATTGTATGTCCAAATGTGGGATGAAGAGCCACTTAACCAGAAGTGGGAAGGACTTTTGGTCTCATGGCCGTGAGATCTACAGCTGGAGACTCCTAAATTACGCAACTGAAGTCAGCTCTGGACATGGAATTGTATTGGGTGGTACAGAAAACATACTATCAGATAAAGCTGCAATGGAACAAGAAACTCTAAAATGAAAGACAATAAATGGTTTATCTTTCTGTTCATTTCCAGAGCGATGTCCACAGTATGGCAGCATAGTTGTTCCTGAATTAGTCAACCATCCCAGGAGGGCCTTCTGTCTAATGGATGCAATAGCAAGTATGGCTTCAAGTGCCAGAGGGGTAGGAGAACAAGAAAGAAGAGAGCAATGTCCCTGTTCTTTAGGACCACTCTAACATCACACACATAGAACAAATACTACCTGACCTTTGGAAAAAAAATTTGGTTTATGGACTTCAGTCCAAATTTAAAAATCTGAATATAACAGAATGTGTAGATCTGACAAAAAAAACCATGTTACCTAAAACAAAAGCTCTCAAAAGAATGGCTGGCTACTCTAACCTAAGTCTGCCTACATGGTGCTAAGAATCCTGACCAGTATTGTTAATGTACTAGATAATTTAAATAAAATAACTTCTGCCAAATAAGTTTTATTAGTGATTGTTGCTTTCTTGATGTCTTGTAAATTTCTTTTTACGGGGTTTCATTGTTGGTTTGATTAAAGGATCACCAAAACTTTCTATGGCAGAGAACACAAAAGAATACCAAGTGGATAGTTCCTCCTTATGAAGTAGGTTGAAGTGGGACATGGAAAGATGAAGTGGTGACAGGACTGAAGAACTGTTGTTCTTCACTGCATTAAGTGTTTATGTGTTTTTATCTTGATAAGTTTTAAGACATTTATGTTCATATATTTTATATAAGTTTGTTACAAGCAATATTTTTAAATTTTTGTATTTTCTCTCTGGTTGCCACAGTGGGTGGAGAAGATTCCTCCCTAAATTTACCTTAGGCAAATTTTTATACCTCTTTCCATCTCCTCAGAGCAACACATAAAATTACTACACCAAAGCAGGTAAGTGTAGTAATGGTAGGCGATGTGTAGAGCATGACTGTGAAGAAGGGCATTGTGAGGAGTGGGCTTGTAGAGAATTCTCAGAGTCAGATTGAAAATCCATATAATTCTGCTCATCTGTATGCTAACATTGAGAGGAAACATGCAGATGTGGGAAAACTACGGTATAGAGATGTCATTGAACAGGAATTGAAGTTTGAGCTTCAACTCTGGGAACAGATTGGTCATGTAGCAAAAGCAGAAACAGCAGAAATACAAAACACAAAGAAGAGTCTGTAGTTTGAACAAAAGCCTTTTAAGCTAAAACATAGGTGCCTTAACAAACAAAACATGCACTCAGCATTTAGTGAAGTTAGAGAAAATCTTCTAATGTAGCAATATAATCTTATGTAGAAAATTAGTACAAGGTTATAGAGCACAGTGAAAATGAATTGTGAAAGTCACATTGTAATAAGGCCCACGTGGGATAATGCAAATGGTAATTGGTTCTTAAAGATGCTAACAAACTGGTTGTCAAATGCTAATTGGCTAAAAAGTTTATTTAAGGAAGTATAACTTTTGCAACTTTGGCTTCTAGTGCTATGGCATGGATTTAACACTTTGTTGTCTCACCCTTTCACCATGAGACTGATAAAATAAAGACTTTTGTATCGCCTTCTAGTCACCCCATCTCTATGATTTAGTAGTCCTGACAGGGCATGGGGAACTGTTGGTGGCCCCTGGAAGCAGGGAGGAAAGGGGGGCTGATAGAGGAGCATAGGTGGCAGCTGGAGAGTTCTCTCCAGCTGTAGACAAAGAAGGCATAAGTGGTTAAGCAGACAAAAGACAAGTTCGGGTTTGAGAACCACTGAAGGGTTGGGTAAAGTCGGAAATGCATTTGCTGTCATCCCAGTACCTTGACTGAAGTGATATGCTGAGGAGGTTAGAACCTCTTGAGTTTTGTTATATCTTTGACCCACACCCCTGAGGCAATCCAGATGATTACGACTATTAAGTCATTTCAGACGACTTTACTGAGAAAGGTTGCTCTGCTGTCATTTTCTGAAACGCAGTGAAATGATCCCTCTCTGGGTGCCTGCTCCCTTCTCTGCCCCACATGACAGCCAAATCGAGCCCATTGCCAGCAGGAGGGGTGTGCAAATGGGGGATATCCTGGGGATAGATGGCCAACACAGAGCACTGCTATTGTGATGCCAAATGTCTGGTGTGGAGAAAAGTTCTTGTGTGTCATTTTGCAAACTGAGCTTCCTATCCCCTTTCAAATCTCTTCACATGCTCTGTCAATAGTACTTCATTTCCATGATGGGAATTCTGAAGTGCTTTCAAAAAAGATTTGCCTGAAAGAGAACAGGTCTGGCTTGCAGTTCATCATTGCTCTGCAGGCCTTAGGAAATGACTTTGTCGACCCTTACTCACCTACTGCCCAAAAACTGCATGTGAATGACTGAAGCTTTGCCAGCTGTGACG
The DNA here is from genome assembly GCA_013400775.1 of Chaetops frenatus. Lineage (NCBI taxonomy): Eukaryota > Metazoa > Chordata > Aves > Passeriformes > Picathartidae > Chaetops > Chaetops frenatus. The sequence goes on along the minus strand of VZTR01016444.1, from coordinate 41,024 downwards.
GTGCCCCGAAGAGAAGGCAGTTGGGGGAAAAATAATAACTTAGCTGACAATCAGAGAGGGGAAGGTGCAAAGAAAGGAAGAGGTAGAAATGCCAAAGGAATGAGAGGACTATGTACAGAAGTTGAAAGTAGCAAAAAGAAAAAAAGAGTGATTGAATAAAATACTGAAAAAATTAAGCAAGGCTTCTCCCAGTGCTGGATGGTGCATTAGGAGATGGTGTCAGCATCCCAAAGCCATCACCTCAGCCTTGACAGATCCAGGCAGCCTTTTTGACGGTGTTTTCCTACAGGGCACACAAGCATTCATAAGCCTTTGATTAGTTTGTTTTCCAAATAAAGAGAGTGATATTAAGTTTGTTGTAGATGTTTTCTCTAGGGAACATGAAATGCATTTTGAATCCAGTTTGAAAACATAATTGGCCATTGCTTGAAAAACTCCCCAAAGACACTTGTGCTACTTCACTGAATTCTCCTACCAGTGTGCAAAGATTTCATTAAATATTTTAAATAAAGCTTTTTATTTTAAATGGATTAATTAGACGTCTAAGTACTTGCAAGCATAGACTACTGCTATCAGGATCACCCATCAGCTGGAAAATATATCCAAAGAATCACCTTCTGAAGAGAATGTCATACATTGTAAAGCAGTTTTGTTAGTTTGTTTGTTCACGTGTAGCCAGAAGAAATGTGCAACCTGAAAACTAATTAGACTTCATTTAATCAGGATGGGGGAAAAGACCTATATATTAATGCAAAAATGAGTGTAACAAAGGTTGGTATCACTGGGTTTTGGAGTGTACTTGGGTGCCAGGACCCACACAGAAGGTGGCCTCCAACATGTGTTGGTCATCCCCTTGTGATGTCACGTACTGTCACCTGGCAGTGAACTGTGATGTTTCTAGGGTTAGACAACGACCTCACATCCCTTGGGGCTTTCATTCAGGCACAGAGAGAACCTGATTCAGGCTGGCTCAGATCTGATTTTCTGCCATGTGTGTCCATGAGATCTGCAGGATTGAGCACAAGGACAGCAAGGGACCAAGGTTTCTCCATTTTGTTCCGATGTGTGAGATTCTTTTGTAGTGCCAGTGATGGGGAGCAGCTTCTCAGCACTCCCTGATTTTCCATGGAGAACAGACAGAGCCATGGGGACAGAGTGGAGCTGCCCCATTTGCCACGATGAGCAAGAGGGTATCGCTTATGTGATACCCTGTGGCCATGAGTTCTGCATGGGCTGCATCCTGCGTTGGGCAGAGAAGAAACCAGAGTGCCCACTCTGCAGAAGATTGATAGAGTCTGTCAGGTATTCTCTGCAGGAACAAAAATACCTAGAGTGTGTCATCACACCCCAGGGAGAATCACCAGAGACCAGCAGCCAAACAGAAAGATCTCTTGGCCTCCTGGATAGAAACAGCTGCCAGCGCCCTGGAGCAGCTCCTCTGCAATGGACATCCTCCCCAGGTGAGCAGGGGCCTGCAGGGACAGAAGCTGTGGGTAGCCTCCTGCCCAAGGTCTGGGCAGAACTTTTCCAAAAAGAAGAACATATTCTTGACCCCATGCTGCCCTGGCTGCGCCAGAGGCTGGAGGCAATATATGGGTCCCAGTGGTGGCTGGCAGTGAGAGCAGAAAACAGCATCTTGTATAGTCTGTGCATCTGTGGTCCAGATGGGGAGGTCATGGTCCAGATGCTGCAGCCTCTCCTGCAGGAATATACAGAACAGCTGGTTGATGGCACTGTCGATTTCATTGTGGGCCAATGCAGTGAGGAGGCCCAGAGGCTGCTGCGCTCCCACGCTGCTGGGAAGGAGGACAACAGCTCTGAGGCCAGTTCCTGCTCCACCAGCTCCACCAGCTCCCAGGGAGGGACTTCCACCTGGCAGCCCTGCAGGCTCTGACATGGAGGACCAACCCAGCACATCAGAAGCTGCCCTCTGTGCCCTCCGCATCCTCCAGCGATCTGTGCCGATTGGTACAGAGCAGGTGCCGCCCCAGAAAGAGCAGGGGGAGGTGGTGGTGGCAACTTCCTCTGCCCAGGGCAGCAGCCACAGTCCCACTGAGCCTTGTCAGGGCTGGGAACAGGTGCAGAGGGGGCCCCAGCACCCCACAGAAAGGAGGGCCCCCAGCCCCCAGGACTCTCCATGGAGTACAGATAGGCCATGGAGCTGCGCCATCTGCCGTGATGCTCACAAGGATGCCGCTTATGCAATGCCCTGTGGCCACCAGTTCTGCCTGGGATGCATCATGCATTGGACAGACAGGAAACCAGCGTGCCCAGTCTGCAGCAGAACAATTCTGATTGTCAAGTTTTCTCTGCATGAAGAAGATGACTATCTACAGTGTCTTGTAACAACCTCTGGAGAGTTGCCAGAGACCTGCAGCCAGGCAGGAAGAGCTCCCAGCTACTTGGCTGAAAACAGCCCCCGCTGCCCCATGCCATTGCTGCCATCTTCTCGTCAGGGGACACTGTCCCCAGCTGAGCAGGAGGCTGTGAGGCCAGAGGCCGTGGGGGGCCTCCTGCCCAAGGTGTGGGCAGAACTTTTCCAAGTTCAAAAACATCTCCTAGACCCCATGTTGCCCTGGTTGTGTCAAAGACTGGAAGCAATATATGGGTCCCAGTGGTGGCTGGCAAAGAATGCAGAGGGACACATCCTGCAGGCCCTATGCCTCTGTGGTCTGGATGGGAAGTTGTTGTTCCAGATGCTGCAGCCTGACCTTGAGGGATATACAGCACCGCTGGTCTACGGCCTTATTAATGTCATTGTGCATGGTTGCAGCATGGAGGCCCAGAGGCTACTGCAAACACACAGTGCTGGAGAGAAGGACCACAACCCTGCAGCCAGCTCCACTAGCTCCTGGGGGCAAAATCCTACCTCCCCTACAAGCAACCCTGAAGGCTCTGATATGGAGCACCAAGCCAGCACCTCACAAGCTGCCTTCTGCAAGGATACTGGCTGTCTGCCATCTGTGTCCTTGTCTCCAGAGCAGGTGCAGACCCAGAGGGAGCTGAGGGAGCTGGAAGAGGCAGGTTCTGCCAAGGTCAGCAAATGCAGACCCTCTGCTTCCATCCAGGGCAGGAATTTCTCACATGGGGGGTCCCAGCACACTCGGAAGAGGAGGGCCTCCCGCCCCCAGAACTCTCCCAGCCCTGCAAGAGGCCACTCCAGTGGTGGCACAATCAAGGCTCCAGCAAGTCTTTATTCAAAATTCAGGTAATAAATTGTTATTTTCCTGACACCGTCACTGGGTACTGGTTTGTCTCCATTCACCTGGGGCCTGTCCCTGATCCCATGACCTTCTACCATCCAAAGATCCACGGAGCTCCAGGGCCCTGCCGGTGGTACGTTCTCCTGCAGGAAATCCTGGTGCAGCTATGACAGTGCAAGAGGTTCTGAGTGAAAAGGGAAGGTGTATTTACATAGGAGAATGTGCCAAAAAAAGGCTGATGGTGCCTATGCACAAATGGAATGAATATGCTGCTCCATGCAATGCCTTTCTCTGTGGCCAAGGGGACAGGCAGGATGCTGCAGTCCCTTGGTCAGAGGAGTTTCTGGGCAAACAGGCTGGCAGGATAGGTCCTGCCATGTGACTGAAAGGATGATGTCCCTTCCAGGGTACAGGGCACTTAGGCTTCAGAGCAGCTTCTCAGAATCCAAACACCACTTTGTAGGGATAACCAGAGTTTTGTGGCTGATCACAGCAATCAGAGCAGAGTGGCTCTGGCAAAAGAAAACAGTGGCCTTGATACAGCTTGTAAAGCTACATTTGCATGAAGAAATGGGTTTCCAGGAAGACTCTGCTTAGCTGACCCCTTGGCTGATCCTCAAAGTCAGGAAATGTCTGGCTGATGGAGTGATTCTCCTTCTCTCCCTCTCTCCCTCCTGCCGCCTCTCTCCCCTTCCCTCTCTCTCCCTTTCCCCTCTCACTTCCTTCCTTCCTGCCTCCCTTCCTCCCTCCTTTTTTCCACTTTCTCTTACCCATCTCTCTTCTGCCTCTCTGTCTCACTGAAGAGAACAATTGATGGGACCATCCCACCAAGTACATCCCACCAAGACCAGGATCTTGGTCTTCCTGGAGTAGAAAGAAGCTTGTCCCTTGTACCTTATTTTGGAGAGACTACAGCTCCTTCCTGTGTCTATGGGATCAGGTTCTATTGCTGGTGTTTTTGAGAAGCACTGATACAACAGCACCAGCTTCCAGAAGCATGGCAGGCATGGTAAGCAGAGAGGAACCTGGCACTGTGGGCAAGTTCCAGTGGCAGTGGGTGGGAAGGTATTGTGGTTTAACCCAAGTCATCAACCAAGCATCGTGGAGGAGAAGGATAAAAGGCAGCTGTCAAAGGTTGCAGCAAAGAAAGTTCCACCCCCTATCATGAGCTGGCCAGAGAGAAAGAGAGGCAATGTGTGTCAAAATTAGAATACTGATGAGAAAGAGCACGAGCAGAGATGTGTAACTGCATGAATAGCAACTTAACACGTATATTGAACAAGATTTTTAGGAGCTACTGACTCCATTGACAAATATGAAATATGTTAAATCATTTTCAATTCCCAGGATATTCTTGATGCAGACATAAATACTTATTTGCACAGTCAGTGTTACATAGTTGACATCTAATTAGTTACAATATGTTTTATGTAGAAAAACCAGGCACCATGCAGCCACTCTCTCACTCCACTACCAGGGGCAGGGGAGAAATTTTCATTGTTGTGTTCTGTATACTTATCAAGGTTACTTCCACACTTGCAGCATCTATTAAATGGCCCATTTACTTTTTGTGTGGCACTTTTGAAATGATTTATTTTGCTTTGAAGTAGCCACAGCTGCTGGTAAATTGAAGAGCTGCGATTATATTTGGGACATATTAGCTGTATGTCAGAGGGGAAAGAGTCATGTTTCTAGGTTTAACTTGTAAACATGAAAATAAAATTATTCTGGTGGTAATATTCTAAGTTTGTATTGCTATTACAGTGGTGCAGTTATGTTTAGTATTTCTCAAAGATTCCAAAACAGTCCTGCAGCCCCTCAGCTACTGCTTCACTTATTTGTATATATGGGTGTGATTCATTCTGCTGTTTTTTCCTCTCTCCTTTTTCTCTTACCTCCTTTATGGCCGTTGTGAGACAAAAACATGTGTGAATTCCTTTCTGACCTGGAAGCTTCTTCCACCTCTCTTTGCTGCCCTGTCTCCCTTTCCACCTCGATATAATGTTTTCCCCTTTCCTACTATTGAAAATTCAACATTTTATACACTCAGGTTCTGTAAATTTACTTCCTGTTGGCTCCCTGTAGAGGGCCACAGTGTGAGTTTCCAACATTTAAAAATCGTGGTTCATAAGAATCTTATACTTATTATGCTGCAATACTATCTGCACTCAGCTAAATTGGAATCCATAATGCCACTGGCTCTCCATGATTAGGTAACAATTAATAGTTCCAAAATCGTTTGAGGAGAAATAAGGACATGAGGGGATATGAAAAGAATATAATTTTTCTACATAAAACATATTGTAACTAATTAGATGTCAACTATGTAACACTGACTGTGCAAATAAGTATTTATGTCTGCATCAAGAATATCCTGGGAATTGAAAATGATTTAACATATTTCATATTTGTCAATGGAGTCAGTAGCTCCTAAAAATCTTGTTCAATATACGTGTTAAGTTGCTATTCATGCAGTTACACATCTCTGCTCGTGCTCTTTCTCATCAGTATTCTAATTTTGACACACATTGCCTCTCTTTCTCTCTGGCCAGCTCATGATAGGGAGTGGAACTTTCTTTGCTGCAACCTTTGACAGCTGCCTTTTATCCTTCTCCTCCATGATGTCAGGAGGAATCTGAGTTCATCTTTCTTTGATCACCAGAGCTAAGGCAGCAAAGCCTTCTGCCCCTGCACTTCACCGTTAGCTTTTGCTGTGAAGAAACCAGCCTTCCTACTATTTATAAGCACCACTTCTCAGGTCATGAATGCCAGCTCCCTGACCATCTAAATGTAGCCTAGATTTTATAGGATGTTTTTCCTTTCACAATGCATAAAACCTGAACAAATTTTTTCTAATTTGTTTCTGTTTTGTTTGTATGATTGGGGTTTTTGTAATAAGATGCTGTAAAAAAAATCACATATATCTGCAAAAACATTCAACCTACACCTTCACCACAGCTATGTAGACTTTTTTTCTGACATAGATGATGTCAGAGAGACAATGAATACTTGAGTACTGCTGTTGTCCTTTGTAGGAATAATACTAGAAATGTGAATGTAATTTCCTATTCAAATATGCATTTTTTTTGTACTCTGAAATTGAACTTCTAGATTCTTCTCTAACTGTTCATGAAGGATAGAAGGCAATTATTTTCTCATAAACTGTATTAGTTCTTATGTCTAGTTTAATATAGGTAACAGTGAATTCTTAATGACTATTAAACTACATCAAAAGTATGGGGTTCTGGAGTTTATCTGAGCTCCAGAAGTTCCTTATCAGTAAAAAGGTAAGTGCCTGATGCTTTGGGGGAGATATTACACATAAATCTGTTAGATAAGTAAGTACTGAAGATAAGATTTACATTCAATGTTAAACTTGTCAAATATTTTACTAATAGCTACTTTTATGAAAATACTTGCTTGAAAAGGTACATTTTTATTTTCCCTTTAATGGAAAAGGAAATTGAGGGCCTCTGACAAATTCTGTTCTCTGTGTCCAAGTTAGGCTGTCCCTTTATTTCTAAGTGTCTTGGTCTGAAAAGACAGGTGTCTCCTAGGGAAGGCAGGAGCCTCCCTTGAAGAGGAAAATGTAAGCCCCCTCACTCCAAATTATTATAAATTTGAAGTTAAGGGGCTCTCAGGCAAATATATGAGAATAGGAATAACAGTTCTTTTAATAGGAAAATGAAAATAAAATGCAGTAGTACAAAACACTGACAGAGTCAGAATACAGCCTGACACCCTGTCAGTCAGGGTGTGGGTAGCAGTCCCAGTAGATGGTGGCTGCAGTCCTCCTGGAGTGACAGATGTGGTTTTGTTGAAGCAATGATCCTGTAGAAGGGTGTACTTTTCTTCTGGAGGCCCAGTGGTAGCGTAGAAGGGTCTGGTCTTCCTCTGGGAATCCAGTGGAAAAGGCTGCCTGTGATTTTATGAGTCTCACATTATATCCAGGTAGGGATGTTTGGCTCCTCCCCCCTGAGTGGAGCATCTCCCAACGGAATGATGGAATTTTATCAGTCATGCAGTGAGACTCAATGGCCCATGAACAGAAGATATCTCCCTGGAGGGAAGGATGGGTGTGAGAGAGACAAAGAACACTGACCTACCTGGTTTTAACAGATGGTAATAGAATACAGACTTTTTGTTACATTTTGCATCGCAACCTAAGACATTGGGAGAGTCATAATTCCTTGTTCATGGAGACAAAAACAATGTAGAAATACCACAAGATATTCCTAATGTTAAGTTTAAGCTTGTACAGTTTCAACCATATTAAACTGTCATGTAAATATGACAGTTTTTAGGTGCTTATCAAAAATAGCAAATGAGATGAGATACCAAAGTGATTGTCAATTTTTTACATTTGAATCAATATTTTTGTGGACTGTAGCAATAAAAAGTATGTTGGTCTGCACTGATGGTGAAATTTATGATTGAAGGATAAAAATTGTAATGTTAATATCCATTGAAGGCAGAAATTGGGGAATTCACCATATTTATGACCTGTATATATTAATTCCAACTGCTTATATATTTTGTAGATTCATTCTTCAGCAGCTTATGTGTACTTATCATTAAAGCCATCTTGCTGTTTTTCCTTGCACAGAGTATATAGATTAATTGTGGCATAGTAGGTTTTTCACTCCTGTTTTGGTGTTGTGTCCCTTCCTTACAGTATCAAGAGAACAGTCTTGCTCCAAAACCTCTTTTCAAGCTGCTCTTTACAACCAAAGCATATTTAGATGGGGCTACTGCCTTAAAATGCTATGTCAGCAAACCCACTGAGTGTAACTCTTGCACTTAGTTGTGAGGTAGTTGTTTGTTCATTGTTTTTTGGTTTTGTTTTTTTTTATCAGGAGGTGTAATGATACATTTTTTGTAACCCAAAATTTCAATACCACCTCTCCTTTTGTGTAACTAAAACCCCACATATGGTGTATAAGATATGGTGGTTAAAGAAATACGCTTCTAGTCACACAGCCACATAGCCAAGATTGAAGCTCTTCCATTAGGTTTGTGCTGGGAGGAACGGGTTAAAGCTTGGAAGACTATCAAGGAGGATTGTAAATCATTCAAGTGACCTTGCAGCTGGAAATACTCTTGATAAGCCTCTGAGAACCACAGTCCAGTGATCCCCTAGCATGAACCATCTCTGCTTGTGTGCCTCTGCCTAGTGCTCCTTGGGGATCTCCTCATTAGCAAGGTAAATGGAAATCAATTTATTTGGCTTGTTCTAACTGCAAATTTGTAATTGTTCTGGCTATCTGCCTACGTCAACTCACACAGTTTGAAGCAACACCAAGAATATCTTTAAAGCTTAAGTAATTTTATAGATTTAAATAAGTATCTGTCTCATCAGAAATGAGGCATGTGTCATGCTTTATAGATACATGAGTCAGGGTCCTCATGTTACTGTATTTTAAATCCTCCATCTCTTTTTTTACTGCATGGATTTCAGGTGTTTGTGTTATTTGCCATTCAGTCTCATAAAGTCCTGGCAGAATTCTTCCGGCAGACCACATCCTTACTGGCCTGTCTCATGTAGCATCAGCGTCAAAGTTGCTCATCTCAGTTTTTACAGGGTTCCCTTTTCATTCACAGAGTTATGTTTAGAAATGTACTGGACAGCCCAGGTCACCGCACTGATCTCTGCAGAACTGTAGTGGCAACTTCCCTCCATTGCAGGAGTTAACCATTAACTCATACTCCCTTCTCCCATTTCCCTCCCATCTGTTAATTATTTATCAAACTTAAGAGTAAAGTTCTTATTTTAGGCTTAAGGCTTCTTTTGAGGCTTAAGGTTTCTTTCAAAAGAAGTCCCCTTTAGAGGGCTTGGTGAGAAGCCTTTTGGAAATCCCATAAACTCCATTAACTAGATCCTCATTACTATTGGATCCTTTTAAAGGCTTTGAAAGCTTTTCCCTGCTATAATAAACAAAGCCAAAGTTTGCAGTACATTTTAAAAATGTGTACAATGAGGCAAGTATCAGGTGATTACTGTGTATGGTATGTATTTCAAAAAACATTGTTTAGACATCTGGGTCACTAAGCTATATTAATTACTCCTAATTAAAGGCTTTATGTTCTTAACTAAGGCTTTACCATCTGAATTAATTAATTTTTCAAGGTATGTAATGATAACTGTGTGAAAAATACATAGCTTATGGACTGTAGGGGTTTATTATTATTTGGAGGCAATCTATAAATATGTTATGAAAATGTGAGTAATGCTTCAAATACATATAAATTTCGGTATCCAAAATAATGCAAACACAAACAGGACTACTTAACTAAACATATGAATTAATTATTTTCCAGTGTCTTTAATTCTAAGTGCCTTTTGACCTACCCAATATGGTATAAGCGATTAGTTTTCTTAGGTCAGATTTCTTTTATGCAAGATATTAGGATATCTTTACACTAGTGTAAAGGTATTTTGGGAGGTAAGCTTAGAACTTATTTTTTAAGAACACCCTCTTTTTTATTAAACTAAGGACTCACTCTTTATTTTTAACACATTTTATTTACTTTGCATTTGTACAGTTTGTTTCCAGTCTATGATTGGTAAGTTGTGAGCATTTGAAGGTTTTCTTAAAATTTATACCTTAAAAACAATCACTGTTTGGAATATTAAACCGTGTAAAAGAAGAGTCTGAAGCGTACTGTAAACAAGTTGATAGCCAATACTGATAATGTAAATAAAACTCCTGCTGCATTAATGCCGTTTTGTACTCAGATGCAGATATTTGTGGTGAATGTAAAAGCCCTTTGCAGAAGACAATGGTGCAGCACACCAGATTTCTCCTTCAGCTCCTGAACCTGATAAACAATGGGAGAACAGCAGTAGTTGGTTTGTCCAAACAGACTGCTCGGTGCCCTGGGTTTCCCCGTCACTGGGCTGGCTCCACGCCAGGTGCTGCCCAAGCACCAGCACAGGCTGGGACTGAAGCGCAGCTCTGTGGCGAAGGACCTAGGGGCCCTGCTGGACAACAAGCTGTCCGTGGGCCAGCAGTGCCTCTGTGTCCAAGCAGGCCAACAGGATCCTGCAGTGCATCAGGAACAACATGGCCAGCAGGTTGAGTGAAGTGATTCTGCACCCGCACCGCCGTCGCA
>VZTR01016444.1:19479-30665 GCA_013400775.1 Chaetops frenatus | reverse complement strand
GGCGGGGGCTCCCCCGCCGCTCCCGGCCGGCCGGCCGGAAGCTCCCGCCTCCCTGGGCGAAGGCCGTGGGGCCGCCGCAGGTGAGGCCGCCGGGGTGCTGCAGGTGTTGGCTGGCTGCTCTCGGGCCAGTGGGCGCTCTCTGCCCGGCTCGTCCTTGTCTGGCACCGGCCGCCCGTGGGACGCCGCAGCAGTTCCCCCCCGTCGGGTGAGCAGAGCGGGGCCGGGAGCGCCCGGGCCGGCCATGTCGNCGCCCCCGCTGCCCCTGCAGCCCCCCTTCGGCCCCGATGGGGCCAGCCCCAGCCCTAGCGGGCCGGCAGAGCTCAAGCCGGTCCGGCGGTTCATTCCGGACTCGTGGAAGAACTTCTTCAAAGGGAGACGCCACCCTGGCTCCAGCTGGGATAGCACGGCCTCCGATATCAGGTACATCTCGGACGGGGTCGAGTGCTCGCCGCCTCCCTCTCCCGCCCCGCTGTACCAGGGGACCAAGGCGGTGCCTGGCTCCTACATGGACCCTTTCGAGGGGTCGGGGGGGAGCTGCAACTCTCGGAAGGAGGCCGAGGCCATGCTGCCCTCCGGAGACCCCTTGGGCTCTCTGGAGCGCCGCGCCGGCACCGGGCAGACGTACAGCGAGCGGGTGGAGGAGTACCACCAGCGGTACGCCTACATGAAGTCCTGGGCAGGGCTGCTCAGGATCCTCGGCGTGGCCGAGCTGCTGCTGGGCGCCGCTGTCTTCGCATGTGTCACCGCCTACGTGCACAAGGACAACGAGTGGTACAACATGTTCGGGTACTCGCAGCCCTACGGATATGGGCCGGGCAGCGCCTATGGGGGATACTCCTACAGCGGACCCAAAACGCCTTTCATTCTGGTGGTGGCGGGAATGGCGTGGATCGTCACCATAGTGCTGCTTGTGCTGGGCATGTCCATGTACTACCGAACTATCCTCCTCGATTCCAACTGGTGGCCTCTGACCGAGTTTGGGATCAATGTGGCCTTGTTCTTCCTGTACATGTCGGCTGCCATAGTGTACGTAAACGATACCAACCGAGGCGGGCTCTGCTATTACCAGTTGTTTAAGACGCCCATAAATGCGGCTTTCTGCCGTGTGGAGGGAGGTCAGACTGCTGCAATCATCTTCTTGTTTGTCACGGTGATTGTCTATCTAATTAGTGCGGTGGTTTCCCTAAAGTTATGGAGGCACGAAGGGGCCAGGAGGCACAGGGAATTAATGGAACAGGAGGTAAGTCGTCAGTTACCATTTTCCATCTACCGGGTACCACATGATAGGGAGCACCTGTAAAATCTTACCATGGCAGAGATGATGTAGAATCAAGTGTCTTCTCTGCAGCGGGTCTATAGCCCTGAGGTTGAATTTTAACCAGTATTAGAAACTACTAAATGAAAGGTGTTTTTAAGGTGTCAGAGCCAAAGTCTTGGACACCTTTTTTTTTTTGTTGTGGTTTATAATTCACCTTGGGTAAGGACCTGGCACTGTTCTCTTCATAATACTGGGCTATCTTCCTGAGTCAGCTGATGAACTACTTCTAGTGTGTATTTTCCAAACAAAGGAAGAAACGAACAATGTTCATCTGTTCAGCAGGGTTAGGTGGCTAAAAGCCACCTAGCATTTATTTGAAAACTGCATTCAGCACATCAAGTGCTAGTGTGGAGAAACCTAAGAATGGGAAATTGTTATTTTTACTTTGCAAACAAAACTCCAGGCAACTTCTTTATGCCTTTTCAGCTTTCCTCGCTATAGTTATCAGCAAATATTAGTAACAGCCTTGGCTAGATTTCAGTGTGTCAAATTTCACTCAGCCACCTCTCTTTCATGTCAAACATTTTGCCTGACTTCTGGCCTTGCCCGTATTAGAAGCATTCAGTACTTGCCTGGTTAATGATAAACTGTAACAGGAGAGATTTAACGCTCTCACCTAGAGAGTTCAAAGTAATTTGTGTAAAACTTCCTTTCCTTCATTTGAAAACATCACCAAAATCCCTTTCAAAATGAGTAAGACTTAAAATAGGATGAAAATTAGTGCATGTGAAACATACATAAGCCTAACTTAAGGAGGGGTCAGTCTTTAAGTGATTTTAGGAGAGAGAGAGTTTAAAGTTGCATTTCCTCTGCACTGTGACTGCAGCCTGATTTGCAGCATTTTCATTTAACTTTGGTTTCCAGTTCACCATTGTGCATAGCACTGAGACTTTCCTTTATAAAAGTAACTATAATTCTTCAATAAAAATTTTTTTAACCAACTGATAGCCTGTCCTGTAAGAATGAGGTGATTGCCAGAGTTGCACACAAGGTGTTAATTCTTCCTTGTTACTATCCAAATTCTTTTAGTCCAGTTACTAAATATCTTTGAAGGGAATACTTTAATAATAGCAGTTAGACTCTGGAGACTGCTGTGCAAAACAGCTGCAGGTTGAGCTACCGGTTAGAGCACTGTTGTGTGTTCCAGGCATTGAATTAGGCTCAGAGTGTTAGTGAGTTAATGTGGGCTGGAATGTGAAATAATAAAGGAGCTTGGGAAGTGGATGGAGTATTTCCTGCAAGCTGTTCCTTACAGCTGTGCTCTGGGAAATCCTGTTGTTCTGGAGTTTGGGTGGTTGTTTTCCTTAAACATTCTTTAACTTAGTGGATCTGAAAATATTCCTTATTCTAAATGTCTTCATACCTAATTATAAATGTAATGTTCTGTACAATATGATTTTGAAAATATTTAAATTTTAGGAGTCTGTGCTTTTGCGTACTGTTTTTGCTGAAAATAAAACTTAGTTATTTCCTTTTTTTTTTTATGATAGATGAAAACACAATCCTCATTTCCAGAAAAGAAGGTAGGAAATAGGAATTTATTTTTCTGTTTACTAGTAATTCTAAATGGTTATTCTTTTCCTTGTGACTATTTTAATTGATTTATTTGTATACTTACTTGACCTCGAAGAGATGGGGCTTAGTTTTTTAAATTAGTTTGCAGGAGAGCCTATGGAAGCACAGTGTAGGTGCCCTGTAAGTTGAGCTTCTTCCTTGGTCTCTGAGAATGCTCTAAAGACCCCCTTGCTGGTTTTGAAGCAGCAGCAATGTTAGTGTTTCAGCCACACAAAGTGTCATTGCATACACTGCAAAGATTGTATAGGATTTCCAGAGGAAGTATGGTGTATTAGTTTCGGTCTTAAATGTCTCATGTTAAACACTGTGAATTTCCTACCACTGTTTTCCCTCTTGATTCAGTACTGGATCAGGATCCTTTTGTTTGTGTTCTAACGAGTTTCCACATGTTTTTATTTCTGGACAAAAGGGATGAATTGTGCAATAGGAAACAAGGAGAAAAGAGAACTCCAGATAACTGAGTTATTCCAGTTCATTCCGAAATTAAATGAATACCGATGGAAGCTTCCTTACACTGCTTTTTTAAGACATAGAACCAAATCTTTTCAAACCTCCAGAAGTATTTGTCTATACTGCTGTTAGGACAAACTGAAGATAAACGCTGTGTGAAAAGCATTACTATAACTCATTAGACTGATTTTCTAACTACAGTAAGAGTTGTAGGAAATATCTGTAATTTGCTTGTACTGCTGCTCCATACATGTATCTCTGTCTTCAAACAAATTGCGTGTTTTGTGATTTCTGTACAACTGATTTCATTAAGAACAAATTCTTTCTCTTTTAAAACAGTATGAAGGTGATGACAGACCAAGAGAAGAAGTCAGTTACAGGCAGCTCAAATTGCTGGAAAGGAAACCAGAGTTACTTAATGGTCATATACCTGCAGGCCACATTCCTAAACCTATAGTGATGCCAGACTACTTAGCGTAAGTGACTTGATTTTGATGGACCAACTTAGTGGAGGATACTTGAATAATGTTTTTCCCTCTGCATTTCTCCTATATACATTTGTGGTTTCTCTCTCATGCATGTCCTATGGGAGCTTATAATTGAGTTAACATTAAAAAGTAGAGAGGATGGGGCTGTTGTCAGTGGCATAAGACCAGTAACTATAAATAAGGAATCTTAATTAAAAAAACAAACCCACAGGAACCCCAAATGTTGAAGCATAATATCATAATCTAGCAAGTACATTAACTGCCAAAGGAAAAGAAGACCACCACACAGCTATTAGAGGAAAAAACTAAAATACATGGGATATTGCCTTTTTAGGGCCTGAAATTTGATTACTCTTGTACTTTCTAAATTTGTGATGTGCTGAATTTATAACATGCTCCCTTTTAAAGGGTAGGCCTTTCCAAGTATGATATCATGAATTAATTTTTGCACTATTTTCTGTGGGCATAAATAAAAACAAGGGAGGTTTCACGTAAATATTAGGAAAACATTTTCCTCTGTGAGGGTTTGGAAGGTTTCCCAGAGGGATTGAATCACCATGCTTGGAGATATCAAAAGCTGTCTGGACACAGTCCTGTGTTCCTGATTGTGCAGGAGGTCAGATCAGATAACCTCCAGACATCTCTTACAATCTTAAATATACTGCAGCTTTCTGATTTCAATGCTTTACAGACATGCAAATTTCAGCAGGTTATGAGATTAGCAAAAAATACAGAAATACACTGTCAAGTTGAAGAGTCTAAATGTTGTTAATAAGTTGTATCTCTAAAACTAATTATTGAATTTTATTATTTTTTCAGGAAATACCCTGTAGTTCAAACAAATGAAATGAGAGACCGGTACAAAGCAGTATTCAATGATCAGTTTGCTGAGTATAAAGAACTGTCTATGGAAGTTCATGCTCTATTAAAAAAGTTTCATGAGCTGGATGCATTGCTGAAACAGCTTCCACACCATCCTGAAAGCATATATGTAAGTACCTGTGAAATGGGCTCATGGAAAATAGTGATATTAGGCAGTTTCAGACTATCTTCAGGTAGGGCACAATGTCTTCTAATGCTGGCTGTGAGAGGAAGTTTCCCCATATGTTACATCTTCTCTGGGCATTAATTAATTTCAGTTAAGACCTACACCTGATTTTCTGAGGGTTTTTGTTTCTTTGTTTCATACTGGTAGCTTTTAAGTTCTAGTGACTCACAGTTGATGTAGTTTCATTATTTCTCAAATAAAAGATTTACATCTAAAATGTTATAACCACTAGGTATTGATCAAATGAGAATTCTGATGGGTATTTTGTAGAATTTACATGGAGATGTGGAGCACATTTAAAGTTTAAAAAACTGTGGTCTCTCATTAGGAACAGGAAAGGATATTTAAAGTTCTGCAAGAATACAAGAAGAAGAAAAATGTAAGTATTTTTAGATTTCACATTGCTGTTGAATCTGATGACTAGCAAAGAGAGTGTAAATAGCCAATACTTCTGACACTAGGCAGAATATAGTATCTCAGGGTATCAGTAGTGCTTTGTGTATTTTGTCTTCTAAAACTTTGGCAAACAGGACACAACTCATACACTCATGCCAACAAGCATTTTTGAGAGTAGTGATTCCAGTAGCCACATGTGGGAAAAATCCCCAAACCACAATCCAAGAGTTGAGTGTTTTCACCTTCTGAGAATATGCTTCATCTCTTAGCATTCTGCACTCAGAAGACTAGTTCAGTTGTATTCACTGACTGACACAGCCAGCAGGTAAAAACAGAAAATATAGTCTTACCCTTGAAAAGAAGTTTTGTATTTTTTGAGACATGGAATTTAGACACTCTCAGAAAATAATTTTTAGTGTAATCCAAGAGGTTTCTCTTCATAGTTTTTAAATGCAGGCAGCAAATGTGTATCTGTGTTCCATTAAAAACAGCATGCATTACAAATACAATTTTTTTTTCTCCGTGGAATTGAGAGTTTGTGTCCATGTTAGTTAAACTACATTTCTTTTTGTGGTGGAGAAGGATTTATTGCACATACTACAAATATATGTATAAAATCTAAATTTTGTGGTAGGATGTCATTTAAATTTGCAGATTTCTGATTTAAAACAGCTCTGTTTGCTAAGTAACTACAGCATTTAAAAGCAGAACATCTTCTGGCGTTTCATGAAGGAAGGAGCAACAGGAAATAAGAAAGGGCCAGGGAAAATGAGTGTGATTTTTTTGAGAATATTTACATACTGTCCTCTTAGTCAAGAACATAATCGATAATAGGTTATTCTTGGAAGAGTCTGAAAGCCTAATATATTAATGTAAAGGTTTTTGTATTTTTGGCAGGATCCTTCATTTCTGGAGAAAAAGGAGCGTTGTGAATATCTGAAGAATAAGCTTTCTCACATAAAACAACAAATTCAGGACTATGATAAAGTTATGAATTGGAATATAGAAACTTAACCTTGCCTTCACTTCATGGATACTATTTTCTGTTTTTAAAATCGATATGTATATTTTAACCTATTTATTTACTCTTTGAACAGTACACTTATGGGGATTACTTAATCACTGTCATATATTTGGAAGTTGTACATTACTGATAGGTTTTGTATGCAGATCCAATTGTAATTGAAGTTATGAGATAAGTTAGGAAACCTCTGCTAACATTCTGCTTTTATTAGTGCAAATCCTGGCCTCTTAAATAGGAATACTTTATTTGAAAATACTTAATTTGCAAACTTGCAAAGCCGACCAGAGAAAGCAGTTTCCAAGTACCTTGTGGAAACTTTGCACAGAAATGCTGTAAACAATTTTGGATTTTATTTATATGTGACATCTTAATGATATCAGAAAGAGTTGAGCTGTTTTTTCTGTCTGGGGTTTGATGGACTGCCTAATTGTACTGAATAATTTGGGCAATTCAGAAGCTAGTTTAATAAGAATTTTTGTATTGTATTTCCAAATGCTGTACATTATACCAGAAATCATCTTGAATTTTGCCCAACAAGAGAGGAAAAATAGCTTCTTATTTAAGCAGCTGGAGGAGGGGGACTCAGGTTTGGTTTTTGTATTGCCCTCTTAGAGATGATGCAACAAATCTATACTTGGCCTTATAGGAATAGAGATACAGGATGAGACATAGTAATGTTCCATTAGTGTTGCTATAGGTCAGTGTGCTCTGCCTGCCTTTCCTGGATCATGCTGTTGGGAGTACGTATGTTTAAGGGCTTCACTCTTCATCAGCAAGTAACAGGACTTTTTCTCTATGCAGCAGCTGTTAGTGAAGTTGGCATTCAGAGAGTAAATACAGCAAAATGAATTCTCATTCTAAGTATAAATTGTTAGTATCCTCTATAAGGCCAGGTAAAATGTATTAAAATACATACTTTCCAGAGCATATTTGCATAAATTCAATATATATTTTTATATTTTCTTGGGGATATTGTGCTGGGGATAGGTTTGTACGTGCAAGTATTTTCATAAGCCAGTAAATTTTCTCTTTGTACCCTTTTTCATGTCTTTATTTACTTAATTAACTTTTTTTTACTTACTAAAATTGTTAGAAGCATTGAGAGGTTCCTTGTACAGTTTTCTATGACTGCAATTTGTCTATTCTGAAATGTTTTTTTATATAAAAAAACCACCAGTATAGCCATATTACTCTATTGCTTATAAAGACATTTTATTAGAAAAAGGTGCTCTGATTACAGTTACTGCAGATTTTTGTTAGTGATTTGGTTTTTTCCTTGAAAGAAGGTTTTTAACTTCTACCTTAATTTAAAGGAACAACATCAGGAAAGCTGTTTCCAGTTTAGCATGGTCATGGTAGTACTACCTCTGCTCTTCACTGCTGGAAATGTATTAACATACCTCACTCTGACCACTGTAGCCCTTCTGGTTTTTCAGCCCTTATCATCCACATTGCAATCCTTATGGCCATGCATCTACCTTCATATTTGTAAAATTAACATTCCAATTTTATCAGCCACTTAATTCCAAGAGCTTTAGTGGATGAAATAAATAGCACAAGATGCCTTGGGAGCACTGAGAGAATTTGAAAATTTGGCATCTCTTCATTTCAAAGCCTTCAGTCTCAGCTACCTGGAAGGTGCCTCAGTATTTTCATAATTTTGAGAACAGGTGACAGCCAGTGCTATGCCTTGTTCTCTCTTTTTTTCAGTGCCTCTCTCCCTGGTTCTGGTTTGTATTCATTTCAAAGGAGAAGCCTCTCTTCCTCATAAAGGAGATAGGTGAATTTTTTCTGCTTGTTGTGCTGAATACTTGTTAAATTGTTCTTTGTAAGAGAACTACTTGTCCAGATCTCTACAATCTAAATAAATGACCTCTCACTGTACACCCAGGTTTCTTGTTTTTTCTCAGTGAGAGTTCTGTGCATTTCATCAGTAACAGAAGAAGATTGGTGCAAGTTTGAGGACCAACTGGTGTTCATGAAGTGCTAACAATAAGATGACTGATGTTTTCTTTGGAAGATTCACAGTCTGCACCCTTAATAGATCTTCTTTCTGTAGGACAGTGACACCCACCTCCAGGCTCCTTTTGACAGTGGTCTGAGTTTCAGTCTTTTGAGAAACTGGCTCCTCGTCCCTCAGACAATGTCTGCATAGCCTGTAACCATCGTGCTGCTTCTTTCCTGCAGTTTCCAACAAATGGATTGGGAAAAGGGAACACCATACCTGTGCCTGGAATGAGGAGATTGAACGCCAACATCTGTATGTGGATTCCTGTGTTTCCTGGCAAAACGCCCCAGGGTGTGGCCAAGTAGATTTTCCAAATGTTGGGAAGAGAAGCTGGGAGATAAATACTCCCTTCTGCCCACCTTTTGGGTTCCAAACAGGATTGATGTAGGGCACGACAGAAGTAAGCTACCATCCTAAGGTAGGCAGGCCATACTAAAGCTGCGGCAACATGTTGGAACCATTGCAGTAAATTAGTTGCTCAGTCCTGTGTCTGTTACAGGCCTCAGGGCTGCTAAAGCACATCTGGTGTGTACAATCAGCGGGCTGGTTCTGCTCCCACCTACAAATGGAGGACTCAAAAGGGTCTTGTCAACAATGCTACAGACATGCTGGAGAAAAACAGTCTTAACATTTTCGTCTCTCAGAGAAATTGAGATAAGTGAAATAAGAATTAACAGCTGGAAGCTGAAGCAACTTGAGGCAAGGCAGAAATTAGGAGGAAAGTGATGGGAGAATCCCTGAATCTGAGTTACCACCAGAACTATTGAGGAAAGTGGCTTCTTGATATTCTTAAAAAATAGAAGGCATACTCCAGACAAAACTGTAGTTTTAGATTATTATCACCTCAGTCTCTCTGTGCAGTCCCTCTAGGCTCAGCTCTGAATCTCCACTTTTGCATGAATGTGTAAACAATGTGCTGTGTGGTCTTACCCATGTGACTGGGTTTTTGCAGAAGGTAGTTAACACATAAATGAATCACCAAGGAGTACTGCCCTGCATCAGTGGGCTTGCTTTTAATTACAGCCTGTCCTCAAACACTGAGTGTATACAACAAGAAGTTTTATCCTTCAGTCTTCCTCTGTTTGCCTGCCTGCACAGATCTACAAAGTGAGATGCTCAAGATTCTTAGCGTTTCTACAAATATGATAGCTTCTTAACTGGATTTGTGTTTCTTCTTGTCTTTGTAAGCAGTTGGGTATCCTCGATCAAAACAACTGTGGCAAGATTGGCATACTTTTTACTAAAATTTTTACTTTTTTACATTTTTCAGGCCAGATAAAGCAGTGCCTAACAAAAGTACCCAAAATTTTGTCTTGCACAATAGCCTGACCAGCTTTCATGAGAGCCTATTGACTACAAATGCTCATTGCAATGAAAAACCTAATTCTTTTGAAATTCTAGAGGAAGGTATCTGAAGGTATCAGAAGGTATCTGGTATGTTATTTATTAATTTCAAAATTGTGTTGGGATTTCAAGCATTCATACAATCATGTTTTACAAAATTACTGTATATCTTGTGTTCTAGTCCAGCACTGAAATTCTTGGCCTTGGCAATAAAAAATAGTCCTGTTCTGGAAGAAGTCTCATTTCTCACTTATTTCTTTAAAACCGTCAGCTTGCAGCCATTTTTCATTTCAGTGTTTTATAGACAGGACTTTTTCCTTCTGAAGACAAGATGGTTTATGTTCTAATGGGAGTAATTCAAACGACAACTATTTCAGTTCCAAGAAGCAAATCCTGACTTTTCAAAGGATTCGTCTTTTCCTGTCTTCGGATTGCTTTCATTCAAAGAAATCATTGATTTTTCCCAGGTATGGTGTAACTGAAAGCTAATGAATTTCTCCTCTCTTTCCGGTGTAATTCTATGTTGCTCCTGGTAAATGCAACAAGCTGAAGGGTATGGAAGTGGTTAGCTTTTCCCCTCTCCGGTTTCAAGAATTGTTACTACTGTTTACATGTTTTCATCCTCATTTATTGTCTTACTTGGATGCAGAGTGAGACTCCTTAAAAACGGATGCTCAGTAACTTTCCTGTAATTCAAGAGGTGAAGCCCAGTCTTGGCATACTTCCACTGTCTCCAGTAAAGTTTTAATTGCTCTGCACAGCAAGCAGCAATTAGCTCAGCTAGCTCTGAGCTGATCCCCAGCGTGGTGCTTACGCAATGGAAACTCTTGGTGAAATGAATACTCAAAATCATTTTAGGTAGATGAAAAACATAATTACTTAGCGTCAAAATACCTGAAATTTCTTGCTTTTGCTGGCCGGGTGATAGATGGCTGCCTTCATTAGCCGGCGTATGAGCATAATCATGTGTTAAAATCCAGAGCTTTTTCCAGGCTCCTGCCTTCTATTAATCACTGGAATTGCTTCAGTTAATTGCAGAAGTGCAACCGAGACCCCGATAGTACCGTGAGCCTGGCGGCTGAGCCCGGAGACACGAGCGAGGGGGCTCCTCACGGCCACAACACCGCGGCCTCCGTTCCCGCAGGAGCCAGATCTCCGTGAGGCGTCTTCCCTAGGCGCTCGTCCTCTCCATGACGGCACTTTGGGAGTATTTTGAGGATCTTGTGCAAAACAACGGAACCTTCCCGGAACGGTCGCTCCGCGGCCCGGGCGGCGGCCGGGACGGTTTGGCGGCGCAACGAGGCGGAAGAGGGCGGGCGCCATCGTGTCCGGGACGGCCGGGCCTGGCGGCGGGCGCGGGTAGAGGCGCCTTTCAGTGTCCTGCGGTTCTACTCAGCCGCCCTCGGCTGGCCTTAGTCCTCTCAGTGTCCCTCGGCTCCCCTCAGACCCCCTCTCATACCCGTCTTCTTCGCCTAGACCCCCTCTTCACCCCTGAACCCTCTCATTTGCCCCGAGCTCCCCTCACATTCCCTCAG
>VZTR01016444.1:0-14386 GCA_013400775.1 Chaetops frenatus | reverse complement strand
GCAATGTCATCACCAATCAATTTTCATTTAAGACTTTGAACTTTTTTACTATTTCTTGTTCTGCACATGAATTTGACTATGCTTTTTTTTTCTTTATTTGAAGTGCTTAAAAGCAGTAAAGATCAGAGTATCTGTCATTGGCCTAAGTGCTGAAGTTCGAGTTTGTACAGTACTTGCCCGAGAAACTGGTGGTATGTATCTGAAGTTCAGTAGTTATATTACTAACGCAGGTTTAAAATCAAAATTAAGTAAGTAATTTGTTGTATATTCATTACTGCATTTTGATATTTAAGGATAAATATTTTCCATTGTGCTAGCAGAAAATGAAAGAGTTTCCCAAATCTACAAAATATATAAGTGAAATTATTATCAGCTGGTAGCTGCAGCTCTAGAGAGAAGAAATACATGTATTTTCAAACCTTGTGCTCCACATATAAAGCTATGTGATGTGGAACTTCATCAATGTAAGATGTTAATATCCATTGCTACAGTGGTAACTCTTACAATATCATTACTACAGTGTAATGTTGGAGAAAAAGCTCTGTGTTTTCATATCTAATTTAACATTCTGTTATTACTAATTTTAAAACTTCTAGTTTTCTGTAGCATTAACAGGGCTGCTTTTTAGGAACAGGTTTGGATAAATTATGTTTTCTACCTAAGTTGTTTTCTGTCATTTGGACAATATGTTTGTATTCCTTTTTTGTGCACAACCTAACATTAAGGCACTTCTTTGCTTGTGACAGGAACATACCATGTTATTTTAGATGAAAGTCATTATAAGGAACTGCTGATGCACCATGTTAGTCCTCCACCTGCCAGTTCAAGTTCTGAGTGTTCGCTTATTCGAATGGGTAGGATATGGTTTTGTCAAACTCCTAGCACGAGGTTTTCTTTGTCTTTTTCTTTATTTGCTTCTTCTGTGTTACGACTATACAAATAGTAAGAAGCATAATAAAGACATTGTGCAATTTTTTTTTTTTATTTTAACTTTTATTTCGCTAAGTACGTATCAGTTTTCTTGATGTTATTCTTGCAAGGTAGTCAGCTTTTAAATAAAACTTATTAAGTAAGACAAAGTACTGAACAGAAGTTGGAAACAACAAAGTGGAACAATATTGACTGCTAAGTTGTAATTGTTATAAATTTAATACTTAGAATGAAGGATGAAAAGCTATTTTATTTCTCCCTCTGCTGTTTTCCATGCAGATGGCAACTGTTACAACTATTAATTGATTTAAGAGCCATAGGTAGTACATGTTTATTAGCAGCTACTGGAGTGTTCTTCAACATGTAGATTCAGCCTTTTCTTTTCCTGATTTGTTTCTCAATAAATTTAAGCTTGGAGTTAAACCAGAATAGGAGGTCTAATGCTACAAAGTAGAGCATTGAGTTCTCACTTTGATCCACCCTTTTCATAGATAGGAATGTATGTATTTTTATGTCTAGATATAGATAATGAAAAAGTTTACTTCTGGTAGGTAAAGCCTGAGCAGCAGTTGAAAAAACCAACTTCTCACCTCTCATGATCTGTCAAAAATAAATGGTTTCCTTAATTAGAAACCATTGTTTAAGTGAACATTGTATGCTGCTCATTCTGCTTTCGTACCATTTCACACATTTTTATTTTTAACTGTTCTTTGAAAATGGGGTTCCAGTGCACTTGGGTTAACACAAAGTCTATGACAAAGACATTTTTTTAGTTGGGGGGAAGTAAAGTTAGGGAGGTGTGGATGAAGGTAGAGACCCTTAGGAAGAATTTGACACCTAGCAGGAGCGTATCAGTTCTCCTGTAATAACAAAGGGGAAGGAGATACGCCTGAATGTCTAGAATAATCTTTGAACTTCTTCGTTGAAGTAAGAAACTGACACATTATTGCATGTTTAAAATTGTTGCTATGGGATGTTTTTCTCTTCAGGTTTTCCTCAGCATACTATTGCTTCTCTATCTGATCAAGATGCAAAGCCCTCCTTTAGCATGGCGTAAGTAGCATTGATTAGAATTCAATAAGCTGATAAGAATTCAGTATTAATTATTCATATTTAGAAAATCTGCTCGACAGTGAAAGTATTGCAAAACAATATGAAAAAAAGAGTAAAGCATGTCTTGTGACTTCTCAGTAGAAATTTTATTTCCATTGCTAGCTCCAGTTTGTGGCCGTAGTTACCTCTGTTAAATATGGCTTTTAAAATTAGCATTTAAGTTTTCTGAACTGCCAATTTTACTTGCAATTCTTAATTTCATTATTATTATCATAAAAGATAATTATGAGGATGGAAGGGTATGTGAATAAAGTACTTCTTATTTATTTCTTAACATGACTTTAAAGGGAAGTTTGAAATAGAGGCCTCATTTGATGAGTGTACCAGTGCACTTCTCAATGAAAAGAATAATTGTTTTCCAGGGTGGTAGGGGAGTCTGAATTTTGGACGGAAACAGTGTCTAACAGTGTGTGCTATTTGAAAGAATAGGTACTATGTGCATCTTAAAGTCAATACAGAATATTGTTGTGTCTAAAAAGAAACAACAGCAGTTATTGTTCATATCTTTATTTTTAAAGATTGGCTTCTTTATATGGAAGTATTTGGTCTTTGTTCTGTTCCTGTGGGAAAATGTGGTTACTGATACCTCACCATATCAGTTGTTTTCTGACACTCCCACATTAAACCATTGCATGCAATCTAGTGAAACTTTTTAAATGATTTGTTGTGAAAACAACATTATTTGTAGTTATATAGTAGGGTGGTATTATTTCTTAAGTACTGAATTGTTTCTTTCTACTGTAGACAATTGGAAAATAACAGTGACCCTGGTCTTACACTGGGTGGATATTTTTGTCCTCAGTGCAGAGCCAAATACAGTGAGCTTCCTGTGGAATGCAAAATCTGTGGTAAGTAGCAAGAAGAGGTGAGTGGATGAATCAGGAGTTGATGGCAAGAGAGTTAGGGGGTAGAAAAATTCAGCTATACTTAGTAATTTAAAAACAGCTCTGCTGTAAGAGTTCTGCATTTCTGTGACCTGGGATGTCAACTTAATAAAAGTGTCTCTCAGGACAATATCTGTAACAGTAAAGCTGTATCATATTCCTTGGTATAAGGAATATATCTAAGGCAAAGTGGGGAAGAGGGATGATGCACATGGAAATGGTAACTTGTCAAGAATCCTCATTTAACTAGACACACCCATGTTTCAGACTCCTCAGTGCAAGGCCATGGAAATAGAGTGCTTTGGAGTAAGAGGACAGAAGTAGTCTCACCTCCAGGAGTATGTGGATGAAAGATTTCCAAGTTGAACCCAAGGGCAGGCTGCGTAGTGACATATTACAGGCTGTAGAGATGTAAACAGAAGCCCTTTGGTCTTGCAAATGTTAATAGGCTGTGCAAGCAATGATGCCTCCTTTCATTGCTCTTAGTGAGGGTGGTAGGGAGGATTAGTATTGTTAATAGTATTAATATTGCAAAGGGGTGCTGTTCTCCTAGCTTCTACAGGCATATGACTAAAACTCAGTAGGTATTACTAGGATGCATGTATTCGGCAGCAGGATGAAATAGTTACAGTTTTGGGTCACTTTATCCTAGTTTAATTTCACGTTCTTCCTACCAGTATGAGTTTTGTTCCATCAAGGGACTAGTGTAACTGGAGAAATCGTGTGTGTGTGCAGTGGATTCTCCACAGCTGCAGTGATCAGCAAAACAACAGTTTGGACATTCACACAGCATGTGAGTGAGCAGTGGAGATGTTTGTGCTAGCCCATGCCCCAGCTAACCTGTTCTCATGGTCTAACCCCAGCTGGTGACTCAGCCCAGACACCCACACACTTCCCACTGGTAAGATGGGGGAGAGAATCAGAGGAGTAAAAGTGAGAAAACTCACAGGTGGCGTTAAAGGCAATTTAATAGTTATAGCAAAAGCTGTGCACACAAGCCAAGCAAAGTAAGTAATTGATTCACCACTTCCCATCAGCAGATTCTCCGGAAAAGCAGGACTCCATCACGAGTAATGGTTACTTGAGAAAGTAAATGCCATCACCTGAAAATTCTCCCCTTTCCACCTTCTCCACCCAGCTTTATAGGCTGAGCGTGGTGCCACATGGTATGGGATATCCCTTTGTTCTGTTGGTGCACTGTTGACTACAATCTTGACTATGCTCTCCCAATGTCTTGTGTACCCCTGAGCCTGCTCATTGGTGGAGTAAGAAACAGAGAGGGCTTTGATTGTGTGTAAGCACAGCTCAGCAGTAAAGAAAACATTCCTGCCTTATCAGCCCTGTTTTGAGAATAGATCCAAAACACAGCCTCATGCTAGTTAATGTGACAAAAATTAACTGTTTTAAAACCAGCAGGCCTGTATTAGCTGAAATGGGGCTATGGCATGGTTTTGGCAGTAGTATAGCAGGCTGTAGTAGAGTTTTGTAACAGGTCATCGTTTTAACTGGTGGTGTGGTACAGCAGAACCATCGTTGCCAAAAGGAGCTTCCCAACTTCACCACTGTGTGTTTTAAATGTATTTCTAAAGAGCAAGTTAAACTTTTTCAGAAGAAATTTGAGCAATTTGCTTGTTCTTTATATTTGGATTTAAAATTGGACAGGATTAGAGGTTTGGCTAATGGAACAAGTAATTTTACTTTTTAAAATTCTTAGAAGCTCTCAATTAGAAACAGTTGAGTAATCAGAAATACTGTTTTTCATTTTTACTTTATTTGATATAGAAAAGCTTTGCAGTAAATCCTCCCTTGTAACAGTTTTGGTGTTTCTTTATTTGCAGGTCTTACATTAGTGTCTGCACCTCACCTGGCTCGGTCTTACCATCACTTGTTTCCTTTAGATGCCTTTCAGGAGGTTCCAGTGGAAGAATACAAGGGGGAACGGTATTCAAATCTTATTTGTGTTAAGGAGTGTGCTTGTGGATCCTGTAATTTTTTTGTCACAAAAGTAAGAATAGCTGGCAACAGCTTATTTGCTGCTGGAGATCCTGAGTGTTTGGGTGGTGTGGGGCAGCTCTGGCATTAAGAAATATTTGTAGTTTCCATGATCAACTGTAGTTTCCAGTTGAATAGCTGAAATAACTGCCAGAAATTGTTACTATGTATGAGATCTTTTTTAAACACTGATTTACAGTTAACAGTTTTTCAGTTGAAACAATTTTGCTTTTAGGTATTGTCAAGGCTGCCAGGGAGAAATGAAAGATCAAAATGTAAGTATGTTGAATGGCATTGTAATTTGCATTGAGGGATGTGAGAAATAGAGATGACCCTTTAGCATTATGCTTTAAAGACCAGAAAAATACCTGTCAACGTTAATGTCATGGTTAACTAGAGTTCTGTGTTAAACAGTCTTGCTTTCTAGACTGCATAGTCTGTAGAACTGTGGGAAGGGATTTCTTAGTGAGCTGCATAAAAAAGCCACCCTCAGCCATTTGGAAGTATTTACAGTGACCTGAGCTCAACCCTGTGGATATGCTTGCTGTCAGAAAGCTTTAATTCAATTGAGTTTCTGTGATGCCAGCAGTATAGTCTGCTACATTATCTTGATGACATAACTGTTGCCCTACTGTAGTGCTATGATGATGATGATAATTTTTGCTAATTTGACTTGTCTTTCTGTCCTTCCCACACAGGTGTACATATGCAAAGCATGTCAGAATGCATTTTGTGTGGAATGTGATCTATTTGTTCATGATTCGCTGCACTGCTGTCCAGGCTGCATTCACGAGCACCCTGCTCCTGTATCTGTATGATCTCATATATTTTAAAAAATTGCTGTCTCTTTGTCATTCTTGCAAGAATCTAGTTTGTTTATTCAGCCATTGCTTTAGCTGAGGCTTCTCTGAACAAAAAAAAATGATTACAGAGGGATGAACAGTGGAGTAGGGTGCAAACTTTAATGTTTTAATGATTTTATTACTGTTAATACATACTTGAATTATCTGTATCTATTTTTTGTTCTTGTCTAAAGAACTATGGCTCTTTCCAGCTGTTATTATAATAACGTGTATATTTGTAAATGTGAAAGTGATAAAACTGGTTTTTATGATACTGTGATAATTCATCTTGGTTTCATTACTTGTTCAAAAAGAAGTCCTGAAAATACATTTTACACCTCCATTGTTACAAACTTTTGGTTTTGGTGGATGGTAGATTTCAGTAAATCAAAATATTCTTTTGCAAGAATTTAACAAAGCTGTTGTTGAGCAGTTAATTGGTGGACATTTCATGTGTTTATTTCAAGTATTATAAGTATTCACCTTGGCATTCAGTAAGGCAGCTCAAGTACAGCTGTTGTAAATGTGCTGAAAACACGTTTTAGGTTTTAATGATGCAACTAAAAGCTAACTGAATTCTATTACTCCTGTGTCTACAGCTGTCTGGTTTAAGTTTCAATTTCTTGTAGGAGGGTACGGTTGCTGAAAGGCAGTGTACTTGCAAAAGGGCAAGACCTGATTTAATACAAACTATTCTTTGGTGGGCTCAGTATTGAAGACAAAAAGAATTGCTGTTTTGTTCTGAGGCTACACTGAAGTGACAGAACTGCACGTCATCTTCTCTTCTTGGCTGAACTAGAACAACAGACTGTAAGGTGTGTGCAGAAGTGGAAGTGTCCATCCTTACCTGAACTTTGAAGAATAGAAATTGAGACAAATGCGAGACTTCCATTTTGCAATGTGTTGAAAGTGTGTTTGCAGCTTGAACCTGTGAGAATTGTAATGTGTTACACCTCAGAGGAGGTTACAGGTGCAGTGTCTGAAGCAGTACATCACGCTGGGTTTTCTAGAGTCACCTTGTGGTGATTGTAAATACATCAGTGACTGAGTTGCTCTCAGTGTATATGACTTAGTTTTTGAGCTTTGTTTTTTGTCAGGTTAGAAATGGCAATATAACAACTGAATCTTAACACAGAAAAAAGCAAAAAACCCTAAACCCTCCTCTTACATTAGTTCAATTTTTTGTGCTCACCACATATAAACCATACATGCTACTTTTCAGTTCTTACAGGCATTTTTCATTCAATGGTTATATAGCTCTTTTTATGCTTTTTCTACTGTTAGTGCCCTCAGACTCAATAGAGTGCAGTCATTCTCTTGTTTTGAAGAGAAAAATGACTGTTGAGCATCTGTATCTCGTTTTGTCCTTAGTCAAAGAATCCCTACAAACCTGTTGTGGTGTCAGATGGTTGCAGTGCCTATTACTGTAAGGGTGTCCCAAAAACTAGTGGAAAAAGGACATAGAGTGTTTGTTGTGCCCTATCAGGCCATTCCAAGCCAAACTGATGCTCTGAGCAGCTGGCTTTTAGATGTGCTGATGCTGGTGACAGCATCTTGAGACAGCATTTTCTGGTAATACTTTCATCTTTGCCATCAGTATTTTCTAATGGAAATAAAAAGGGGTTGTCAGAACACTTCACATCCTTCTTCTTCGCTTGCTAGATACCAAAATAACATACTCCTACCCGGCTTCTATTTCTGTAAGTAAAAAAAGGTGTAGAAGTTGCAGCTGTATACTCCACTATCAGCTTATGGTCACAGAAATAACTGGGTTTGTACTTTCCTACCCTTCTCATTGGTAGAACAGTTCAAACTAGCTCCTGAAAAATCACTACTAAGGCAATATTTCTCTGGTGTACACACTTTCATCTGTATCCTGTGTATTTAAAGCAGCATGGAGGAAATCTTTCCTCCACCTGTTCTCTTTGACTGGGATTCACTGACTCTCAAGTCTCCTTTGCTTGTGGGAAGCTCCAACCTTCTTAATTCTTACTTATTTCCTTATTTACTGTATCTGCCACAAGATCAGTCAATCAGTGAGGTTACTAGGAGGCTTGTGAGAAATTCTTGTAGTTCTTGAAGATGTTGCATAAAAGGTTTCAGACTTAGAGTGCTGAAGGAAGAGACAAAAAGACCAAAACACCCTGTGGTGGGTTTGAGGACACAGCTGTGCCAAGAAGTTTGATACTAGAGAGTGCTGCTATGATGGGGGAGAGAGGATTTCAGAAAGGCGAAAGCCTTCACTTTCCTTCCAGTTTGCATTTTCTTTGTAGGAATAAAAGTTCCCATTTGTAATAACACTCATAGCTAATTTCCAAGAGTGGAAATGCTGAAAATATATTCATTAAAATATGAGTAAAAGAGGACCCCACACTGGAGCAAGTGGATGCCTGAAGGAGGCTCTGACCCTGTGGAAGGTCCAGACTGTAGCAGGCTCTGTGGCCCCATGGAGAGAGAAGTCCATCCTGGAGCAGGTTTGCTGGCAGAACTTGTGACCCTGTGGGGGACTCATGCTGGAGTCCTGAAGGACTGCACCCCATGGATGGGACCCACATCAAAACAGTTCTTTAGGAACTGCAGTCCTTGAAAAGGGCCCACACTGGAGAAGTTCATGGAGGACTGTCTCCCATGGGAGGGACCATTCTGGAGTAGGGGAAAAGTGTGAGGAGTCTTCCCCGTGATGGAGAAGAAGCAGCAGAGTTGTGTGATGAATTGACCACAGCTACTATTTCTCTGCATTGCTGGGGTATGGAGGTAGAGAAAATGTTAAGTGAAGTCCATAAAGAAGGGAGGGATGGGAGGAAGGTGTTTTAAGATTAGGTTTTATTTCTCATTAACCTACTTTAATTTGGTAGCAAATTAATTTCCCCTGTTTAAGTCTGTTTCCAACAGTAACTGGTGAATAATTATTTCCCTGTCCTCATCTTGGCCCTTTCATTGTGTTTCCTCTCCCCTGCACAGCTAGGGTAGAGCATCTTTGATGGACACTTACCATCCAGCCAGGGTCAACCCACCACAGTAATTTTTCAAAATATAGTAGGACTAGAAGACTTTTATAACAATCATAGCACTTTCTGGCTTGGGATTTGGATGAGAGAGGAATGCAGCTTCTATAGCCAGTAAAAAAAAAACCCAACAGATTTGTTTGATCATGTGTGGAGGCCTGTGGGCCTGCCAAGGGACCTCCAGGGGCTAGGCCCTGGAAGAACACCCCCTAGACTTTGGCCTCTCCTATGGACTCCCATGGACTTCTATAATGAAGTGTCAATCCACCCCGGTTTGACACCCACTGTTAACCATATATGTTTGGTTTCTAGTAAGTTCTTGGTATTCTGTACCCCCGTTGGTTGTTGGCCCGTTGGCCATCACACCCCCAGTTTACCATACATGGTCTGTTTCTAGTAAGTTCCCTGTCCTGTGTATTCCCACTGGCCAGTACCCCTGTTTGTCTCCCCTAGTTGTTTTCCCAATGGCCTATGTAACCACCTTCCCGCCTAGCCTTTCTGCGTATTGGTTGTTATGGTTGACTTCACCCCCTCTGTGTCCACATAAAACCCTGGGCCCTGCACCATCCTTTGTTCTTTTGTCCCTGGACCCCTTCAGTGTGTAGGCACAATAAACAGCTGGTGGATCTCCACACAAAAGACCCTTCCTGCCTGCATTGCTTCTATAGTCAATGACCACATGTCAGTGTTGGTGTGTGCTGTACGCCTGACCGGAGCACCCTCCACTTGGAGACACTTCAGGAAGGTTGCGGCATTCCACCATCCGCGCTCTGAGTATCATGGATTTAGAATCACTTTCTTAAGGATGAATTTGTTTGGTAAATGTCATAAATCTTTAAGATCCCTCAATTACTTGAGAAAACAAATCTCTTTGGAGTTACAGGGAGCAGAATTTGAATACATATAACTGAACTGCAGACTTGTCTGCTACGTTCTGAACCATCGCAGAGCAAAGTACTTTCTATCATTGTCTCACCACAATACTAATAACAACATGACAGAATTGTATGTTTTGCCACCTGTTTTTCTTTCTTCTTAATCTAAGCAGAAATTCAGAATGTCCTATCAACATTCAGTAATGGCTTTGAGATGGAAGAATTGAGATTGAGAGGAGTATTGGTTCATTGAGGCCACTCTAGGTTTTTAAGCTAAAGGATGAAGTTCTTTGGATCTCCTAATCACCTGTGTCATCTTGCTCAAATCTTATGTCTCTTCTTTCTCTCCATTTTGGTTGTAACACCTTCTGAATTCTTGCTATTGTCATTATAAAGGCACTAGTCAATTGGAGTTCACAGAAATTTCAATTTGGGTAGTCAGATTTAATAATACACCTGTTTATACCATCTCTACAGTTACCTTATCTCTTCTTAGTAAGCTAAAATCTAGTATTTATAAACTGTAGAAACAATGTTATTAAGGAGAGAGGAATTATGATGAATGCTACCTAAAAGATGTGAATAATATAATTTAGTAGCCTTGTTTTTTCAAAAAATTGTCAAAAAAAGATCTTGTAGCGGAGACAAATAATTAAATATGTGGGGTGAATCTTTCTGCTTTGCACTGATTCCCACATGTAGTCTTTGATTTTCACAGGTTTGTTGTACATGGAGACAGAATTCCAGGAAGTCCATGAACAACTACAGAAGAGTTAAAACCATACCATAAGAAATTAGTACAATATATTAAAATCCTTTTTTCCTATACACCTCATTCATCATGGTCTTTGACATGAAATGGCAACTGCTGCTTTTTTTTCTCACACCCTTGTTCAATCCAGCGTGCAGTGTTTTTGCTGTGGGTTACTTTTATTTGTCATGGTGGTTAGATGTACCTCATGTAAACAGCACAAGAAATTCTGTCCTCCTTGTGAATTTGTCCTGGGCAAAAGTGTGGGTAGTGTTTCAAAGCATGACATCTGTGTTCAGAAGCTGAAGAACCCAGCAGACTACCCTTAGAGGTACAGTGTGCAGGATACAGTCCTTTGTCCTCTGCTATGCCTAATTTACTTGTCAGAGCTGGGTTTTTCTTTACAGGTAATTGAAAGCAAAGGTGGGAGGGATTGTTGGTTTGATTTATAGAATGGCACAAGTCTACTTACAGCACTTGAATATGTATACATCTTATTTTCACGCTGCTCAGAATTTTGCAATGTACTGTATCCTCCATAAATGCTCTCTTCCTCAGGATGAAGAATACAGGCAACTCACTCAATTCTCAGGCAAAAACTATTCTACATTTGTTATCATTCTTGCTGCGGTTCCCTGCACCTTTTCCTGTTCTAATACAGTGGTTTTTTCAGTTGAGGGGACTTCTTTCAAATGCACTGTTTAAGATGTGGATCAACTATGGGTTTTTACAGTGACATAATTATGTATTTTCTGCTTTTTTGTCTGTAACAGATGCCAGGCTTACAGATACGATGTCGCTTCCTCTACCCCAGAGGTGCAGACTGCTCTTTGAAAATTGGCACGTTTTCCCCACTGAGCCATAATTGCTTTGATTTTGGACCTACTTCTGCTATATGCCCTCCCCTTTTCTAATTTAGACAATGGGAATCTCCCTGAATTTGTCTGCAGTAGACATTGGTAAAATTATTCCAGAGCATCACTTCAAGTCTTCTGCAATTCTATTTGTATTGTCCCCTTTGAAAGGTTCCTTTACAGCCTGGTTCTGCCAGCTCTCTTCACTGGCTTTTTGTTTGTGCTGTCTTGAAAAAGGTTTAGATTTGTTTTACTATTCTCAGACATTTAATTTTTTTATCTAGCCTGTCTGAATTTATTTTACCCACTTCCTTTGCCAGAGGCTTTGAACCTTTTGTTTTCTTTATTAAAAAAGCTTCAGTTTTTTGAATGATGCTTTCTGTCATGGGCAGAATGGGAGCATCAGATGAAATTTATGAGGGACCCTCCTACTGAGACACGAGGTGCAGAAAGGACTCTCTTACCTTCTAAGCTCCTTCTGAGAGAGGAGTTCAGGTGTGGCTGGATCCACTGTCAGCTCCAGATTTTGTTCTGTTTTCCTGTAAGCCTAAAATGTTGGCAATCCAGTTTTGTCCTTGCTTTGGAGAATGTGATAGCAGGCCAATGCTTTCCTAACTAATCAACTATCTTTGATTGCAAAGGTGACCTCACCTTGAGCATTTTGAGGATGGAGCAGTTTGACCAGACTTTTTTAAAACTTGGTTTGCAGATGCCCATGTGAAAGCCACTGCTCTTACTAAAGCCAGGCATTTTACACAAGTGTGAACCGAGCTGGTTAGCTATATAAACACAGGACAAGTAAAAGATCCACTTCCCAATGCAGGTGGAACAGGGGTTCGAGATAGTCCTGGTGCCTATATAAAATCTTCTCTTGGCTTTCAGTTAGGAGTAATGCAGCTGAAGAATGAGAATGGCTTTTATAAAAGTTGTGACAAGGAAATTGAAGTGAAGTTGCCCTAGCCCTGTCTGAGGTGAAAGCGAGAGCAAAGAGTGGCAAAGCGGGTATTTTTGTAGAAAGGAGAAAGCATTTATCTGTTCATTTATGTGTCTGGTGTTACTAGGAGAGTAACATTGAATTAGGTCTCACAAAGCAGTTGTGATGAAGGGCAGGTGTTCAGGTTCTTCTGAGAGGGACCAGCCAAATGAGATGAATGTCTGTCCTCAATTAGAATCAGAGGTGTTCAGCACCTCTGAAAGCTGAACAATGTTCTCCTGAAAAAAAACATTTACAGGGTTTATAGGGAACAGGGGAAGGTTGAAAAGGATTGCATTTTGAGAAGGGAGTACTACCCTTTATTTCCACCCTGTCACCCCATCCCTTCCTTCCCTGTGGGTGCCTTGAGTTTGCCAACATGGAAAATGCCTTGTATCACTAGAGTACTCATGAGATCTATTACAACCTCTCTGGAGATGTACTTTGCCTTTTCTGTTGATGACCTTTATAGCTAGTGAGTTACAGAATGAACAACAAAAGCAGGGACAAACCTGAGAAAGGAAAGCAGATAGTAACCTATTGCCCAGAATCTAAATTTTAATAGATTTTTTTACTTAGATCTGCTGCTGTTACTCCTTGGCACAATATTCAGGAAATACACAGCTGTCTAATCTTTAACAGGAAAGGTCATTTCTCTCTGCTGCATAAAATTTAGTTGTTTTTCTCAGCCTGGAGGAGCTCATCCTTCCTACAGAGTAAAAGAATATTAAGTCTGCAGCCAAACTGATGGTTTAGCAGTGTCCACACCTGCTGCACTTCAGATGCTTCCCATTTATCCTGTACTGCAGGATGACAGCCTGTTACGAACAGGTGAGTTTAAAGGACAGAAGTTCAAATGAAGTAGAGAAGACACTGCTTCAGGATAAATTAATCTTCTGTTTGTATACTTTACAACAATTGCAGATTTTTTAATGGGTATTACTTCTTTGTTCTATACACAGCCCAAAATATGTCTTGCTTCTCAAAGTGTATTCAGCCTGCTTACGTTCTAGACTTTCCTGAGACCTCTATTGAAATGGCTTCTTAGTTCCCCTTCTACAAAGCAATGGAAATTACAAGAAAAACAAACAGTGGAAAAATAGACTGACTTAAAATAGAGCTTCATAACTTTGTTGCTAGTTATATTAGCTGATATGCCCTAGCTAAACATATTTCCAAAATGTTTTTTGAATGTAATTCTTTTCTAGTATAGTCTTAAAACTACCATGTTATACATAGGCCAGGGAAAATGTTTTTTTTATTTTTTTTTTTTCTGTAAGCAAATGCCAAGTCTGTTATATTATCTTCCTTTATTTTTGACATACATTTCAGTATATGTAGTGACTTAATTACAGGAGTCACATCTTGTAAGTAGGCTGACCAGAAGTCAAGGCTGGAGAGCACATGTGATGGTACTCAGGCCTGAGAAGTTGTTATGCTTGGTATCCTGATCTCTGCAGAGCTGATCTGATGTCTGACCTCCAGTGACTGCACAAGTGTCTGTTGTATTTTCTTTGTTCTTTAAGAGTGGTATTTGAACACTTGTAAACACACTGGTATCTTATTCTATTTGGCATCGATATGCCTGCTAGAGTATCCTTTATCAGTCTCCTCAGTCTGAGTATCTTAATGCTCAAATGTGTAGAGTTCAAAGTTCTACTATTTTTTTCAACCTAGCAGCAACAAATTTATTTTTAATGTACCCTACCTCAGCTTCACTGTTTATTTGTTCATGTTTCATATGGCTTTGGAGCATCTTTAAATCCTTACTGATGCCTGTTTTGCAGCAAAAGTAGCAAACCATGGAGGTTTCCAGAAGCTCGGAAAGCTCTATTATGTTACAGAATCATTATGTTACAGAAATTTCTTTAGAATACTTGATAATGTTGTCTGCTTTAAAAGAAATGGCCATTATCTGTATGTTCACACAACAGATCACAGCTAGAGCAGCAGCAGTGGTGGATTTTCATCACTCTTTTTTGACTGTCTGGTCCCATGACAATAGCAGTGGTGGGTTGGTTTTTGATACAGAGGCCCTTAGAATGTCTAGTATTATGATGAAGGATCCCTAGTGCAGGAGTTTGAAATTAGCTTGGTAATGGGTTTTACCCCTTTCACCAATTTTTGAAGCCTAGAAAAGTTTGTAAGTGTGTTGGGGTTTGGGTGT
>VZTR01016442.1:123595-190954 GCA_013400775.1 Chaetops frenatus | reverse complement strand
GGGAGACAGTGTCAAAGGACTTGATGAAGTCAAGAGACAACATCCACTGTTCTCATCTCCTCTACCCAGCTGTCACAGAGGCAATTGGATTGGTCAGGTATTGGTGAATCAATACTGACTACTCCTGACAACCTTCTTCTCCTCCACATGCCTAGATATGACATTCAGGATGAGCTGTTCCATCAACTTCCTAGGGATTGAGGTGAAGCTGACTGGCTTCACCTGGAACTGGAAGTGTTCTAGACCATGTTGGATGAAGTTCTAAGCAATCTGGTCTGGTGAAAAATGTCCCTGCTCGTGGCAGAGGGGTAGAATTAAGTCATCTTTGAGGTTCCTTCCAACCCAGGCAATTCTATGACTCTATGAATGTTTAGTTCATTCATGAAGTCAACAAATAGTGAGGACAATATTATCTTATTTTTCTATTTCCCTGCAAAATATCCTTCTACCACGATGACAACGCAAACTTTTTCTCTGAATTCAATAGATTTTCAAACAAAGCCATCCTTGTTGATTCAGTTTGCTCTTCAGACCTGCATTGGGTCATACATGCTTTCAGAACTCTTTCAGTAAGGAAAACCTCTGACATCTGTACAACCTTGCACTAAGTAGTGTAGCAGCGTAAAGGAAAATTGTTTACAGGTTTTTGGAAGCTTGGTTTATCCAACGGCTGTTTCTGGTATTTTCATGTGGCAACTTTATATAAGGCATAGGAGCTTTTAAACAAACTACAGGTTTTATTTTTTTTTTTTTAAGTCCATGAAAGGTACAAGGTAGTTGTGCTTGAATTTTCTTTTCATTATGACAAGGAAGTCAGGCCAAATAAAATGTAAATTGACAAGAACAACACCAAAACTTTTGCAACATTTGGATCTCTTTGTAGTGAAATTCAACAACCATATCCAGTGAAGAATTTCAATTTACTCTCCTTCATCTTTTGGCCACATATATATGTATATGTTTTGACAAATTAATAACCTGTGTCAGAGTGCTTATTTCAAGTGTAGATCTGGTCATATAAATAGTGTTACAAATACTCTTTTCACACATAAATTTCACCTGTTGACGCAAGCTCTACCAAGGTTTTTTCAGAGCCTGTGCTTATATAAAAATTAAGGTTTAACTCTCTATGCCGCATCTGTGCACAGGATTAATTTCACCCTTTCAATTAAATCACTTGCTCCATTCTCTCTCTTACTACTTAAAGTAGGAGTACTCAGGAATACTTAAAAATTAGAAATTAATCTCCTTTCTCATGAAACAAGTAGATAAACCTGACAGTTTTAAAATTCAATTTTAAACTTTTTAATGTTTCTAACAAAGTCTTCTTCCTTCAAAATATCACTTTAGCATATGTTTTAATAATTGGTTTCTAAGCTATTTTCCTAAATTGCTTTGTTGCTCAGTTCCTAGATAGTTCAACATTGTCTGAAACCTTGAGATAAATTTATTTTACACTCTAGAGATTAAAATTGACAAAAAAAATCCTGAAGCTCTATTCTAAATTTCCTTTAAATGACAAGGTATTTCACCTTATATTCTTTATGTCTGTTTTTTTCCCTTTCTTGTATTTTTGTTTTTATTCAAATATGTCTTTAACCTAAAAAGTAATTATCACCTCATCTCCACAGTTATTTAGTTATTTTTCATTTGGTGCAAATTTGGTTTGCTTGCTTTAGGTTTTCCTCACCACAAAAAAGCAGTGAATTAAATTAAATGTATCATACCACTCTACTACTTTTAAATCTACA
Source organism: Chaetops frenatus (assembly GCA_013400775.1). NCBI lineage: Eukaryota > Metazoa > Chordata > Aves > Passeriformes > Picathartidae > Chaetops > Chaetops frenatus. The sequence goes on along the minus strand of VZTR01016442.1, from coordinate 189,203 downwards.
GTTTAAAACCTGAATCTCATACAAAACAAAAATACAGGAAAAAAATAGATGCCAAATTAATTTTGGGTTTTCTTCAGCTGTTAAGGCTGACAATTAGAAAATATTTTGTTGTGTCCCTATATGCATTAACTGACACCTCCATGTAGGGAATGCCTCTCTTGTCCCAAAGATTCAGCTAGAAATTTTTTCATAAAAAAATACATATATATATTGACCTTTGAAGAAAATATACACAAATGGCAATTACCACATGGAGAGCAAGGAAAGTTTTCCCTGTTTCTGTTACCATGACTCCAGTTTTGTACTGAAAAATAATAAAAAAAATACATTGTCATGAGCTAATTTTTTTTGTTTAATTATCTTGAACAAGGGATCAAAGAAATTCAAATGCTGTAAATCAGCATTGTCTCAGTGGAAGTTTAAAAGTCATGCTTTTTTTTTATATGAAGATCTAGGTCAGCAGATGTAATACACTTCTGAATATATGAATAATCCTTCATTTTTTGTTCCAGAGAGTTTATCCTTTATCAAGAAATTCTTCCTCATCTTGGGTCCATACACAGGGTATTTGGGACTGTTTAAAAATAAATAGTTTCATTGTAAATACTTTCAACTTAATTACCATGAAAAACAAAACCACTGTCCTCTCTGCAAGATATTTGAACTTCAGACAAGCAGAAAAGCATTTATGAAATATTAGCCTCCAGTTAAGGTAAAAGAATTAGTAAGTTCTGGTGGTGGACTGAAGAGGGACAATAATGATACGAATATGGGGGGTACTGACATGAAACCTTTTCCTTTGTAATTTCTGACTCCTAACAAATTAAGATGTAAAATCTTTAGTTCATTGCTAGAGACTGAAGGTTTATGCATGCTGGGTACATGTGGGACCATCAGTAATTCTGTCTGTATTCTCAGGAGTTTATAAAATTTATTGATTAATGTCATGCAGCAGGGTGGGAAGAGTTTTTGAAGAACAAAGCCAATTCCATTAACTGATATTTTGTGACATGACTTCTGCATTATTACTGGTCAAATATTATGTCCTTTTTTTTTCTGGATTTTGAGAGGCTGGTGGGGAGGAAGAGAGGCAAAATTATTACTCAGATGGATATTTCTATTGGGAGTGACAGCTACTTTAAAGTAGTTTTTAAAAATTATAAATGCAAGACTTATTCATGATGATGCCCTTGAAAAATGAAATTAAAGATAACTCATTCATTCTTTACCACATTTTCATTACCCCAGAATGTCCCAATTTTTCTTTCACTAGGACCTAATTAATGTGTTTACTTTGGGGTTAATTAAATTAGTTAAATTATTTGAAATAAACATCTGAGAAGTGATTTATGGTTATTTTAGGACTTACAAAGAGCCATTTTATTTATTACCTGGTGAAGTTGTCATTGCTCTCATTTGAGATATTATAGTGATGCTATAGACACACATACAAACTCAAATGCAACTTACAATTTATTATATTTTACATTATATTTATATATAATAATGGAATGCAACTCCAGAATAGTTCACATAAGATCACACTTACAATCATTTAAATATACTGGGGGCTTGGGGGGTGGAGTACTTGCTACTTAAAATCAGGAAAAGATAGTTTTTGTGGTTGTGATAATGTGCCTGATCTTTTTTTGCAAGGAATTTAGAAGAATTTAGCATTAAAACAATGTTCATACTACATCTCTTCAGTGCACTGGAAGAATACTATACTATGGGCTGGGATGAAAGTATAAAAATTAGTTGAGGTTTCAAAATAATATATTTAAGACCACTTTTAAAACTTATTGCCTAACAAATATTGAAGTTAACTTTTTTCAGACTGCTTGGCTAGTGAACCTGGAGGAAGTATCCATATCCTCATAAAAGGATCAGGTTTAAAAATTAGTGATATAATGTTATTTATATTTAACTCATCAACTTGAGAAAATAGATACTAGTAACATTAGGAACTTTAAAGTAGTTTCCCATTTCGTGTGATCTGTTTTACTGTGATTTGGAACTTCTAAAGAAACTGGGAAAGACTTATATTTTCAGCCTGAAGAGGAAAGAAATTGCATACAAACATGCATACTGGTCTATCATTTCCAGATCATAAGAAGAGTAAAATCTCATTCTCCAGGCAACAGACCTGTTCAAGCAACCAGAAAGACTTATCCTCTAATTTGTCTTTCTGGAACAGCTAAATTTAGAAATTATTTGAGTATTTTACTAGTAAAATTTAAAAATGCTTGGAGGAGAAGTACTACATTCTTGAAGGACCCCTAGATAAACAGGATATACCAATAAAACCCCAGAGCAAGCAGAAGGTGTTCCTAATTTAAAACACTGGAAGTGTTTCAGTGTTAAATGACACAAAATTTGACCATTGTATTCATATGTACTATGAGAAAGGGGGTGAGGTGGGGAACAACCACATGTATATACTGCTGATTTTCCTTACTGTTAATAAACTCATCTTTTGTCTATTTCCTTTATGACATATATATAAAAATTATCCGATTTTTTTTTCAAATATCTCCTGATTATATATTATTTTCCCTAATGAACACATTCCAAAATGACACTTTCCTCTGATTAGAATGTTACAGCTATTTTCTTGCACTTCAGTACTGGAAGGAAAATTTTTTTCTCTAGCAAAACTTTAGACGTGTACTGCTCCTCCAAATTTTCTTTTCAATTGAAATTTCTTCAATGTTTTCATAGCAATCCACACAAAATAGGATCTAGTGATATAAATTTCCAACAGAAATCAACAAGGAAAAAGATTAATGCATAAAATGCTCTAGTAAATCTAGTGAGTTTCTTGATCATTACCATTTGAAAACACTCTAAATAATGAAATTGAAACAAATCCAGTTTGGATTCTGGTATTTAAATAAATTAATATCTTGCACAATATCTGCAATATAACGCTTTCTAGAAAATGAACTTCATCTGGAAATCCAAAGCACTTCACTAACAGCAGTTAGTTCATTATTAACAGCATAATAATTTGGTGCTGGCAAGATCATATCGTAGAGAATTGTGAGAATGCTTCAAACATCAGAGCCAGCATAAGGAATGTTAAGAATGCTCAACGCCTTCCAGAACTGTACTGATTGATACAGAAATCACCTACGTACTGTACTTGTCATTTGATTTGAAATCTAATTTCATTGCAATTTCCCTGTTTCTAGATTGTACTATTAATTCATTATGTTTATTTGAAAATAAATTTAAAAGAATAGACGTATATTCTCCCCTCTCTATCTCTGAGTGCCATTTTATAGAGACAAAAATATGTTATTTTTAAACACTGGATCAAGGGAAGAATGAAAAATATTGCACAACATAGTCACAGACGTCATGATGGATAGAGTAAGTGCAAATATAGAAGTCAGTGCAAATGCTAGAAGAAATAAGCCTTTTTTGCATTTCTCTCAAGAGAGAAAGAAGAATCCAAAGTGCATAGTTTCACTGTATCTTAATCTCAATTCAATATGTTAAACAAAGTACAATGTGGTCACTTTATTTGCAACCTTTGCAGTTAACGACTTTTATCAAAGACCTCCCAAACTGAAGAAAATTTAGTTTATTCTAGTTTTGGGGGTTTTTCTATGGCATGCTGTTTTGGGTTTTTTTAATTTAAGATGATGTACACAAGAAATATTTTTCTCATTACTGATATATACAGTTTACTTCAATGTATTTTTCAGTAAGTTTATGTAGGCATTTCTTACCTGTAAAGCTACCATTGATTGACCTCACTTTAAACCAAAATTTATCTTCCACACGAATCTAAATTTATTTCACCTTCATCATTGAGAATTAAATGTAATCAAAACACTGAAATATGAAACTGATCACATGCTGTAGAACAGCACTATGGAAAATTAATCTTTTTATATAAGAAAATATTTGTCACTTCACTATTCTTTGTAAATTCATGATGCACAGTCTTGACATAAAACCAATATGCAATGTTTTCTATACACTGTTGTATATTACAGATTTCTTTATTTTTCTTTCTTAAAGAACATCTAATGCCTGATTCTTGAGTAACATAGCATGAAAAAAATTATTAATGGCTAATTTTCATTTTTCAGACAAGACACTATAAGGCATTTATTCAAAACACAGATCTATAGATAACATTCCATATAGATAGCATGGGAGTTCTAAATCAATATGATAAACATAACAATTATTTCTGTGATAACTATATGCAAAATAATTTCAGCAGCAATTAATATGATAAAACTCTTAATATTGCTTCCATTATGTATCTATAAAATTAGCTCTCAACAAAAGACAAAAAAAATTAAATCGTCAGATATTTCATTTTTTTAAATATATCTAAGGTGCACTTAAAGTAGTATCATTGCCTTTCCATTATAAAATGAGTGATAACGGATTTCTCACTGCAGTCACTTTGTTTATATTCACCCCTATTTTTATGCAACAAGCCATTCTGTCCTTTCATGAAAAATGTCAAATAAACCCTGGCCTGTTTTCTTCCTAGTTCCCGTATGAAACTTTTGAATAACAGAAGAGAAAAAGAAAAAAGAAAAAAAAATGGAGATGTCAGATGTTCCTTAGATGTTACACTAAGCACAACTTCTCAGAAGAAAACATCTGTAGGAAATGAAAAAGAGGAACAGTGATGAATGATATGAATAATATGTTTTGTGTTTATCAGTCTCCGTTCTGCTCTTCCTGTCTGCAAGTATTTAAAAAAGAAACAACTCAGATACAGAAATATAGCCCTATATTTTCTGCCTGCATTTATCATCAGGGATTGGACTAGATAATCTTTAAGGTCTCTTCCAACCCTAAGCATTGTCTATGATCTTCTCCCCCTAAATCCAAAGAGATATGAAAAACAGTATCATCTTTACTAAAATCTACTACTACAGAGCCCATGCTCTGCCAAAACTACTCAATAGTTGCCCTGCCTGCCAGGTGTGCACTGGTGAATACTAGGTAGTTAGTCACAAAGATCCTTGTGACAGATGTTCTTGTAAAAGTATGTTCAACTTCTCTCCCTTCCTCACTCATACATGACCATTGTGGCAATCAATGACATTTCTAGTAGTGTTTTCTCAGTCTGCATGCTAGTTCTTCTATCAACAGACCTTCAGGGTTAGGCGAAACTTGCAGAAGAGAAAGGCAGATTTTTACTGCCATTCACAATTATTTGATCCTGCCCAATGAAAATAGCATTTTGGGGAAAATGAAGGATGTGGCAGGTGAAAGAGACTTGCAGGAGTGAGCTGGAAAACTGTAGCTCCTCTGTGGATAGAAAGATTTTTGAAAGGAACTGAGGAGATCCACAATGAGGAAACTGGAACTGCAGAAACAAAAGCTTCACATAAACCAGAGGAAATGGAAAAGAGCAGCTCTCAGAGGAACTGTGATTAGTGAAACTAATTTTGGAAATCAGATATTTTCCACAAGGAATGAACAGGATGAGAAGCTTGTATAAACCTCTTTTTAATTTCTTTTCTGATCTGGTCAGAATCAACTGACCCAGTTTTGTACTTTTTTTGTCCCTTTTATCTTTATAAATAGCAAAATATTATAGCCAACATTCTACAAAAACTTGTTTTCTTTGAAGTTAAAAGCTCTTTAGTCTTCTTAAGGTGGCTCATTATAAGAAGATGATTTTGGCTAGCATTTCGCCTCAAAACTGTGATTGTCACACTATTCGAAGGTTGCAGACATACCACAGGCCTTGAAGAAGCTGTCTTAGCATAAGAGTCTCACCACAGAATCCCAGAATGGGTCAGTTTGGAAGGGACCACAGCAGGTCCCCTGGTCCAACCTATCGGTTCAAAGAGGGTCATCCCAGAGCACATGGCACAGGATTGTGTCCAGATGGTTTTGGAATACCTCCAGTAAAAGACAGTGATCTCTTTCACTGTGCAGGATAGTTCTTTCTCATGTTCAGGTGGAAGTTCCTGTGCTTCTGTTTCTTCCTGTTGCCTCTTGTCCCATTGCTGGGCACCACCGAGCAGAGCCTGGTCCATGCTCTGACCCCTCCCTGCACTGACAGACACTGATGAGGTCCCTCTCACTCATTTCTTGAGGCTGAACAGCCACAGCTCCCTCAGCCTTCATCATGATCTTATAACCTTCAACAAAATCCTTTTCAGTAAAAGAGTAGTTTTTTATTCTGGCTATGTGTCTGTAGGGTGTTTCAACAGTACATTGGAGTGAGTTTAAGTCACACCATCACACCCTCCTGCATCAACCTTTCCACACAGCACTGAAAAGAGATCAGAATGAAGATTGAGATACAACCTATAATTTCATTCTTACTGGACTTCTGCAATACAAGCAGTATAAGCAGTTCCATTACTTTTTCGTTCTGTTTGATCTGTCTCTTTGGACTACTTGAATAATTTAGACTCTTCAGAATGTAAGTGTGATTATTTATCCTCAGCTCTCTGTAATCTTTTTGTAGGATTACAAGACATGCACTCCTACCTGGATAAAAAAGTATATTTAGAACCATAGGAATAAAATTCTTACATAGTTTTATGTCTGTCACTAGAAACAAAATGTTCACTACTCCAAAAATAGAGCAAATTTTTGGCAGAAAGATGTATCTATCCATCTGATAAAAGAAAGTTTCAAGAAAACTTGCAATGCAGTGACGTGCATCAAAATCTAAAAGGATTTAAAATATTTAAAGCAGTTCTTATAATAAAAACCTTCGTCCATGATGTATTTAACACATATTGGTACATAACTTTATCATTGTCATTAGTTTTAGACTGCACTAACACTATTCACATTCCCAAAAGCTCAATTAAGAAGCTGCACATGCAGATCACATTCAATGTAAGAGAGATTTCTCAGTATTATCACTGTTCCCCACATAAGTGGAAAGCTACTGAAGAAGAGGGGAATCGGCTGCTAGGAGGCAAGAGGCCTTTACTGAGGTGACCTCTAAAATCCCTGTAATATTTATATATTAATAACATATTTAAACATAATATTTCATGTGTATCTTCTATGTCTTCAGTATTTGCATAGTTACAGCAGTATGTTTGCTCTCATAAAACTTACTGCATAGCATTCTGTCTGTCATTTCCGTGGTGCATGAGAATTCCTTCAGTATCTACTAACTTTTCCTTGTTCAGGACTCAATTTAAAACAACAATTTCATATCCTGTGTTGGAGAAGAAGCATTAGAAACCTGTTACTGGCTTTCTTCATATATTAGGTGGTGTTGGGATTGTCCTGGTGGCAGAGAGGGAGTGGAGACTACAGGCACATTGCTATGCTATACCACCAACATCATCTTGGGGAACGCAGTTTTGGGGGGAAGAAAAGGTGAGCACACCCTGGAAGACTATTTATATAACTTAGGTAAGTATGTGATTTATCACTAAAACTCTTCATGCTCTTCCAGTCTATATCCATGACTGGATAAATCTGCTGTATATCTACAAATTTCAGTGCTAGACTAATGGTATTTTTACATCTGATGTCTCACAATCTGTTAGAGATATTATATGGGTATTAGACCAGATTTTCAGTTTTATATCAGCATATGGTTATTAATTTCTTCTCAGCTGTACAAATGAGGATCTGTCATGTCTTTCCTTAATGAGACAGATGGAATCACAAGTTTCTTTGTGGTTTAAAGTACTATACAAAAAAATAGATTTTTGCTTTAATCTTGTCTAAAATACGTTTTCTAGTTTGGGGGATGTTTATGGTTTGTTGGTTTTTTTCCCCTTGAATGGAGAAAACATCAAACAGGAAGAAAATGGCTAAAGACAAGGTAGTGCTTGCTGCATGTGTGTATATATTTCTGTACATATCTACTCATGCATATGTATACTTCTAAAAAAATGTATATGTTTATTCAGATACTGGGTAATATAACTTAAATCACATGTTATACTATGTGTTTTGGTGCAAAATTGTGCAGATGCAAAATGATTTGAATAGTTTTTTTAAACCTTTCCAGAGAGTCATACATACACACCCAGAATATTAATAAATACACAACAATTGAAACACCAGAGTCTAACATTTATGTCATTTGAACACTGGAGAATATTAAATCAAAAATGCATCATTTTTTCAGCTGTGATAGTCAGGAATTTTCTTGAATTTTGAACTAAGTAAAAGTCAAGTGAGGCCATGTAGGAAATTGCCTCTGGACATGCTAAAATGCCAAAAGCAATTCTAATGATTCAAAACATTGGATAGTTATTCAAGATTTAAATTTGAAGCAGTAGAAATAATATTTTAACAGAGATCTTAATTTTTTTTATTAATTTTTTTTTTAATTTTCTAGTTCGTTTTCAGGACATTTTCACTACCAGAAAAATGCACAATGTTAATACAAACAGTAAATAAATTAAAATAAAATAAATAGTTATACTTGACAAAATTCCAGAGAAAGACCCACTTCAGTAATAAAGCTATTAATTCAGTGTGGAAGGTACAAACAGATTTACAAGGACCAAAACATTTCAAATCAGTGAATAATGCATCAGTTATTGACAAAAAATTATATTGTGCCATCCCTTTGTACATCTGATTCATTTAAATTGGCTGTCTGTTGATGCATTATTTTACCACAAAGTAACATTTAACAACATAGGACAAATCACTTTAGTCGTGTTGTGAGCAGTAATTCTTTTTGATTTCTTTTACTAATTTTAAAATACACATAACATTATTTTAAGTTGTATTAGTATAAAAAGTGCATATCCCATAGAGACTACTGTTTATTTACAATTCTTCTATCTTTCTTGCCTTGATTACCACATGTTTAGATATTTTAAACTAAAATAAATGTCAAAGAATATTTGTCTGTTTCTAGGGTTCTTGTTGCTCTAAAAGAGGGGCAGAATCGAAAGAAGAAAAGGAGGACTCTGGAAGGGTTGACAAAGACAGGTGGGGATGCCTGTTGAGGACAGTTCTCAGAAAGGTGTCTCAATTTGCCTTCTGCAACTTTAAACCCCTTGATAACACAACGGATGGAAGTACCTGAAAATTGCCTGAAAATGCCAGACTTACCAAACTCTATACCAGAAATATATAAATTCTTAAATTAAAGCAGATGCTTCTGAAAATTACCTACCTCTGCATATGTGCTCGTGAGTGGAGAAAATGTGAAGAGTTCTACAAATACTTTTGAAACCAATTTGAAAATTGGTTTTTGTACCCCTTGTCTACTAAGAATTTCACTGTAAATGTAATGTAATGCAATGCTAACATCTCCTAGTATTGAAACCAAGACTCCAGTCCTATACAAACATGCTGTCCAACTTTGTTTATTTTCTCATTATTCATATATTAGTTTGCTGCTTTCCAAAGACTTAAAAAATACACTTAGAGAATACATGCAATGAAAAACTGTGGTATCAGCATTATAGCTGAACTACCATAGACTAGCTCTGTAATATGCCACAGCTTTGCAAGATAATTGAAGTCCTACTGACTTTCATGCTGCCAAGATTTTGTTCCATGTTTTTCATAATCAAGTGACAAGGTGTTCAAGTTGCAGTTTGACTGTGTTAAGCAGGTTGGGTCTAACATTCATATACCAGGGGAAAACAAATACACTTGATCCTCTAATTTTCAATTATTTTTAATTACAATATGGTTATTGCTACTGTGTTTTCTGGATAAATTCACAAAAAGGGAAAACAGGAGAATATATTGTGCCTTGATGTTGATCCTTATTTCATGTCCCATTATAAGCTTTCTGTAAAATGCAGGTTTCAGATGTTTCCTCACATGTTATTCTATAGTTTTCCCTAATTTTCTTTCAGCTAAATACCTGAATTACAGAAAAGTTAAGGGCCCTGAAAGGTCTTTATTGTGATAGTATGAGAACTTTTGCAGAATTCCTAATTCTTTTGAATATCGACTAATTATAACTCACTGATATTTCCTTTTTCTATAATGATTGACTCAATCTAGATATGAGTCGTGTCCTGAGTTAATAAAACATCAATACACCTGATAAAATGATTCATGACACACTTCCCTAATTATTTTCCTACAACTTGTAAGTATATAACAAGTTTTATAACATGTTTTCTGTATCATATGAAAGTGTGGAAAATGAATATTTTAATTTTTATTTATTCTTGTCAATACATTTTCAACCTCTTAAAAATATTGTTGTTTGTGAAGGGATGGCAGAGATATCAGAGGGAGAAAATAATCTTGTAATATATTTGTTTTAGAGCTATAAATCAGCTTCTGCCTGTGCACAAATAGCTAAGTAATGGTATTAATGTGATCTCCTTAGCCAATAGTTGTTCACTTTGGCCCATATTTCCTGCTTTTTATTTCATCTGTCTTGTTTTTCCCAGTCCCTAAATTCACTTCTCTTCATTCCAGTTTCTTAGTTCTGCCTTCTAGGAACATATTGTTGGTATTATTTTTTTCAATTAAATTTTAAGAATTGCAAAGAAATATCATTCTCAGTTCATATCTTAGCACACAGCCCAATCACCATGAACCCTGTTCTCAGGTACACTGATATTTTTATTAACTCAGGACATGACTCGTATCTACATTCAGAAAATCATGAAAAATAAAAATCAGTGAGTTATGATTAGTTGTTATTCAAAATAGCTCAGAATTCTGCAAAGGTTCTAAGACTATCAGAATAAAGGCTTTGTAGGGGTCCTGGCTTCAAGCCTGTTGTCCTCAGCCTTCCCTGCAGCAGAGCCTATTTCTGGCAGCATTCTGCTCCAAGAAGTCTCTTTCTCCTTTTCTCTTCTATGGCACTAGCAAATTTCTAGTCATTAAGAGGGCAGGAGGCTGTGACCCCATGTTCCATTTTGACACAAGGTTTACAGTGCATTTTCTGGAAAACAGGATGCCACATTTTTTCCTGGAACTACTGACCCATGTCCTTTGTGTGACACTAGGAAAATAAAAAAAGAAGCTGCAAAAAAAGGCCACCTGGCATAATACTACTCTTGACTGACTACTGAGAGAGTGTGAAGGGTTTTAGGTTAATTTTCCCAAACGCATTTATTTCTAAATCAGAGCCCCTCAACGCTGTGAAAATATATGTACCATAACACTTTAAATGTCTTACAGTAACAGCAATGACAGCTTAAAAGAGGATATAAAAAGGGAAGTAAAAATGATTTAAAGCTCCAAGTACATCTCTGTATATGTGTATGAACCAACTACCACAGTTAATTTAACCTATACTGATAAACTGAAGAGGAATGTTCCACCTTCAGATGCAAGAAGACAGTGGAGCAAAAATACCAGGGGCTACACCAATCACACTCAACATAAAAAAGTTTCTTTCTGAAATAAATGCTCTAAATTTACCACGTTTCCTGTGATTCTCGTGTTCCTGCAGTGTCATACATGGATCTCCAAATCAGACAGCTCAAACAGTAGCAGTGATACTGCATTAGAAGTGCTGATTTAAATACTCTGATAAGTCCCATAAGAACCAAATACATGCTGATTTTTTCTCAGAAATGGAGACATTTTGATATCAATTAAAACACAACNCAGACAGCTCAAACAGTAGCAGTGATACTGCATTAGAAGTGCTGATTTAAATACTCTGATAAGTCCCATAAGAACCAAATACATGCTGATTTTTTCTCAGAAATGGAGACATTTTGATATCAATTAAAACACAACTTTTTTGCAGATGGGAATCTGCATTTGAGTGTATGCTCAAGAGAAAAGATTTAAAGTATTTTTCACAGTTCCCAGAAAGACACTATTTTTAAGTCGTTTTGTTGATTTATTTTTTGGAAGATTCATATATCACTGTTGGCATCATAAATAGCAAAATGCCTAAAGAAAATTTACTTCTGTGTTGGTTTTGCATGGCCTGGTTTTTAACAACAGGGGGGCCACAGAGGTGGCTCCTGCGAGAAGCTGCTGGAAGCTTCCACCGTGTCCAGCAGAGCCAGTACCTGATGGCTCTGAAGATGCACATGCTGCTGGCCAAAACTGGGCTAATAAGAGAGGCTGGTAAGGCTTCCATGATGACATATTTAAAAAGAAAATTAAAACAAAGTGGGGCACACAATTGTAATTCCATCTAGAGAAGAGGAGGAGGTGAGAACATGTGAGGGAAAACAACCTGGCAACACCAAGGTCAGTGGAGCAGGAGGGGGAGGAGGTGCTCCANAAAGTGCCCACGCCAGAGCAGGTGGGTGCCTGGAGGAGGCTGTGATCCAGTGGGAGATCCGGGGGAGAGAAAGGGCCCTGCTGCCAGGCTGGAGCAGCCTGTCCTTGCAGGACTGCAGCCCGTGGAAAGAGGGACCCACGCCACAGCAGTTTTGGGAGGACTGTCTACCCTTGAGAATGGAACCATGCTAGAAAAGTTCACGGAGAATTGTCTCCTGTGGGAAGGGACCCTATGGCATAGCAAGGGAAGGAATCCTCTCCCTGAGCAGTGGAAGAAGATCTCAGGTCAGTGATGAACTGACCAAAACCCCCATGCCCTGTCTCCCTGGGGTAAGTGGAAAGGAAGGAGGGATTGGGGAAGAAAGGGTGTTGTTTTACTTCTCATTATCCTCCTCAGATCTTTTTAGTAATAAATTCGCTTTGTACCTTTAAGTTGAGCCTGTTCTGCCCTTGGAGTGCTTTCTCCCTGTCCTTATCTCAACTCATGAACCCTTTGTTAAATTTTCTCTCCTCTGCCCAGCTTTGGCAGGGGAAGGTGAGTAATTTGCTATCATGGGTGCCTAGAGTTTGGCCAGTATCAAACCACAATTCAATTGGATTGCATTAAAGTACTATCAGAAAAACAAGATGTCATTTCATATCAGTATTAGTAAACTGGAGTGTCAATTATTGGCACAACTAAGCAATAATAGTATTGCCTCTGCTATTCTGTTTACAGAATTTGCTTGAAGACTAAAATACTCTCCAGGAGTATTTTTGTCAGATAGTTTAACTTTTTATGTTAGATTTGACATATTGCATAAAGGCCATTCTTAACCATATTATTGAAGAATAATATTACTTCAACTGTTAATCTGGATATAATCCATCAACATACAGCCCAACAAAGAACAATGTGTCCTTGTTCAAGACAGTTCCTCCATTTTGTCATATACTTCTCTTTCTTAAGTGTGATTTATTATATATGATATATATACATATGTCATGTACTTCTCTTTCTTAAGCCTGACTACTATGATAGAAATGAGAATGTGTGAGCAATCCTTTTAATATCTCCAGCTTTTTCTTGGTCTAAATATTGTGCTGCTATCTAAGATTTTTGTCCTTTTTTTGTGCCTGCACCTTTCCTTTTTCAAAACATTAAGATATCACAGAAATTCATTTGATCCCTTGATTAACCTTCACCTTCTGACTATCCTCAAATTCTGTAAAAGGTGAAAGAGAATCTGAGTGAAAGGAGCATACTTGAATTGTGGCAGCATTACTAAGTGGAAAGTAAAACTTTATCTTTGTGTGGCAGAACTCATGTACACTATTCATAAGATGATATTTTTGCACATCACCTTTTTTGAAAGACATATTTAATTCTTCATATGTGTGGTAATAGAAACTGAGAATAGGTATTGCATATCAGATGAGTTATCCTAATAGGAGGGTGAGCACAGGTCTCCTGTAGTTGCAACATGAACACTATTTCAGCTATATATTAATATTCTGCTCATGAAGTTTAATTAGTAAGAAATACAGCTGGAGAATTTTTCATTACAACCAATTGTTATTAATTGTCACCAAGGCTTCTTAATTATTCACTTTGGCTGGAAGCTAATTAATTTCATATCTTATGTGCTAGTTAGCAAAGAAATATGTTTTTACCCATATATACCAAAAGGGAAAAAGAAAATTATTATTTAGAATGAATTTTAACTTTTATGGAACATACTTGTTTCAGAAATCCCTAAATTTTTGCTGCTTATTGAGAATAAATGCTTGAGTGGTGTGTCTTGAGAAGGGGATTTGGTATAGTTCTTGAACTATAATAAAAAGTCTATGATATTTTTCATTTCCCTTTGTTTTTGCCTTGAAGATAAACTTTTCTTATGCAAATCATAAAACCTTATCTCCTTTCCCACCTTGAAAGAGTTGGTTATTCAAAGAAAAATAGTTGCATAAGGGCCTTTTTTACTTCATATTGGATCATACCACTGTCTCTCATTTCACACTGTTTTTACCAAATGTCATGTTTTGCTAATTTCTTCTTCTTTTTACAGAAAGATTAATTCCTGTTAAATTAATAGCTTGTCACTTAGATAAGTTCAAAATTCAGCTAATTATTTCTGAACTTTAAATTTTAAAGTTTGATTCATATTGTAGGCTGTATTTTCATGTCCGTATTTTTTTTTGGAGTGCATATATCTTAGCAACTTCACTTGGAGTGATTGTCTATGTGTGTGTGTGTGTGTGTGTGAGTGAGTGAGAAACCTCTTCTGATTTTTAGTTGGTTTCTGTTGTTTCTTTGGTCTCAAAGTGGTTTAGGTGAATTTGATCTCAATTTCTTATGGAGGAAACTTTCTGTGTGGGTTCCAGGAAAGCTAGCAGAATGTGGGCCCCCACATACCCCCATACCACCTATTTACCACCCAGATTTCCAGGTGATTCACATTATGAAAATGTTCAACGTTGTGTCTTCCCTTTGCATGCAACTGTCAAATCCTTACAAACCTCTATTTCTATGTCATTCTGACCATGTATTTGTTCATCCTTGCCTTTAGCTTTACTTAGGTTTCCTAAATAATTGTAATCTACTTGCAACCTGGTTTCGGCCCGCAACCTTTAACAGACCCTTCCTCATCTTCTAACTTACTGTTGGCTTTTATTTTCAAAGTCTTCTTTGTCGTAGATGTGTTCCAGATCACAGAGTAGAGGCAATACCAGAGGGAAGCATCTTATGCCTCTGAGCAGAATGCTATATGGAAGTGCTTTCCCTTCAAAGGACTCAGCATTTCTCAGGGACACAATCATCTCATGGGAGCCTTAGGAGGCAGAGAATCTTCTTTATGCTGTGAGGCATCTTGGTGCCAGTGGTGGTTCAAATTCAGGATGCTGATGGCAGTCTTTTTGTGTTACAGTCACCGGTGGTGGCAGCAGCACAAATCTATTTCATGATCTCAGTTAGATGTTTGAGCAAGAGGATAACCAAGAAGTTACCATGTTCACTCCAAGGCATACATAGGAGAGTCTTCCAGGAAAGATATTTTGCTCAGTTGCACCTGTTGGAGTGAATCCAGATGAGGCCATTAGCATGGTTAGAGGGTTGGAGCACCTTTTCTTTGAGGAAAGGCTGGGAAAATTGGGATTATTCAACCTGGAAAAGAGAAGACTTCAGGGTGACCTAATTGTGGCCTTCCACTACCTGAAGAGAGCCCACAAGAAAGATGGAGAGAGACTATTTACAAGGGTCTGGAGTGGCAAGACAAGGGGAGATTCTGACAGAAACTGTCAGAAAGGAGGTTTAGATTAGATATAAGGACAAAATCCTTTACCATAAGAGTGGTGAGGTACTGGAACAGGTTTCCTTGAGAAACTGTGGATGCTACATCCCTGAAAGTGTTCAAGACCAGGCCATGTTGCATAGCGATAAGGGCCACTTGTTCTAGAAAAAGAAGTACCCGCCCATGGCAGGGGGATTGGAATCTCTAGGGTCCCTTCCAAACCAGGCCATTCTATGATTTTATGGTCTTGCAGCCTCCATCCATGGCTTCTGTCAACAACAGTTACAAAGAATTACAACGAACTCATAATCACTTCTGCCATTCACAACAGTTTTCATCAGTAGTTTCATGTGTTGCACCTTCAGTCAATGCACCCACTTCCAGTCAGGATAAGTGTCTGTCTTTGATATGGATGTCCCTTGGCAGGGACAGATAGAGGGATATATATTAAAATAATGAGATGCAAATTTTGGGGAAGAGCTATAGATTAGGAGTCCCAAAGAGTAGCTACTGCATCTTTGAAAGTGTTTTTCCTGAAGAATGAAGTGGCAGGAGAAATTTCCTTTCTATTCCTTACCTTCTTTGACTGCGTGGTCCAAATGATTTATACAGGCAACAAGACCTGATACCTGAGTCATCTTTTAGGACTTCACAAAGTGTTGTGTTGTAGCTCAGATCTGTAGAAGAATTGCAGATTTGAAATGTGTGTATCATCATATGTTAATTGATCTTAATTAGTTGTCCTGCAGGTGTATCAGCGTGCTATCACTTTACACTTGATGTAGCTAAAGATGACAAATGCTTTGTAGTGATCATAGTTATCCTATGTCATACCTGGCAAGGCTTTGTTGTGTTCATTGTAGAAATGAAATAAGAAAAGTACCATGGCCAGATGTGCACCATTACTCAGGAGCTGCATCCATAAGCAAATAAATTCAGCTATTATTTCCTCATCAAACCCACTGCCATGAGCAGTGTAAAAGCAATCAAGCTTTAAGCAGAAGCTAGAGACAATCTCCTTAAGTTTTCATGTTAACAGTTGGCAGCTCAGGCTTTAGAAGGTATTTCAGTGAAAATAGGTGTAGAAGAAACTCCATCTGAATTCATTTTGTCTCTGAGAGGCACATAAATGTCAGAAAGTTCAGCAATGTTCTGCACAGACTAAGCTTTCCTGTTATACAGAAAGGTGTAAACTAATCACTTTTTGGTTACAAAATCTGAGTCTTTAATCCACCTGAAGTATGAAGGCCCCCTCTGCCAACAAGCCAAGGATGGAGAGCTGTGGTGTTCCATGTTAATTGATGCCAGTAGCCTGTTACCAGTCAAGACATTGTGTGCCACAGTTACTCAGATGTAAAATTTCTAAATACCTCTTGTCAGTTTAAAAAAATAGGTTAACTGTACCCGGTTAATAGTAAACACACACCTGACACCAAATAAACCAGCACCAGTCCAAAAGATTTCTGCATCTCTGCCTCTGCCTTGCAGTAAGCAACAACACCCTCTAAGTGCTCTCAGGGCAAAACTCTGCAGCCACCTGTGGGTTCATAGTCACTCACCTGGTTTCAGACATACTCTGCTTGAGAAACAAGTATCTAAATATTTGTTTTTATGTTGGAAATCTTGTATCTTATTGCTGGATGGCAATTAGATACACAGACGGTTCTCAGCTGATGAAAGGCCCGTGTTCCCTGTTACAACCCATTCCTGGCAAGTTAAATTTTGACAGAATATTCTGTACTCTTTTGGAGAATTATGATATTCAGAATTATCATTCAGAACACCAACAAACACATTTTAGCTACTGATTTTATCAGTCTTATCTGCTTGCACAGTTACAACAAACTACCTGACAACAAATTTATAGACTGATTGCATTAAGATTTGGGCTAAATCTGATTTTTTTTTCCCTCTAACTTATCTTAACTAAACTTTTACTTTTAAATATTTTCTGAGATTTAAATATCTCAGAACTTAAAAAAAAAAACCTATTTCAATGACAGTTTTTGCCTTTTAGTGCTTCTTAAACTACTTCTTCAAATATCTTATGTATTGCATGCTTAAATACACAGCCAAAACAACCAAAAAATAAAATGAGATTGTAAAAAAATTATCTTTATTTTCTTGATTTGTATTTATTTAATTTAATGTCTGGTGACAAACTGGACTGTGGAGCACAGAATTGAACCAGATGTGTGCATAAAAATCAGTTGCTGTTTGAAAATCTGTTAAATCACTGTGATAATGTGGTTCTGAGGCCATGAAACATTAACCAGTCTTACACAAGTATTCATGTGAAAAGGGAAGAACTGATGAAAATGTTGGCATTCTCATTGGAGAATGGGAAGAAGGTAAAACAGGGGGGATATGAACAAGAAACCTTGGCTATGGCAAGCATTAAATGTCCATGTTTTCCAGTGAAATGGCTCAGTATGTTGTTTAATTCTTACCTAGCACAGACACACGTACATGAATAAATTTCTCTAAAAATGTTTAGCCATGCACCTCAATTTGCATTTTGTCTCCCGAACATATCTCTTTTAATCACAGTTGTTATATTTCTGCTATTAAATATGGATAAGGATCTGTGATATATCTTAAAGATAACAAAAAACACCAAGTATTTTTGGACTTTTTCTTTTTTCCCCCCAAACTTCCTTTGTTAATCTCATTTTTAAAGTTCTGTTTTTCATCTTGTTTTGCATCTTATCAGACTGATGTTGGTCTGTTTCATAGGTACTCTTATCAATAGTAACTCTTTAAAGAGAACATACTAGGCTGCCATCAAAGGAAAGCCTTTAAAGGCAAGAGACAGTGGTGAAAATATTGTCTTCAATTTGAGAGGGATCAAACTGTATTTGTTTTCATCAATACAAATAGCTGTTCAATGAAATGTGAAAAAACTATTCATGAACAGAACTGCATTTTAACATGATCAGCTTGACTAAAAAGAAATGATGAGGTGTTGCACTGCCATCATTCCAATTTTCTTTGCTGTAGAAAAACTCACAGTAAAAAAAACCCCACTAAAACATCATTAGTCATTTCTTTGATAACTACCTTTTTAGATTTCAATTAAAAGGAATAGATAAAAAAAAATAGCTATGAATGTCCAAAGAAGAGTAAGGGACTAAGCTTAAGGTACTTGGATAGGTGGACCTTATCAGAGTCAACTTTATAGTATCCTTAACAATGTTTTTATTTCTACCTAGTTTAAGTCTAACTATACTAATAATTGCTTTACTTTAATGGTACTGAATATACATCATGTTGAAAGCATCTTATATATTTCCTCCACAAGGAATGAGACACAAGAACAGCACTGTGCAAACAGACCTGGGGGTCCTGGTCCATGGCCAGTTGAACATGAGCCAGCAGTGCCCTGGCAGCCAGGAGGGTGAGCCCTGTCCTGGGGGCATCAGGCACAGCATCACCAGCTGGGCAAGGCAGGGGATTGTCCTGCTCTGCTCTGCTCTGCTCTGCTCTGCTCTGCACTGGGGCAGCCTCAGCTCCAGTGCTGGGGGCAGTTTTGGATGCCACAATATAAAAAAATATAAAGCTGTTTAGGGAGTGTCCAAAGGAGGGCCTTTGGAGGTGAAGAGCCTTGAGGGGAAGCTGAATGAGGAGCAGCTGAGGTCTCTTGGATCTGTTCAGACTGAAGGAGAGGAGACTGAGGGCAGAGCTCATCACTGTTTGCAGCTTCCTCGCGAGGGGCAGAGGAGGGGCGTGCACCGATCTCTGCTCTCTATGACCAGTGCCAGAACCTGAGGGAACGGCCTGAAGTTGTGTCCAGTGAGGTTCAGGCTGGAAATTGGGAAAAGGTTATTCCTGCAGAGGGTGACTGGGCACCGGAACAGGCTCCCCAGGGGAGTGGTCACAGCACCAAGGCTGACAGAGCTCAAGAAGTGTTTGGACAAAACTGTCAGGCACAGGGTGGGATTCTTGGTGTGTTCTCTGTAGGGCCAGGAGTTGGATTTCAGTCATCCTTGTGGGTGTCTTGCAATTCAGGACATTTTATGATTCTGTGATTATTTTCTGTTACAATTAAGGATAGAAAAAAGGAAGTGAGGCTGCAGGAAAGGAATTAAAGGCATGCCTTTCAGGTTCTAATTCCTATCATTGATTTTAAAATTGAGCATCTGATTAAAAACCCACCTGTGCAATCTAAAAGCTTTGCATCAGCCTCTTGAAAAGATTCCCGTGCAGCTGCCTTAGCTGTGGAGATTGCTTTTTGCATACAGATTCCCAAATTGGGGAATAGTATAGCAATTCTGTAAAAGATTCAAGACAGCAAAACAGGAAGGAAAAATTATGACAAGTAGAAAATAAAATGATGGTAAATACCATGCTTGGAAGCCAGCCTGTAATGAGAACAAATGAATGAAACAAAAATGAAAGAATATATAATAGATAGACATTTTGCAATGAAACTATTAAAGCAACACTTGATTTTTTTTAATCACTCTGTCCAATGTCAATTCACTCATTTCCTACTTCTAATTTCCTAACTGTTATTTCAATCATATTTTCATTCTTTTTTTCATAATTTTATTTAGTCCTAGGTTTTTTTACTCTTTGGTTAGGAAGAGACGAGAGGAAGTTTTGCTCTATCTCCCTTATGTTTTACCATTTTCTTTTCTTCTATCTCTTCTCTCAAATATTTATCCAGATTTGGTTATATTCATTTATCTGCTTATGAGGTAGGGGCTTAGGAATTACAAGTGAAATGTCAGGCTTCAAAATTGTATTACCACAAAAATTATTTCTCTGAGTATCAGGTCACTACCTTTTATTTATTTCTTTTTTTTTTTTTTTTCACACTCTTCCCCTGAACATTATTAAGTAGTTTTGTTTTGGTTTTGTTTGGTTTGGTTTTTTTACCCCTGACAAGAAAAGAACAGAAGTATAATTCTGACCAACAAAACCTCTTCCACATAAATCACATCAATGACCTGTTTGTTCAGAATCTAACAGTAGGTATGAACTTGATTGAAAAAGATAACTAAACAGTAGACAAAATTTATGCATAAATAAAGTTATTAGAAGGTTTTCACAGCAAAATCACAGCAGTTCCTTTAAAACATATGCTTACATGAGATTTACTGTTAACCTCTTAAAAAGGAATATTTGTTACTTGTTTAATTCTGAAATTAAAGGAAACTTGAAAAGACAGTCCTAATACCTTCCTCCCTTTGGTTGTCAAACTTACAGTTTAACATTCTGGTAAAAAAGAAGCTATTGAGATTTCAACCACTGGATTTAACGTATTACAAGGGTTTTTTTACACAAGTTTTCTGGAGCCTTATTTCCCATAGTTATGTGCATAAAACACAAGGTTTTTTTCCCATCAAAATTTTGAGAGAGCACCTTGGAAATAAAACTTGCCAAGACAGCTTAGGTTTCCAAATCCTTGAATATACTCTAAAAAAGTCTTTCTTTTCAAGCACAACATAATCAACTAAAATCTTACCAAGCACAGCTCTATGTTTTTCCATGTAATTCAGTATTACTTCCTTTGTGGAGTTCCCTCATGTCTAGTTTGGCAATATGGCACTGTTGCCAGAACCTGTGTGTACTCCAAGACAATCAAACCACAGTAACATCTAAAACATGATCTTTAATATTTTGACTTGATGAGAGATTTAGTCAGCAACATAATGTAGTAGCTTAGTATTTGAGATGAAAATCAAAATTCAAGTATGAATATTTGTAGTACATCAACTGTTAAAACAGATGTTGTTAAAGTAAATCTGCATACGACATTTAAATCATAACAGAAGTAAAAATTAATCTTTTGTCTATACACATATTTTTAGTTTTTTCTTAGACAGAACTAGGTGAAACTACTTTCACCTATGCCCTTGCTTACTTGCTGTACAAAATGAGTCTCAAGAGCCCTTATCATACAGGAGCAGGATAATAGCAACAAAACACACCTAAGTGCAAGGAAAACAGCAAAATCAGTATCTGCTGTAGAATTAGTTTTGTTCCAATTTACATATCTACAGAGAATCCTGAATTATCTTAGACCAAATGTGCATAAACCATAGCAAAATAGTGGTATGGAAAGCCAACCTTAATATAAACTGTGACTGAAAAAAGTTCCCTCTATATAAATAATAATAATAAAAAAATTTATATTACTGTTTTGTGGACAGTTTTCTATAGTTGCTTTATTTGTCAATTAGTCAAAATTGGAAAATCCCAATCATCCCAAACCCCTTTTTGAGCTTACATCAGGTTCCTCTCAGGTCTTTCAAACCGGTGAATGGAAGTGAAAAGTTGTCATGATTGAACCAACTAATCACTGCCCTGGCACCCAGAGTCAAGATGGGGTGGAGAACTGTAAAAACAAAGGTCAAACCCACAGGTTCAGGTAAAAGCAGTTTAATAATACAAATTAGTCAAAATATAATCTATAAGGATTTAAAGAGCCCAGTTGCCTGTCTCAAACCCTGTCAAGGCCACAGAAGGAACTTTCCATGAGATAAACCACCACAGCAAGATGATGAGATAAGCACAGAAGGGAGTGTCAGGAAGGCCCTAATTCCAGGCCTGGTAGTGATTAGATCTAGTTAACACCTCCTGATTAATGTATCCAGACAAAAATTCCTGCCCTGGCAGACTGAGTGAAAGGAAGCAACTGCTCATACACATGTCACCAGTCAAAGATCACCCCAAGTTATGGCACAGATGGCATCTGCAACCACCAACAAGCACCAAAGCACCTCCAGACTCATCTCTGGGGTCTTCCACCAGAGGACTGCACACAATCCACAGTGTTGCATCAGAAAGTGCAAAACCTCCCCCTGCCAGGGGAGGTACCTGAGCATTCCCAACTGGACCTGAATGTACATTAACCTATTGAACTTTATGGTATGGACTGTGACCATCATTTCGACCAATGAACATCGAAATTGCAAAAATCAAATATCACCACTGGGTCCACAGGTGATGATAGCTTTCCTCTCCACTATCTATTTTATCCTTTCTTTCCCTTTTTTTTCTTTTCCTTATAAATTTTCATAAGTGATATCTTTATAATTTTATGTTGTTATATTTCTATAGATAATAACAAAAATGGCTGAATAGTTCCTTTCCACTGCAAGCAAATTGTTCTAAAATAAACCTGCCAAGGTCATTCAGTATCATTTTACTCTAAATCACCCCAAGGGATCTATTAACAAGAACCTCAGTTACTTCACCTCAGGGCAGATTGTAACATCATCATCATCATCATCATTACAAGGAGAGAAAGAAACAAAGTGGAAGAAAACCAAAGAAAAGACAGACAATAGATGCCCAATGCAATCACTCACCACCCACTGAGCATTGTCCACTCCATCTCCCTGCAGAAATCAGCAGCTCCCAACCAATCCCCCCGCCCCCCCACTCCCAGTTTATATCCTGAGCATGATGTTCTGTGGTATGGAATATCCATTTGGCCTGTTCAGGTCACCAGTTCAGGTCAGGCTGTGCTACGTTTCAGCTTCTTCTGCATCTGCTCACTGGAAGAGCATGAGACAGTGAAAAGTCCAAATATGGGTAAGCACGACTTAGAAACATCCAAAATATCAACGTATTATGAACATCATTCTCATACTGAATCCAAAACGCAGCCCTGTATCATCTATTAAGAGGAAAACTAACTCTATCCCAGCCCAAGCCAGGACACTTGTTAAAGACTTTGAGGCCTGCTAGTGAAATCCTCTGTGTACTTATAGGAAAGCACAGAAAACAGCTCGGTATATCACTGGATTTACTTTTATGTGCATTATTTAAAAATGATACGTACATTTCCATCAGATAAGGAATTATAGCCAAACCCATCCTTTAATAATCTAACATTATAAAGTAATTAACATCTTTAGTCTCTCTTCACCATGTAAAATTATCCAATATGGCTTAGCAATTCATCTCCATGTACAGAGAATGTAAGCTGTTTCTGAAGAGTTATCAGTTTCTTTTACAGCTTAATTTACACATTATTACAGTGTTTTAAGAGAAAACAGCAGGCTTTTAACTTACAATCACTTTTCATAGCTATTTAAAATTTCAGATCCCTTTAACTTTTGCTGACTTCCTCAGCAGGAACTGCAATGCTCATTTAGTTCCCTTTCCATTAAGAATTGGGAGCTACATTAGCCCTAAAGCCTAAACAAGATGATGGCATACAAACATAAAGTTTAAAAAATCCTCTGTCCTTAGGATATTGGAACCACAAAATGACAAAATCCTCCTTGGAAAAAAAGAAAAAAAGACTTCTAAGAAGTAACATCTTTAATGCAGAAACTGAAACAAACACCCATATTTTAAAAACAAATTTAGGTATGAATAATCTTATACTTTCTTTGTTTTCAATTTATTCACAGGTCATTCAATCCATTAAGCTGATTTTCTCGAGATTTTTTTTATTATGAATGATTTCCTGCATCCTCACAAAATGACTTTTAAAACCATTAGACCAATAAAATTTATTTTATGATTATTTTAATAGTACAGTGCACTTGGCACTTAGTTTTGAAGCATTTGTGAGTAATTAATTAAATAGTCTAAAGTTTAATAAGTTAGTCATTTTTTTCTGGGTACATATTTGTCAGTCAAAAGAATTCAGCATTTCAATGAAGACACTTAGTAGCTGAAGGCTTTTATAATTGCTTATTTTTTAATTTACATCTTTGCAACACTAGGAATCAGAGGCATTTAGAGAAATGTGTTTTGCTGCTATGGAAAGGCAGTGGCAATGCTCAGTGGGTTCCACTAAAGGGGATTAGTAGAAGTAAAAGCATGTTCTTTTCAATTTATAAAGAACTTTATCCTAAATTCTGAGTGAATAAGTCAATAATAGCTTATAAAAAGCATCTTGATGGTTTGTTTCATAAATATTCATTGTAGATATTGGTCTGTCTATCAATAGGTCTCCATGGCTTTGAAGTGCTTTCCACAGCATATCTTTTTCCAAATAAACTCAGCCTGCATTTCATCTAAACAAAGCAGATTTGGCACTGATGTGAGCAAAACTTTGATGAAATCTTCAATAATTTGCCTTGAATCACATTTGTAAATGGAATAGGATTTGTACTTGTTCGGAAACATGAAATCCTCTTCTGCCTGGAACAGCTTTTTAATTGCAGCTTTAATGAGTCTTACATGGACTAGACTTACATGAAAAATAAGACTCATAGGGATTCCATCAATTTGTCTTGTCATCATGCCATGTAATTTCTTCTTCAGAAATACTGTATAACTGTGACTCAAAAAAATTTCCTAGTTCTTTTCCCCCTACCTCCCAAAGGAAGTCTGTTAATTTTCCTAGTTAAATCAAACTTATATGAGTACCTCCAGTTTAAGAATTTATTTAAGTTCCTCTTTCTCACTCTTCAGGCATTTTGGTCCACTGATCAATTTAATGCTCAAATGATAAATTCTGTGTTTTAGTTAGGAAAAAACCTGACTATACAAAGAATAAATATTTGGAATCATTTGCTTAAAAGAATTTTGTCTGGAAATAAGAAACGGTTATATGAGAATTATTTAAATTAACCAACTAAATGACTTAGCTAATGATAGACAATAGATAATGATTTTTTCATCATTTGTATTACTTTTGGAAACACCCCTTTCAAAATATTAAAGCTCACATAGTTTATAAATTTTGTGGAGATCAGTCTCTCTTCCCAAGTAACATGTGATAGACTGAAAGAGAGTGGACTCAAGTTGCAACAGGGAACCAAGTTTTTATTAAGAAAAATTTCTTTACTAAAAGCATTATCAAGCACTAGAACAGCATCACCAGGGAAGTGGCTGAGTCACCATCCCTGGAAATATTTAAAAGGTTTATAGACATGGCACTTGGGGACATGGTTTAATGGTAGGCTTGGTAGTGACATGGTTTAATGGACTTGGTAGTGTTTACATTTGCACCTCATGATTTAAATGTTCTTTCTAGCCTAAATGATTCTATAAATCTATGATTCTATATTATGAGTGTATAAGTAGCCTCATTCTGAAAATGCTGATACTCTCTCCCATACAATACTCTGTGTGTATCTGTGTTGGAGGAGATGAGGTTGAGAAGATGAATGGATTATATTTATGAGCACTTAATATCTAATCATACAGGTTCTATCATATATACACTTATATAATATGTATATAATATGACATATTATATGTATGTTGTATATAAACAAACACATATATGTACAGTTGTATACTGCATATTCATTCCATTAATAATATTCATTTCCATGTATAATATTAGCTGGAAAAAGAATTAACCCCAAGCGTCTCTTTAACCTCAAAGGAAGGGATAATTATCATTAATGGTTCCACATAACAAATACTCCAGTCAGGGGTTACTTACATCAAAGTTCATCAAAAGAGAATCTGGAATCAAAGGGCCTTCACATTAGAAGTAACTAAACAACATACTTAAGTAAGCAAGACTGTGACTTGAATACAAAATTTCCAATCTGTGGTTCAGAAAATATAATGAGAAAGTTTAATGAGTGGGTTTAATATGCAAGAAGAAGCAATCCCCAGGCAGTTTTTGTCTAAGAGATGGTACTTACAGAATTACTATAAATGGCTTTTAAAATGAACTTTATCCTGATTCACACCTAAAGCATTCCATAACTAGAAAAATATTATTGCAAATAATGAAACATTATAAACCTTGTTCCAGCTTTTATATCAAGATAAAAGACACAACACACCACAAAGAGGAAAAAAAGTCCAGAAAGTGTTGTAATTTTAAATTTGTAATCTTACCATACCAGAACGTACAACTTTTGTCTGACATTTATCGTGATTTGCATTGGCATGACAAAGAGGCCACGGTAAACAGGAATATTAATTCAAAGGAGTAGCACTTTTGAAACAAGATCAACACTTACAGAAATATAAAGATAAGCTTTCCAAACAGGGACTGCATCTGTTAGATATTTAGGATTATAAAATGTCTTTTTTCCCAGTTCTAATTATTTGCCTATTTAAACGACTTTAAAGCAAATATACTCTTTCTTGTATTGCTGGCTTCCAGTGTCTGATGATATAAAATATATCTGTTACCATTTTCTTAATCAACAAACAATAGATAACTTTCTATTTCTGGACTGTCTCTATCAATTATTTATTTGACAACAGTGTTTAGTAGCCTCAGAGAATACTGTGTACTTTTTGTTCAAGGCACAAATACATGACATCACATAGCTAATAACAGCCCAAAAGAATCTAAATAGGAATGACAGGAGTAAAGCAGATGCAAACAAAAATCTAAAGGCATCAATCATTCAATGGAAATAAGAAATCTAGCATTGA
Organism: Chaetops frenatus; assembly: GCA_013400775.1. Taxonomy (NCBI): domain Eukaryota; kingdom Metazoa; phylum Chordata; class Aves; order Passeriformes; family Picathartidae; genus Chaetops; species Chaetops frenatus. The sequence goes on along the minus strand of VZTR01016442.1, from coordinate 162,459 downwards.
TTTTTTTGTTTATTTATTTTTTAATAGGAGTTTTTACTCATGGTTCTGCCACCACGTGGTTCTTGGAGTCCTGCAAAAATGAGTTATTTCAAAGCCTGGTAAACTTCTTGGACTACACAGGTTTCTGTGTCTACTAAAAAAAACCCCAAACAACACCAACTAAAAAAAAACAGGTTTTGGGTTTTTTAAGATGCATGGGGAACTTCTTGGAGATGACTGGCACATGAAAAGTTGTTAGGAGTGTTTCTTGCATATGTCCACTGGCCTTTTCTCATGCTGAGGTTTTGGTTCACTAGGTCTCAGCTGGACACAAACATAGGTTGGAATCTAATTTCTGTCTCTGAAGTCAGAAATCAGAGGAACACTAGGTTGCGTTCACTCAAGGTTAGAGAGAAATAAAACAACTTTGCAAAGACCATTAATTTGTCCAGAAGTCAGGAAATAGTGAACTCAGGAGTTCTATCCAGTCTGATGATAAGTAAGCCAAAATATACAACAAGCAAGATCATGGTCATGGAAACAATAAGAAGCACAAAATATCTCCTGCAGATAACATTGTAGAAGAAGAAATCAGGAGAAATATTTAGGACTGCAGCTCATCCAAATGACACACTGACCAGAGGGAAGGTTTTCTTCACAGGCATGTTAGAGAAGAGAAGCCACTGATTAGGATATTCTCCAGCTCTTTTTCAGATGGACAATCCTACCTGCTACCACTGGGTATCCAGACTGTCTCTTGCCTGTGAAGATGATGTCTCTGCATGTTACTAAACAAGCCTCATCCCTGGCAGTGTTCAAAGCCAGGCTGGAAGGAACTGTGAGCAACCTCGTTGAATGGGAGGTGTCTCTGCCCATGGCAGGGAGTTGGAACAAGATGATCCAAACCTTTAAGGCCCCTTCCAACCCAAGCCATTCTGTGATGGTTCTGTGAGTACATGGCATTATTGAATGCTCATGTATATGTCAACTAGCTGAACAAAACTACCTATGGTAAACTTCAAGGTTTCTGTGCTGTCAAGGTCTTGGTAGCCAGTGTAGTCCTGCTGTTAAATCACTAAAATGGATTCCATTTAAAGAGAAACTAATAGATGAATGATTCTGACTCATCAGTTATTACCAATATTTGTGGAACAATTTTCTCATGTAAGCTGCTTGGCCTGCAGAAAGTACTTATTTTCAAATGGTGAAAATTTCTGTTATAATGCAACATAGAATTTGAAGCACATAAAAGCAAATATTTAATATAGTAGGCAATAAGCTATCAAACAGCTCTTCTGTTCTTCTCAGGATGACAAACAGTGAAAATAGCACTCGGTATCTACATCCATTTGGCCTCTCAAGAAAGATGTAGCAAGAAACCCACCACAGCTAACAGTCCAGATGTTCTTGAATTTTTAAGGTAAACAGAGTTTTTGAGCTGCTTATTCCCCCTTAATCTGGCATACTGAGGTCTGCCAAGCTGATATAGGCTGCGTGGTACCACTGTGGCACAGGTACAAACTCTGGGGTCTTGTGACTTTAACCAGATCTAAGGCCGATTAGCACTCCTTACCCTGGGCCTATGTGCTCTCCCTGCCCCAAATATGATTCAGGAGTGTGAAGCTAACAGTGGTTACAGAGTCTGCTGTTTCTTTTCCCAGTCAATAACAAATGGATCTACTGAGTTCGGTCGATCTAGCTAGCCATGAGCTCATGTATCTGGGCAGTGTTTTGGGACAGCTCTCACCCCTTCTCAGCCAGTGTTTACCATGGATTATGTAGACTGGCACCATTAAGGTAAGACACAGGCCACACTGCAGTATTACAGAAACCACTCTATGTTTTCAAAAATGTACCAAAGCCAAGGTTCTGTAATGAATTATTTCAGTTTCCCTGCCATTGGCAAGTTATTTCAAAGGAGAACTCCAAAGCAGTGAAACAATGGCACACTAGGAACATAACAGAATTATATGCCCAGTACAATAAGGAAAAAAATTCATTGCTGTATTTGGCAAATTTACAATACTCAGGATTCATGAGCAGAACCCAGCATTGCAAAACTTAATTGCAGAATCTGTTAGTATATCTGTTTGTGTTTTTGTAAGTTAAATTAGTTTGTAGTAATTTGACAAGCCTCGAATGAGCTTGAAGGCGTACAAGCTACTTTGTCTTGAATAGTAACAGCACAGTCATATTTCAGCTGCATTCTGTTTTAATCACCTGTTCTGCTGTATTGGGTTCCCATGCCCAGGTTTTGGTAGCCAGGGGCTACAGGGGTGGCTTCAGTGAGAAGCTGCCAGAAGCTTCCCCCGTTTCTGACAAAGCCAGTTCCAGCTGGCTTCCAGACAGAGGTGCTACTGCCCAAGGCTGAGCCAATCAGTAAAGTAACACCTCTGAAAAAACATATTTAAGANNNNAAAAAAGAGGATGTGGGTGCGGGGGGGGGCGCGGGAAGCTATTGCACAGAAGTAATTGTAGTTGGAAGAGAGACAAGTGAGAATATGTGAGAGGAACAGCCCTGCAGACACCAAGATTAGTGGACATGGAGGGGCAGGAGTTGCCCCAGAACTGAGATTCCCCTGCAGGCCATGGGAGACCATGGGGGTGCAGAGATCCACCTGCAGCCCATGGAAGAGGCACACACCAAAGCAGATGGATGCTGAGAGAGGGCTTTGATCCTGTGGGAAGCCCGTGCTGGAACGGGACCCTGGCAGTGACTTGTGTATCTATGGAGAGAGAGCCCACCTTGGAGCAGGTTTTGTGGTAGGATTTGTGACACTGTAGGGGATCCATGCTGGAGCAGCCTGTTCCTGAAGGACTGACCCTGTGGGGCTGACCCACACTGGAGCAGTTTGTGGCAAACTGTGGCCCATGGGATGGACTCACATTGGAGAAGTTCCTAGAGGACTCTCCCATGGGAGGGACCCCCATACTGGAGCAGAGGAAGGACTCTGCTCCCTTAGAGGGAAACAGAGGTAAAAACATCCTGTGATGAACTGGCCATAATCACCCTTCTTCATCTCCCTCTGCTACTGGTGGGCAGGAGGCAGAGCTTGGGAAGGAGGGAGAGGTAGAGGAGGAAGGAGGTTTTAAGATTTGTTTTAATTCTCATTATCCTGCTCTGATTTTGATTGGTAAAGAGTCTATTAATATCCCAGGTTGAGTCTGTTTTGCCCATGATGGTAATCAATGAGTGATCTCACCCTGTCTTCATCTCAACTCATGACCATTTCTTTACATTTTTTTTCCACTGTGCAGCTGGGGAGAGGAGGGATAGAGTGACTTTGGTGGGAACCTGACATCCAGCCAGGACCAACCCACGTTTGTCTACTCTCTTAATTTTTTAAAATGCCTATTCATTTGAACAACAATTATAGGTAAAAAAAAAAAATGGAAAACATAATAGTTCCTGCTCTTTGTAAATATCATATCTTTGTTTTTCAGTGCAGAAAAAATTATGATATACTTAGTTTCCTGAGGTTATATAAAAACTTGAAGAGCTTACTTTTAATTCTACTTGAGAGAATTGTAAGAGAATTCATACTTGTAATAAAAATGCTATTGCTTAAGTTTTGAATTTATGTCTACATGTCTATATAGATACATATGGTACAACACTGCAAAAAGGCATATAAAGATCTGGAATAGATGTCACTTGGCTTTCAACAAATTACTTTCCAAGTATTTGTGCATAGTGCATTAAGTGCCATATTTCAGCACTTAGAAGGAAATCAGTTGTTAATATACAGGATCCATTTGTATTGAAATTGTCAGCAAAAAGTAATAGCTATGCGTATTCAAGGTTATAAAAAATATGTTTAGCTATGGAAAAATGGAATTATCAGTATTCATTTGAAATAATTACTACTAACCAATATGACGCCTCATTAATAAAATATGCAATTGACCTGGTTAAAAAACGCTATTACGAAATTTCATGCAACTTTCAGTGACTCAACAAGATTACATTTCGGATATATGTAAATTATTAAATAATTAATTTACAAGAGAGATTGCAATATTTCTAGGTCCTCTCTAATAAATAGAATGTGCATTGCAGATCATCCCATATCAGTGAGAGTTTTGCATTATAAAGAGCAGTTCAACAGAATTCCCTCTTCAGTGGTTTTCCATCTAAGTTAATCTTTGGTGGTATGCCAAAAGACATGTGATATAAACCTTTGAAAATTATGTTTTCTATCTCTTCTCCACACTTAGTAGATTTTTCATTCTTCTGCCTGCTCAGTTCCTTTCTTTTCTACTGTACAAACATTTGAAGGAGAATGGACAAATTCTTCGTCCTTCCTGAAACTAGATGTTATTGCCTGATAAACTGAGATGTGGAGGTGGTCAAAAGTCAGTTTTGTATCTCCTGCCTATTTGTCATCTGGGGATTGTTGAACGGCTTTGAGTAATGCTACAAGGACACACATGCATATCCAATATGCAATAAAGGAGATTAATAACACAAGTTTACTATCAGTACTTAAGTGTTCGTTCTTTCTTTTTCACTGTTCCAAACCAATTCTGCTTCTAAAAAGAGCAATGTGTTCTCCCAAAATAATAGAGTTTTTTAGGCAATTAAATAATAAAGCTTTTAAAGGCAGTTAGGATTACTTGACACTTTCTATTACAAACTGTTGTTTTCAGATGATTGCAACTAAACAAAATATAAAGCACTCCAGCTGATGTTTTCCATTTCTGGTGTCTGAGATTGATTTTTAAAAAAAAGAAAAATCGTTGTATTCATTCTTTTCAAAACAGAATTAGGAAAAAATGCAATGTTTTGTTCATATCAGTCAATAAATAGATCTTACGTGTATGATTGAAAATGTTGAATCTTTGTTAATGATATTTGAACTTTGTGAGAGATATTGATGACTGCTAGTGAGAACTCAGTAGGTATCCCAGTCTGTGCTGGAGGTGCACAGGCCACATGTCTACAGCGTTTACTCTTGTTTTCCCATCTCAGTGGAATGGAATGAATGGAATTCTCATGAATAATATCTTTTGTAGCTTGAAAGTCCAGCAGAAAATGAAGGATGTGAGAGTGTAATTGGAGTATGTGTCATTACAGATATGCTCAGGGGGGTGAATGCCTGTATTTACTAATATTTCTGGCAATGTACAATTGCAGCCCAGGAACCCCCTCGTGTCCTGGGCTGCATCCAAAGGCTCAGGGAGGGGATTCTGCCCCTCTGCCCCGCTCTGCTGAGACCCCACCTGCAGGGCTGCACCCAGCTCTGGGCTCCCAGCACAGCAAGGACAGGGACCTGCTGGAGCCAGCCCAGAGGAGGCACCCAGGTGATCAGAGGGATGGAGCAGCTCTGCTGTGAGGAAAGGCTGAGAGAATTGGCATTGTTCAGCCTGGAAAAGAAAAGGTTTTGGGCTGACCTAATTGTGGCCGTCCACTACCTGAAGGAAGCCAACAAGAAAGATGGAGAGAAACTCTTTATAAGGGCCTTGAGTGATAGAACACGGAGGGTGGTCTTCAAACTGAAAGAGAGCAGGTTTAGATTAGATATTTGGAAAAAAAATTTTCCTGTAAGGGTGGTGAGGCCCTGGCACAGGGTTTCCCAGAGGAGTTGTGGATGGCCTATCCCTGGAATTGTTCAAGGCCAGGCTGGATGGAATTCTGAGCAACCTGGTCTAGTGGAAGATGTCCCAGTCCATGATGGTGGGGTTGAAACTGGGTGATATTTAAGGTCCCTTCCAACTCAGCAATTCTATTATTCTTGGGGAATTTTTTTTAATTGTTCTCATTTGTCGCCTGAACCTGCAGTACGGAAGACATGTATTAGATCATGTTTCTTTAAGAATTATATCCTAACACAGACACTTTGCCTACAAGAATGATCCTTGGATATTAAGATTTATCAATCCATTGCTGTAGAAAATGCAGTTTTAAAAGTGTACTTAAAAAAAAAAAATTTTGGAACTCTTAAATAAGTTTCATTCACCAATTGAACTTTGAACATGTGATTTCATAAGAAACTCTCTGGCAACCTCATTTCAGGGGTCTTGTCTTGTAGTATTATATATATATATGTTTTCATGCCCTGAAAATGTGTCAATTCATTGCACATAGCTTCCTGTGCTGTGACTGCCAGGGTTGCAGTGCCTGAATTACAGGAACATGGAAAACAGAAGTAGTAAACTTAATTTCCTACCACAGTGTGAACATGTCTTGAACTCAGGAAATGGCAGCTCCAGTGCAGTGCTCTATATGAATAACATGAGTAACTGATTTGCCCTGTTTGAAACCTTACAGAAAAAAAATGCAACAGGAAGGAGTTTATATGTTCCAACTCTCCTTAGTAAGCATGGGAAAACACTATTGAATTTAACACTTCTTACAGCTAATATAGCAATAATTCAGAAAATTAAACACATGTAGAGAAGCTCTTAAGCAGGTGCAAGTATCACTTTTCATTAGGTAAAAAGTACCTTTTTTCCAAATATTTTATACAGAAGCACAGTCTAATAAATCGTGCTTCCCCACTGCAATCACAAGCATTACAAGCATGTGCCATTAATGTATTTTTTGATAATTATTTTAGGTCCTTTTAGCTAGGACCATATCTCTGAATCTCAGAAATCCTTTGTATCCCTTTAAATAAAACCTTTCAGTGTCCTGATATTAGACCTTTTTTTCTATAATGTTTCAAATATTCATAAGAATTCAATCATGAATCTTCTGTTGAAGTGTAGGTTTTCTACAGTTCTTCTAAAACAGATGCCTGTACTAGTTTAGCACTGTAGAACGGAATATGGTTTTCTCATTTTTTTCATAGAATATAGTATAAAGATCATTTATCTGAGGAAACAAAACATTTTGTAAGTGCTCCTTGAGGGAAAGTATTGTACTTAAATGACCATTTTACTTTCACAATACAATAATATTAATAATGCTCAATAAATCATTCAAAGCTTCTTCTCTGAACCAAAACTTATTCTTCTAAAGGCATTAAATACCACTATTATGGTAGCTAGTTTTCAGATTGAATTTCTGCAGTAATCAGTATTTTCTGCCTTGCTTGTCACATTTTTTTCTTTATTGGTGTATTAACTTCCAAAGTACAAAATTGCCATTTTGCTCAACTGTCTCCAAATAGCAAAATGTCATCTGTAGTCCAAAAATCTTTTTAGCATTCTGAGAAGATATATAATATTTTTTGTGCAGTCTAATTTAAAAGAGAAAGTATTTTTGTCGGAAACAGTGCTAAAGATTGACTAAAACAAAATTGTGATAAAAATTATTAATGACCTGTTGTGGGCTGACCCTGGCTGGATTCCAGGTGCCCACCAAAGTCACTCTATCACTCTGCTTCTCAGCTGGGCAGAGGAAAGTAAATATATTGCTCATGGATCAAGAGTGGGGCAGGAAGAGATCACTCACCAGTTACCATCATGGGCAAAACAGATTCAACTGAGAAATTAGTTGATTACCAATCAAATCAGAGTAGAATAATGAGAGATAAAACCAAATATTTAAAATACTTTCTCCCCATCCCTCCCTTCTTCCTGGGCTCAGTTTCACTGATGATTTTCTATACATCCTTCCTGCCAGTGGCACAGTGGGAAAGGTAATGATGGTTGCAATAAGTTCATCACACATCTCTGCTGCTTCCTCCTCAGGGGGAGGATTCCTCACACTCTTCCCTTGCTCCAGTGTGGTGTCCCTGCTGTGGGAGACAGTTCTCCATGAACTTCTCCAATGTGAATCCTTCCCACAGGCTGCAGTTCTTCACAAACTGCTCCACGGTGGGGCCTCCCATGGGGTCAGTCCTTTAGGAACAGCCTGCTCCATCATGGGTCCCTCACAGGGTCACAAATCCTACCAGCAAATCTCCTCCAGTGTGAGCTACTCTCTTCACAGGTCCTGCCAGGACCTTGCTCCAGTCTGAGCTTCCCTTGGCATCACAGGCTCCTCTGGGCATCCACCTGCTCCATCGTGGGCTCCTCCATGGGGTGCAGGTGGGTCTCTGCTCCCCCATGGACCCCCATGTCCTGCAGGGGCACAGCTGCCTCTCCATGGGCTGCACCCTGAGCTGCAGGGGAATCTCTACTCCAGGTTCTGGAGCACCCCCTGCCCCTCCTTCTGCACTGCCCTGGGTGTCTGCAGGGCTGTTTCTCTCACACATTGTCACTCCTTTCCTCTCTGCCTGCAGTTGTCTAAGTTCTTTTTCCCCATCCTTCAACTACCACCACTGCTGATGGGCTTGGCCTTGGCCAGCAGGGGATTCATCCTGGAGCTGACTGGCACTGCCTCTGTCAGACATGGGAAAAGTTCCTGGCATCTTCTCACAGAAGCCACCCCTGTAGCCACTCCACTACCAAAACCTGGCCATTCAAACACAGGACACTACCATAACTCAAATTGAGTGTACTGAATAGGTCACTATGACCAATCATTAAAATACCCTCCACGCATAATACCTGAATATTTAAATTGCCATACATGAATTATAGTCAGCATGTGATTTCTATTAATATTAGCAGAAAATGTAGTCATTATCCTAAGAATCTAAACAAATGCAAGCATCTGTCTTGCATTCAGCCAGTATAGAGTTATTAAACATGTTTGGATTTGGTGAGATAGAGTAAACTTACAGAATTCTGTCATATGTAGCACATTGCACCTGAAAATTTCAAATATTGTCAGACTTTTTGCCCTTCAGTTTTCCCTTGTTTTGTTTCCAAAATAAAAACACGGGGTTTTTTGCTCTTACAGAGCTATTCAGTGGAAAAAGAACTATTTGTAACAGGAGAATTTTCAACAGTTGTGGTTTTTTATGGAAGTTTCTATTTTGACACACTGTTTTTTTCTTTCAGTTTATACTTTTATTGTAATTGGTCTCTCATTACATTAGAACTTAAGGTACTCTGATTTTGAGTACAAGTTCCATTAAATTTCTTTGTAACAAAAAACATATCTATATCTGTATAATTAAATTCCCCAAAATGGGTTTCAGACCATTTCCTGCATTCAGAAGTAAAAAAAAATTGAAAGGAAGCAGTGCCAACCATATGCAAAGCATTACCCTAAATAAAGAATAACTGTACAGTAGCTTTCAGACACTGTTGGATAATTGCACACAACTACCAACAAAACACATATGTGAAATATAATGATTTAACAAAACAAAAGAAAAAAGGAGAAGAAACTCTATTGTAGGGTTGGGTTTAGATGTTTTTTCCACTGAAAAGAAATGAAGAGATTTTGGTTGTAATTGCTAACTTCTGATAATATTTTATTATTATAAGTCAAAACTTAATTCAAGCAAAATCGTTTCTTCAATCATCCATTCTCCGCATGAACAGAATGACCTTCTGTTCCACATAGAAGCTTTAGTTCTCATAGTGTTTTCAAATGATCTGTTTCTTCTAGCTATAAAAGAAGTACCACTACACTGAGATGTTATCAATCTTCTTTATAACCATTACTATTCATGTCTATTCAGCACATCTCATTAATAGTGAACATTTACTGAATAATGACCATTCATTTTTTATCCACAAAATATACTCAGTTGCAACCAGTGTTGACAGTACAACTATCTAATGGCCAAGAAGAAAGACAAACATCTATTAAAAATCATAAATTAAACTCACTGATACCAAAGTTTAAGTTAAAAAAAAAAGCCCTAGTAGATGCATCTGGTTGTGATGGCTGCATCCATCTCAAACAGGCTTCACAATACCACAATAGCCAAGGGCTAATTTGAGCCATGCACACACCCAGCCCCAGTGCTGGTGAAGGTCTGACTCAGGTCATGTTTGGGAGACACTGACAGCTGTAGTCAGGGTGCAGGTGTGACCATGAGCCCATTTCCTCACTCCATAAACAGTGGGGAGCCCAGGGCATCTGTCCTGCATGGGACACATGGCAGGATCTACCCTGGAGTAGGGACACCTCTGAAGGTTGCTGCTCAAAGGCTGCTGAAGGTTTAGAGATTCCTTATCTAATCAGACACCCAGTCAGCATTTAATGGCAATATAAGCTTTGAAATATTAGACAAGTGATGTAAAATACAGTCGTTCAGACATAAACTATTTACCAAGTCCAGGATTAAGACTGGATCATGCTGCACCAAAAGTCCCCTCTGAGGAGTTTAGAACACAGGGACGTCCTTTTAGAGCTCATCATTCACCCAGAGTGTCCCCCTGACAGTTTTGTCTGACCCTGTCATGTTAACAGTAAGTAATCAAGAGTACCTTGCTATCAGATCTTGTTGAACTGTCATCAGATTTAGTACCAAAAGTCCTTGAATCACTGAGTTTTTTCCACTAAATATACTACTCTCTGTCTGTTACTGGTGAAGTGCAGCACTCCATCCACAACACTACTACACCTTAGAAAAAGCAGATGTAAAGATCTATGTTCTGCAGAAGACATTGATTCAATCACAAAAAAATCCCCAGAAATAACAGAGAAATTTAGCTGTTGAAAGGAGGTATTCTGTGATTTAAATGTACCTCCCCAAAACTAAAATTAATGCTTCTATGTTGCCTACTAAATGAGGTCTTGCCCTTCACTTATGTGTTGCTGGGTCTTATCAGGGTCAAGTCATGGAAAATTTTTGACCAAAGTTGTTTAGCACTGTGTGGTTGACAGACTAACAATAAAACTGTAATGGAAAATACTGAATTCCACTGAAAATTCCAATTCTTCCTCAAAAAAATTTTAATTGATGCTTTAAAATATCTTAACTTTTTTTCATGGAATGCAAAAGTATTTTCTGATGATGGAAAATATGCTTGAGTTGTGGCAATGAGAGCAAATAGTTTAGGACAGAAGTGTTTTCAAAGACAAAGCCCCTCCATTCAATAGAAACTGGATAAATAAGGTGTAAATACAGCACTACGTGTATATATGTATATATGTACGTATGTATGTATGTATGCATATATTTATATATGTATATATGTATATCCCACTGATGTAAAGGTCACAATTTCTCGAAATTGATTTGTTAGGTTTTCCTTCAAGTTTTCCAAATCACCCCCTGTGCTTAAATCAAATCTAGCAAATTTACAGTTCAGAAGAAAGTGTTTAAAAAGTTCTGCTGACCTGAACATATAATCTGTGGTGCTTCTTGCAGAAATGCTGTACACAAAGTACATAACAAGGAATATACCTTTCCCCTGTCTCAGAAGCAGTTAATGAAAATCAAAGGATTTATTATTTTTTTAACAAGATCATGGGTACGCATTACGTGGCAGTGCTTTAGGTTCAGAGTGCTTTTATATTGGTGAAAAGAAGTATACACAGTTTTACATGTGGATGTGATGAGTATGAACTTCTAGTGCACCCAGAGCTGTTTTGTTGGCTCATGAAATAGATAGCGCACTTAGCCTGATGTCAGAGCCCTCAGAAAATAAGCCACAATAATTTAAGCAGCCTGATGTCTGTAGTACTTCTTTGCATAGACAAAGATAGATAAAATTCAGAGATTGACATGATAAGGAGTAGCTTAAAAGGTAGGGAGATAATACTTTAATTGTACAATAATGAGCCATAACTATGGCAAAAAAGGACAAAGAAGGGCATATACCCTGCAGAGGGAAAAAAAATGGAAAAACTGATTGGTTAAAATTCAATTGAAATAATTTTCGGACTTGAATGCGAGGAGACCTCCCAGGTTATGCCTAGAACTAGTCCATGAGTAGAATGAACTGTCTGTCAAGAAAAAAACTTGAAAAAAATTCTCTTGGTGCCAAATCTGGTCTGCTCAACTCCCCATCAAGCAGGGGACACCTAAACGTTGCTGTTGAATGGTCTCATCAAGTGGACAGCCCTGGGATGAAGGTATGGGGGTGACACAGGTAAAGGTGGAAGTTAAAACTGGTTATGGGTATGGGTTGCTGAGTCTCCAGAAGATCAGAAGATAATCAAATCAATTTAGATGTTCTCTAAAGCAATAAATCATAGCACTGGTATGAAAGACAATCATAGCAATTTATTTCATTTACTCACAATCCCCACAAAATAAAATTTCCTCCTTATCTAAATAGTTTAGCCACAATTCTCTGTAGATTTCATTTACAGACACCCTTAATATTATTTACTTGAGAAATCCCCAAATTAAGACTAAATAAAAAATAGGATAAGAGGTTCTGATGCTGTAATTGGACATTACTCATTTGATTTCAGTGTAGTAATCACAGTTTATAACAAATGAAGATCTGTCTCTGAGTATTACACATGGAAAACTGGGGTAAATATAACACAAACTTTCTCTTTTTTTTTTCCTTTGCCTTTGGTCCACACAGCTAAGCACCCATTAAAAGTGAATCACTTCACTGAACAACACCATATGATTAGCAAACAAATGCCTGAGGCCAGAAAGTACTTTTCCACTTCCCTCAGCTTCCAAGTGTTTTTGTCTTTGATTGATGCTCAGGAAAAACTGAGTTGAGTGCTAAGCACATGGGAAGTGTCACAATGCCACCATGTCTAAATTCTCTTGACCTTTTCCCCATATCTGTACAACGATGTAGAAGAGAGCTTCAAACTCAATGAAATAAATAAATTAATTTAAAAAAAAAAAAAAAAGGTGAAGTGTTTAGATTTTGAGGGTGTTTTTGGCCTATCCTAACCTCTTTAGAAATTTTGAGTTGCAGATAAAAAATGCTTTACTTTCTTTCAATAAGTTCATCTGTGTCAGCTTTCATAATCCATATTCAAAATTGCTTCTTATGATATTGCGTTTTTTTCCGACTTTGAATCATATAATCATAAAGGTTGGAAAAGATCTCCAGAAGACTATTAATTCCAACTGTTAATCAGCATTACCATATTCACCATGAACATAGAAGTTCATTGTCTAACTTTTCAGCAAAGCAGCTCCAACAAATAAACACACATATTTGGAACATCCTGTAACATAAATGTTCTAAGATGCTCATCAGCTTCTGTAGTCATCTGTGAGTACGAAAATCAGTAACAACTGAAAGACCCATATTGGGGTTCTTGCTGTGTGTGGGCTTTTTGTGAGTATCTTTTTTTACTTTTTCTGTAGCCAGACTATCAGAAGTAGCTTTGAAGCTGCATACATCACAGCTCTATATAACATGTTGTAGGGGAAGCATGATTCTTATGTTGGATACAAAAAATGGAGGGCTTAAAATGGATTCAGCCACCTAAATCCAGAGACTTCCATTTGCAGGTTTTCTGTGGGCAGTGATTTCTGTTCCAGGGCAAGACTGATGTAAAGTAGTTCCATTCTTCTCAAAGGTTTGTTGTTGTCTAGGCACTGCACATCCCACTGCACCAGCACAACAGAGCTATTTGTATAGCTGGGCTATGAATCTGATTAGAGAAAAATGGCAGCTTTACAAGAAAGAAAGGAACAACAACAAAAAAAGGATTTTCATTTTCTCCAGATCATTTCTCAGATGCCACTGGCAGTGTGTGACAGACCGTGTGAGGAAAGAGCAACATGAAGGGATGGGAATGAGCAGTGAAGCTGCTATGAAGGTAATGTTCCAAAACTAGTGGTTTTGCACAGCATTTCATATTATTAATTGTGCCTGCAGTTTCCAGACTTAAGGTTTGTAAGGAGTCTTAGTTAAATGTGTAACCACACATACCTGACTCTTGAAAAGGCTAAGGTGTCCAACGTACATCTTTCAGCTAAATTATCCAATAATCACACAATCACAGAATTGTTTAGGTTGGAAATGACCACTAAGACCATCAAGTCCAACTTTTGACTGATCACCACCTTATCAAACTGACCAGAGCACTGCGTGCCATATGAAGAACTTTCTTGAAGACTTCTGCAGATGACAACCACCATCTCCTCTTCCAATCTCTGACACTTTTTTCCATGAGAAAATTCTTCCTGAAAATAGTATTTAAGTTTTCACACCTTTTCTTGCCTTTTCTTTAATAAGCAGTGCAATGAAATGGCTATTAAAAACAAGGATGACCCCAAAATACAGTGTAAATAGTTGTTTTCACTTAGAAGCACAGTGTAAGGAAAAAATCAACCACATGACTGAGCTTGTGGCAAGAATAAAGAAATATTATCTTTTGAAGTACACTTTGGTATATGCTATTTTAGTTATAATTATAAAAATTGCAAAAGATGAAAGAGTAAAGAGTTTTTTAATATCTTGTGCACATGTGGCTGTCATCCACAGATAAACTAAACCAATAGTCAGTTGCAACTCTTAAGCATGTTTTGATGGCATAATTTTAAGGGAGGATAAATAATTAGCCATCAAGGAAAAGATAAATGAACTTTACTTTATTTTGTAACCTGAAATACATGCTTGTATCAGATATGGACAATATTTTAATTTTACCTGATTACTTTTTAATTTTCTTCCTTTAACCTTTTTCTTCCCCAGCTTGTTTTTTTTACAAAATATTCAGTGAAGTCCAAAATTAAAACCAGTGAGCACAGAAAAAAAACTATCTTTCAAATATTTAAATTTGTTTTATGAGTGAAGAGACTATCCCTTTTAAAAATTAAAACAGTAACACTAAATATAAAGCAGGCTGAGAAATGTGACAGAATTAAAGCTCTCAAGAAATTTAGCTCTATGCATGAGGCACAGAGGTGTACTTGCTGAGAAAGACTCATATGCAAGTATATGCATGAGCATAAACATTTTTATTTCCCACAAAGCTCTGTCACATGCACTGGTGTTTCAGAATTGATGTAGTCACTGTGTCCTGAGAGTGCCAACAATGCACAGAGTGCATTGTGTTCTGCTGTGTCCAACATTTCCATTTAAAAGGGTGGATTCAACCTGAATGTTTATTACACTAGTGATAATGGTCTAATATTCATTGAGCAGGAGGTGTTCACATCATAGAAAGGTATTCATGATATAAATCCAGGCTGGGATTTTCTACATTTTGTACAGTGCACTGCCTCATAGTTACAAGAGAAATCATTTCTCTCTTTCAGTAGTCCTATGAGTGAAGTTTTTTACATTAAACCAGAAAATACTACATTTTACTTCTCACTAGAATCCACTAATTGGCCTAGGGCAGAAAGGAACAGCACTATTCTCTCACTAGCCATTTTCACTTCTGTTGTTCTCAGTGACAATTCGAGCTAAAACCAACACCTCCCCTTCCCTCACAGAAAATCTACTCAGAAGATCAGCATACCCTAATATACCTCTCCAAGCAGTGAGCTGAATTCCAGCTGTCTACATGGATCTACATGGGGAATTCTACATTTAATTTCCCTCCTACATTTAGAATTAAAAGACCAGACAGGCTCTGGATAATTACAGATAACAATACATGTAAAGCTTGTAAGCCAAAGAAAGTAACAGCAAGATATATTTAAATCAATATAATTGGTAAAATTGTAGAGGTTGGTGTTCTTCTGGTATAGATTTCTGGAATGCTATAATTTGCACAGGAAGAATGTTAGTTTGCACAGAAAGAGACTGAAACAAAGAAACAAAAAAAATTACATTGGACAAAAAAGCAAATACCTTGAAGTATTACATTGAAGGTCTATATACCAAAAAATATTTTTATTTGTGTGTTTGGCTACTATACTGGAGATACATAATTTTATTTTTAGCAATGATTATGACTGTGCTTGTGCTACCTGTAAGACAGTAAAGTCCCTCCTTGCCCATAAACTCCCCCTCTTTTAATCTGATTCTTTGTAATACGTTTGAAAAATAACCAGCACCTGATAATATACACAGTAATTACATCATCATCTTGAAGGCTTGTCCCAACTCCTTTCACAGCTCACGTTTCCACTGAAGGTAAATTCAGCTCTGTGAGGCTAATCAATACTATGAGGATTTATGGTATTACCCTGGATCATAACTGAGAACAACTTAATGCCATTTATTATAATTCAAAATATACATATCACTTAAGATAACAAAAGCTTCTTCACACTTCAGTAAAAGATAAACATATCTTTTAAAATGTAACACCAAACGTAACACCAATATCCATTTCAGTATCATAAGAAGGATTACTAAATTCATTTACTAGTGTATATTGGTCTATTCTGCTGACAAATTAGTTTTTGAAAATTCTAGGAAACACATGAGGCAAAAATTCTTCAGCTAATCTATTTTATTATGCCATGCAAAGAACCGATTAGGAGTTCCTTGGCATTTTTTTCCTTGTATTAGATTACCTTAATTCTCATTTTGTATGTTGTATGGGCAATTCTCATTTTATGCTTAACATAGACACAAGTCAGAAAAAGCAAAACCCAATAAACCTGACAGATCTTCCTGTACTTTAAGGTTCAAGTTTACATTAGATGCTGAGAGAGAGAGCTGAAGCTTTTAGCTTTAATGCATTCTCCAAACTGGAAAACAGCAAAAATGAAGGGGTAGCTATGAAATTTATATTGCAGTTAAGCATATTCCTCATAACTCCATATAGACCTGAAAAAATGCTTAGAAGGGAAAAAAACTGTCACAGTGGTTGTTCATAAGGTTTGTGGATCTGGTTTTGTTTTGAGGATGTTTTGTTTGTTTTCTCTTTTTGTTGGGTTTTTTCCCCTATGGGAAGAGAACTTGGCAAAGACCAGATTGTGTAGCCCTGCCTCCTGACATCCCAGATCATCACTTCATGTAGTCACATTCTGAAATCTGCAGTTTAAAGTAGGCAAGGATTTGCTCCAACCCCATGTCACTTTTCACCTGCACTTCTTTGAAGCTCCTAGTGAAGTTACAGTGCCCCAGTCCCCAAAAGCAAAGATGTATGGCAGGGATATCAACACTCTGCGTGTACTGACAGCATCAGTTGTGAAGTGACAGCATGAAAAGCCGAGCCTAAGCTCTCTTCAGAACTGAAAAATGAATCAAGCTGTTTGTCAAGACCGGACAGGAAAAAAAAAGCAATGATTTTCTCTGGAAGGGAAAAAAAAAGGATTGCAAAAATGCCAAGGTAGATGGCACCAGGATGAGCAAAATGGGTAGCTTCATTTACTGAGAGATAAGGACAATGACAGATCCAAGGAGGTCCAAAGTGTAAGTGATGTCTGATGTCCTAAACTATCTGAAGCAAATCCAGAGGGATAAAATGACACTTTTTTTGTGCAGGTCTCAGACTTCTGAACACAAGTTTTTCTTCCCTGATTCCTAGAGAACAAATATTTTGAAATGGCTGATAAAGATTATGGTCCTTCGAAACCCAGTGTTCCAATACTTTACCACATTAACAACCAAAACTATGTCAAAAGTATGTCAATCAAAAAATGGGCAAGAAAGTTTTCCCAAGTCAGTAAGGAGACAGCTTAAATTCTTCTTCATTTAATAGATTTGTAAGAGTATCTTTTCCAGACCAATCAAGCTGAAGAGCATAAGCTACCTGGCAGTCCACAAGTACTCAGTACCTTTGAGTGAAGCACACCATGACTGTACCTGCTGAGGCATCAGGCGCAGTAGAAAGGAGAGTGTAGCTTGTTATATGTGACTGTCTCTCTACACTATCTGTGAGAGAGAGCAAAAAGAGGGCTCCAGCTGTGAAGCTGCTGCATAAATTCTCTCATGGATTTCAAGTCTGAATGTGTCAGAAGCCAATGTATACACATTATCTTTTGGGCCTCTTGTCTTTTGTAAGATGCAGCCCATTTCCCTCCATTGTGTTAATCCTGCAGTCTGATGCATGAGCTATGTCTTCCATATCTTCATTGACTAGGCTCAAAATGGAAAACTGCTCATGAAAACAGAGGTCCCTAATGTATTTCCAAGCATTTTGAATCTACCATTGACTCCTAGAGGAACAATATTCTGAAACATTGTCAAGGCTGAGTGGACAGTGTTGATGACTTAGGAAGCCTTTGTACCAGCTGCCCAGCTCTACCCTTACATTATAGAGAAACCACAGCTACCTCTTGTAAGATAGTTTCTCCATCATTTCTGCTATTCTTAGCAGGCCCTATTACTTAAAAAAATGAATAAAATCTATTAAATTGTTTCTACTGTACCATACACAGGTTTGAATAATTGGATTTTTTAAGACGGACCCAAAATTTTAGATGTATACATTCATTGCCTTATGAATACATAAGGCAATAAATTTGCAAGTGAAATTTAATGGTGTATCTTTTGTATTTTACTTAAACTTTGCCATATTTACTCACAGAAAAAATTATTTCCACAATAACTACACTTTCTTGCATTATTATAAATCTGTGACAACTGAAGCATGAAGTTCCTCATTTGGCTTGCTGCTGTCTGATGGTGGCAAATTATCCATTCCACAGAAGTCACTAAACACAGTATTGAAACTGACACAAAAGCGTTTCAATTATTGACAAGTGGCACTTGTGAAATAACCCCCACTATTCTCTGGATATGTCTCTCATTTCCATGGAAAATTCATATGTTTATGTAGACATGCTTTTTTGGGAACAGGGACAGTGGGGTCGAGGAACCCTCAGCAGGTTTTCTGATGACACCAAGCTGTGTGGTGGGGTCAACGCGCTGGTGGGAAGACATGGATCCAGGGGAACCTGGGCAGGTTGGGAAAGTGAGTCTGTGTGAACCTCACGAAGTTCAGCCAGGCCAAGTGAAAGGTTCTGCACCTGGGTGAGGGCAATCCCAAGCACAAGTACAGGCTGGGTAGAAAATGAACTGGGATCAGCCCTGAGGAGAAATACTTGGGTGTGTTGGCACAGAAGAAGCCATGAGCCAGCAATATGTTCTCTCAGCCCAGAAAGCCAGTCCTGTTCCTGGGCTGCACCCAAAGAACTACGAGCAGGAGGTCAAGGGATGGGGTTCTGCCCCTCTGATCAACTCTCACGAGACCCCCACCCCCAGCTCTGGGACCCCCAACAAAAAGAGGACATGGACCTGTTGGAGTGAGTCAAGAGCAGGCCATAAAAATCATCAGAGCAGCTCTCCATGAAGGCAAGCTGAGAGAGCTGGGGCCGTTCAGCCTGGAGAAGGCTCTGGGGAGATGTTACAGCCCTTTCCAGTACCTAAAGGAGACCTAAGAAAGAGAGGGACCTTTTACAAGGATTTGTAGTGATAAGATTAGGGGGACTGGCTTCAAATTTAAAAAGTGCTGGTTTACCTTGGATTTTAGGAAGAATCTCTTCCCTGTGTGGATGGTAGGGCACAGGAACAGGTTTTACAGAGATTTGAATGGCCCATCCCCTGTAGGGGCTCAAGGTCAGCTTGGAGCAGTCTGGTGAGTGGAATGTGTCTCTGTCCATGGAAGGGGGCTTGGGACTAGATGAGGTTCCCTCCAGTGCAAATCCTTCTATGATTATATTGAATTGTATGTGTCTCCCGGACCATACTTGCTGCAGAAAGTGTTTTCTTCTGTGTCTCAGAGCTTGAAGACTTACATTAATTTTTAGGCACTGAAATCATCTATTCATAATCTCATCCTACCAGGTTAAAAGTCAGGCTTTTCAAGATTATGTAGTGATAAAAGAGAAATTTTTCATTTACCAGACACCTGGAGGTGAAGAAATGCATTTGAAAAGTAGGAGGGGCAACAGCTGAACAAAACAGATGTGAATAAAAAACAATGAGATGAAATATAGCGGTATACTTCTGAAATGAGAAATATCAAACCTATGATTTACAGTGTATCTAAAAAGAAAAAAAATATTTTCCATCTTCGGTATTTGTATGTCATGATCAGTTTTACAGTAGCTGATGAATAGTAGAATATAATGCATATTTTATAAAACATAGAAAACAAATTATCTTCTCCCAAAGAATTTCACAGACTTCTAATTTATTATTTCTATAAATTAAAGCAGTATTTTGACTAGCTCTACTTTTATAAATATTTCAGACAGTATGATGGTACCAGCATTGGTTTTTCCTGAATTATCTTTTTGCTATATTCATTTGAACAGAATATATTTTTCTAGCATTTTGGGCATTCCTGAAAACTAAAAAATACCTTTTTAAAAATTAATAATATGCAGGTATGGGAGGAACTATGTTGCTCACAAGTTCAATACTTGTTCCATAGCTCCCTTTGCCCTATCTGTAAACACTCAATTAAAAATGATAAATCTTCTGTCTTTTCAAAGTGGTACCTCTGAAGGGAGAAATACATCCAACCAAATCCATCCAAACAAATACTGTAATTGTATGGATGAGTCCAGCCATTCTGGTATAACAATGAGATGTTTGGGTTTTTTTTCTCTTGATGCCAGAATGTTACCTTTTCAGAAACACCTTTACTCATAACAAAAATTTATAGAAACTAAACAGAGCAGAAAAAAACCCCACATCTGTTTTTCAAAATAAAAATGTTTTCAGAGCAGCAGAATCATTTATATACTTCCAAATATTTGCCTAGCTCACAGTGATGGACACCAAACCAAGATATCCATGTCTACAGGTTATTGAAAATCCACTTGTCAGATAAGCCATGGTGAGTGTCTCTTCATGCATTCTCACCTTATTTCTTTAAGTATTTAGTTTAATCCAGCTATGGTGCCTCACCCACAGGTTTACTCTAACTCCTGCACAGTCCATCTGGCTCACAGGAGTTTAATTGTTTCAACCTGTGTTCTGCTTCTCTCAAATCTAAAGAGGTAAGGCTGGATTCCAGTCAGTTCTCACCATAACCCTTGGGATTGACAAATAATTGAGCTGGACAAAGAAATTGCCCAGTGAAATAGAGGGCCCAGATTTCTGCAGTGCCAGTGAGGTCTGACTGGGGTGAAGGAGCAGATTGCTTAAACATAACAGAAATTAAGCTTTCACTGGCATGAATTAATCTTGCTAATGAGGAAAACATCCAGGCAGCTACTAAAAGTGAATAAAAAATAGGCACAAGAAAGCATCTTCCAGAAAGAGGGCATTACATAGTTCAGGAAATGAGACACTGAGATATGAATACCTCAGAAGTTCCTGAGCTAGAGCTTAAAAAATAGGTGGGTAAAAGGTCCCAAACAGCCTAGAAATAATCAGATCAAAAGATGCTTTTCTTATATGAGAAAAAGTGAGTTCTAAAAGTGAGTTCTAAAACTGAGTCTGACTTTCAACTTTGAAAGGGTAAAAAGAAAAATAAGCTGCACCCAACTGTACAACTGGTTTCTGATTTCAAACTATGAAGGTCCTTGAATTTAAGATAAAGGCAATGGATGCATAATCCAAAGGCATCCAGAAGATGTGTCCTCCTAAAAACCAACCTATTTTATATGGCTTCTGTTTTTCTTTATTTTCTAAATTATTTGTCCAGTCTCCAGCCCATGGAAATGGCTGTTTGAATAAATATTGGTTTTGTCTTGTAGTTCCTTAAATGCTGAGTTCTGAAAGGAAAAGAGGGTTGATCACAATGTACGTGCTACACACATATATCTTAATGTGCATGTGTATTTACATGTGTACACTGTTACTTTGTTCCTTTTGGCCAGCAGTGATATAATAGAGCTGAATTTTTTGTAATACAATAGTTTAAAAAGCCATACTCTTGAAGGTCAACCTGCTGCATGATTTCTGTGCTTAGTAATTATGGAATAATCTTCTCAAGATCCTAAATATCCTGGATGGAGGCTTTCTTATTTCTAGGCTAGTTTACTAAGAGTAAAGGTTGCTAGAAATAAAACATCTCATATGAACTTTACCATGGCAGTTTGTAGGGCAAATTGAAAAGCTCTTAAAGTTATTCTTAGCATCCTTTTATTCACACTGTATGTTTAAAGTAATGTCTCCCATTTTAGCCTATTAGACATGAAACTGAATTTTACATGAGAGTGGAAGTGTTATTTCAGCTAATATTATTTTCCCATTGATAATAATTTGTAGTTTTTGAAGAACAAATAATTTGAAAATGTAGAATCATTGTAAATAAATACTAATTTTGTGAAGGAACCTTATTATCATCTCATTCATATTTGTTAATTACATTTGCTGGTGTATACACTTATGGTTTTAAAGGTGTCTTTTAATTCTACCCCTACCCCCTACCTTGTAAATAATTGTATAAGGACATGAGCAAGTGTAAATCTGAGTTCTTTGAAATACAGTGTGGCAGATTCATTGCCAAAACAGATTCCTTTTTGTCTACTAAAACAGTAATTCCACAGATAGGAGGTATGGTTTTCTTTCCTCTTAGAAAATGCCTATGACTATTTGCACATATGGTATTAAAACCTTTACATTACAAAAATAAGAGGCAAGATTTTCTGGCAAGATTATCCTTATCTCATTCTAGGTATAGACTAGAATGAGGCAAGGATGATCTCATGAGAATGTCTTTTTCCTCAGGAATGCTCCAGTTCACAAATGACCCATCTTTTCTGTCCCCCATGAGGCATCATATCCAATCACTATCTGAAGCACAGCTGGCAAAACATCTCCCAAGTGTGGAACAGCTGCAGCTCATGTTTTTACTCAGGCTTCAAGTACCCTACTCACAAGGTGTAACAAAAACCACTATTTCACATTTGTGAATATTCAATTCCTGTACATGCTGGAAGCTGTTAACTCTGGTTCAAGTCTACTGAATCTAAAACAACAGTCAATTCTCAGACTGCTTTTTATTTATTCTTCCTTTTCTGAAGCACAGCCCTGTTTCCAAGATTTCCCCTGCCACAGACAGCTGGAGCTGTCACTCCATCCAAAACCCCCAAGAAGGGAGATCCTATATGCCTAAACAGGGAAAATGGGGAAACTGCAAAAAGGCTCAAAAGCAGCCATTTCTGATCTGACCTTAGCAAGTGGTTTCTGCTCTTCTTTGCACTGCTTGATCTCAAAGATGGAAATTTTGGCAAAACAGAAACTGAGGGGAGAGGAAGTCTCATGCCCTCTTATCCTGCCTCTGAGGCAGCTGTTAATCATAGGGTAGTGCAGTTTCCTGTACTTGTTGAGTCATTTATATGCCTCATTGGTTGGCAGGTAGACACAAGACACTGATGAATACAGTGATTTTTTTACCCAAGCACATGGAGAATAGCTCTATTCTGTACAAATAACCACATTGATATGCAAATTGAGATATTTGCTATTCATAAATACTTATTCTCATTTCAAACGTTTCAGGAAATTGACAAGAATAAACAGGACCACATGATTTTGGCACATCAAATACAAAAGAAATGAAGTAATAATGAATAAACGGACAAACTGTAATTGTAAGTAGGTTTGTTTCAAGCCATTATGTACAGCAGTTGCATTCACTGGAATAATTTTGATCAGAAAGAGGAAAGTGAATGAAAAACTATTTCTTCAAGAGGGCTCAGCTAGCTCTAGTTCACAGAAAAGATTTGAGTTAATATTCGATAAAACTTTGATCCCATTTACTGAAAAGGACTTCATATCACTTATGTTTGACTGCTTGAGCTGTAAGAATTTCAGCTACCTCTGAGTTGCCTTACAATTTCTCTCCTAATTTACAGATGCTTATCCTTAAAAGCAGTTAATACATTAAGATCAGGAGTCTATCATGCACCTGTGAAAACAATTTGCAATCTATACTCCTGTGGAAGTGTCTATACAATTAGTTTCTTTTCTTTCTTTAGCACAGTGTGCAAAATACCTTCACAATTATTTATTTCATTCAAAGTGAATAACCAGTACAAACTAATAATTTTCATATATATAGAAAGCATAATTATAAATAAGTCTTTAAAATAACATTATTTTTGACCTTTCATCATTTGACAAATTTCATACATTTTTCCATTCTAATTTGCAACAATAAATACTTTGAATACCCATTTTAGTTAATATCAGTGTCAATGAGCTCATGTAGCTCGTTAAAAACAAGTGTTCAAAGATAAATTTCTTCATAGTTTACCATGCAGTCCAATACACTTTATAACTTTTCACAAATTGATCATGAAGAGGTGGGTTTTTTTTAATGTTGGAATAATTTTCATGGAATAGGTGAGAACACCCTCCTGGGCTGCCATCTGAGTGCTCTGTGGCTTTTTTATGGCACTCTATGAATAAATACACTAACACAGAGCAGATAGCCTTTCTGTGGGAATTGCCTATTATGCCCCCAGTAAAATCTGACATTAAAAGGGTCACTGAAGTTCTTAATGTTGTTTAAAATCAATGAAAAGTATGAAAGGAGGCCTAGAGCACATTCCTGGTGCATGGAGGTTGAACATGTTGGGTTTGCAAAGAAGAGATTCAAGACTGATTTAAGGGCAGCCTCTTTCATCCTGAAGGTAGTCTCAGAGTTGATGGAATCAAATGTTTCTTCAAAGTGACATCACACAAAACAAGGGGAAATGACTACTAATTCAGCTAGGAGAGGTGCAGATGGGATTGGGTAAAACTTCTTCAACCAACATTTCTATGATTATGACTTTCCAAGACTACCAATGGGAGATAGCCAGACTGCAACAGGAGTTTTGCCTAAACCTTCTAATGGATCATATCTCACTGCAGCTTCTGTATTGCAAGATCCTGGAGAAGACAGACATGAGATCTAGCCACATTATACTGAGGAAGGATTCCTTGCATTATGCAAATGTGTGTCTGTAGAAGCATAAAGAGACTTTTCCCTAATGCACAGCGAGACTAAAACTGTCTCCAGCGGCTCAGAGAATAAACGTCAGATACAATTCAATTAACATAATTTAAATGCACTCATTTATGCAGAATAATGGTAATTTATACATTAAAATATGTAAATGGATAAAGTTATGTCATTTCACTAATATTTCAAAGCCTAGGGTAAAACTTGAGTTTATACATTTATCTCCCTCAAAACTTCATTATTTATTCTCTTCAGGCAAAACATAGAAGAGGTAAGAGATTTTTATAAAATTTCACCAAAAGAATATCCAGCTCTAGCCAAAGAATTAAAAAACTACATTATTGTAGTCTCTCATTTCAGTTCTAATACTTGGTACTGCATTGTAGTGAAACAGTTGTTTCTCTATGCCTGACTTTGAGCTAAATTTTGATATACAGATTCACTACAAGTGAAAACCCCTATATATATTTCTATTTATATGTTCAGTTTTTTAGTGTGTTGAAATCTCACTGTAATTTGCCCAAAGGAAATGGATGTGTTTTTTTTTTTTAAACCAACATGAAGCATATAGTACTTGAACAATTTGTCCTCATGTGTGGGATTTGGTGTTTTTGGGGGGTTTTTTTTGTTTTTTTTTCTTTTTTTCTTTTCTTTAATGGAGTGACGTCCCTCCATATTATCCCAAATCAGTATTCATATACCTTGCACATGAATTTACAAATGTACAGATGTGTTCCTTCTGAGATATGTCCCCAACAGATGTCACATGTGTGATATCTTCTAGCTATTGAATTATTCTGACTAAAAGTGGGAATATATTTTTCAGTCTGTGTCCATCATTTAAATTAAGCATGTGGATGGAACAATCTGAGTAAGTAAATGCACTCTTTTGAAGGAATGTGTTACACTTTATGTGGTAGATGTGCAAGAAGGCATAAAGCAATATTCAGAGAATAACAAGATTGCAGAAAGGTTCATGAGAAATACATAACTTATCTCTATAAGTAAATGCTCTGGAAGTTCATAAAACTATGGAATATCTTGTGTTGGAAGAGACCAACAAGAATCATCAAAGTCCAACTCCTGACCCTGCACAGGACACTCCAAGAATTCCACCATGTCCCTGGGAGAGTTTGTCCTTGTCCAAGCACTTCTTGAGCTCTGTCAGGCTGGTGCTTTAACCACTGCCCTGGGGAGCCTGTTCCAGGGCTCAGCCACCCTTCTGGTTAAAGAAGCTTTTTATAATATCCAACCTAAACCTCTCCTGACAGCTCCTGGTGTTCCCTCCAATCACAGACAGCAGAAATCAGTGCAGCCCCAAAGTGAGCTACAGACAAACTCAAGGCATAGAAGGGAGACATGAAAAATAAAAGACTTTGAATAAATATGTCAGGGCTATTGAAATAAAACCACTAGAATGATTGTGCAATACAATAGTTAGATTAACACAGAGTCATAAAAAAATATTAATTATACTTGATTATAATTTTTCTGAGTCATAGCAAATTCTTTAACAATTGAGCCAAAAAGCAATGCATTGTCACTATTCCAAGATGCTGTTAATTTTTTTTTTCCTAATCTTAAATTTAGATAAAAAGTCTGGGCTTTTATCTACTTCACCCTAGGTCTATAAAGTGGTAATTTTAAAAGAGTCCTGATGTTAAACAAAATTCATTATCTGATATTCTCACACAAATTTGGGATTGTCAATCCTCTAGCCAGAGCATATTTTAATCCTCTCACTATGCCTGTCTATTATGCCAAGCCAGCTGTACTTGGACAGTGCCTTGAGAAGATCCAAAAGCATTCTTCAGTGATAGGACTAGTGAGCTGAGGACAGAAGAGGTTTATATATATTTTAATTAAAATTATTTTTCTTGTACACAAAATTAAATCACAAAATATTACTGAAAATAATTTCAGCCATTGACAGAGCCCAAGCCACAACAGATATCCATGGAAGAATCCCTAGATGATGTAAATTGTATCCTGTGTTCTCCATAGTGTAGTGCAGAAGGTGTTCTGTTCTTCAGAAATACACCCAGCAAGCTGCATTGGGGTGAATTTTATTTCATGTTAATATTCAGCTGGCATCGCCTACCTGCAGTAGAGGAAGATGCAGCTCATATAATTTATTTGGCTGGTTCTTTCTGTTCTGTTCCTGTTAGTTCATGAACACATCACTGGATAAGAGGGATAAACTGCAGCTTAAAAAAATTTGGCTAGGTAACACCAATTTTCAACTCACTAGCTCTTTATCAGCTTGAAATCTTGGTGATTCCTAATTGTGGTGATTCCTTTTACCTCTCCAGGTCATATTTCAATCTAGTACTAACTCTGATCTGAAGAGCAGAGTACATGATTACCACACTAATGAAGATACCTTTAGTCTGCCTGAATCAGCAGTGTGAAATTAAGGGCCAGGAAGTGGGACAGCTCCCAGCTGTTGCATGAGCCACTATATAAAAAATGGCTACAAATGCATCCATGTCAGCACTAAAGGTACAAAATTATGGCTGCAGCAAATCCTTTATCACTGCAGCCTTCCAGTACTTACAAGAAACATGGAGAGAGACAATTTATAGGGGCCTGTAGTGACAGAACAAGGGGTAATGGCTTCAAATAGACAGAGTAGGGTTAGGTTGGATGGAAAAGAAATCTTTACAAAGAGGGTGATGAGGTCCTGGAACAGGTTTCCCAGAGAAGCTGTGGATGCCCTATCCCTGGAAGCAGTGAAGGCCAGGTTGGATGGGGTTCTTAACAACCTGGTCAAGTGGAAAGCATCCCTGCCCATGGCAGGGTGCTTGAAACAGGATGAACTTTAAGGTTCCTTCCAACCCAAACCATTCAATTATTCTAAGATTTAGAGCACTGCAACAATCTGGGAAACAGGTTATGCTAATTAAAACTACTTTTCTCAGCTTATTTTGCTACCTCCCTTCCATTCATTCTTGTGTCGTATGTAGTTTCAATTTTATTATGTCATTTTGCCAGTTATTTTCACTCATACTCTGAGCCTTTCTTTCAATCAGTGTATTGAATGCTCACCTACTCCAGACTTGGATCTACTACATAAGGGAACATAGACACATCTCTTTCCATTATCCACAAGGACCTCTCGTACTGGGGTGGCTTGGACCGATGTCTCACTTGTGGAGATGTTTCAGAGCTTTCCTTTTCCTCTTTAGTGGAGTTTGGGGTTTCTCTGCAGCCCAGAAGGGGCCCTGGTACTGCTAAGAAACCCAGTACCAGTACTACCACTGAAGAGGAGAAGGGAGATGAGGTGTCCTCAACATGTTCTCCCTCTTAACAGTAAATTCAATTTAATATTCAATTCTCAATTGAAAGCTTTTTTTTTTTTTTCACTGAGCTGCTTTTGGTTTTTTATGTTATATTAACTTTTGTAGCTCTACTAAGAGTGAAAAAGTGTAAAAGAACACATTTTGTGTGAGATATGGTACATAAAGTTCTTTTAATTGGAGGTAATACACAAAAAGTACTTTATGATTGTCTCACAGGTAAGAGATTTGTTTGAATTAGTTGATTGCTGATTTAATATTTCATAGTCAGAACACATTTTACATGTCAAAAGACAAAATTACTTAAGATGTAGAATAATCCTACATGTGTATTTTAACCATCTAGAAATTAGAAATGGGTCATTTGTTTTGAGCTTGTGCCACACATCAGCTATCCTAAGAGCATTAAAGGGTAACTAGAAGTGTCTCATTTACTCATTAACTGGTACTAGGAGTAAGAAATAAGTCTCCTGCTCTGAACAGAATTAATGTTCTATGCAGCCATCACCACAGAAAATGAAAAGCCAAATGAGCAGCAGCACCACGTAAGTACAGAAACAGTATTGACAATTAATTATCAGGAAAACTGAGACACATTGAGAATTGAGGGAAAAAAAACAAACCTGTGGCAACTTTCAAAATAGACAGAATTCATGAATAGAATTCCTAGCCAGCATCTTAATTTTTTTTCTTTAGAAAAATTGTTCTACCCTTTAAAAATATTTGCACCCTTCAAGCTTCTGAGGAAAAAAAAAAAAAAAAAAAGGAAAAAAATTTAAAACTGGAAAGGAAAACCTAAAGACTTTGGAGCAGAGAGAAATGGTAGCAACGATTCAAAAATTTCTTCTATGTTAAAGACGTTTATTAAAATATTGTCTATAATAGGCTTTTGAAACACTTTCTCAAAATTTGAAAACCTTAGAAATCAAACTTGTAGAACAGCAACAGAAAAGCAGGAACATGTGCCAATAGATTGATAAACTCACCAAAGAGTAGCTTCTTAAAATCAGGAAAGCCCAATGATAAGGGATCGGTAACATGAGTTCAAAGACAATAGTCTTCTGGTTTTGATAGTTCAATTATAGCACTCTGATTAGATTGAAGAAGGAAAAATACACCTGTCACAGACATATAATACAGAGATAGTCTTAAATCATCAAGAAAAATTTCCAAATTTTCGTTCATTCCCAGAAGTTGCTTCGTAGAGGGAAGGTAAAAGCACAAAAATATTTGATGTAACCAGAGTCTGATATAACAGAAGACACTACAACTAGAACTGTATTTATAACCTTCAATATGTGTGTCAGGGAGTATTCCTTAAACTGCTAGCTGCCCTCAGAAATAGATGATCCAGGAATACACCTTGCTTCCTTACTGCTTGGTGAATTATAAGAAAAATAATCTCTATTTTTACCCTCTTTTACAGAAATTTGGATAATCTGATCCAATCTCCACTCACATGACACAGATGGAAAAACATATATCTTATTTCAATGTGTCGTGCTTGTTAACATAATCATAAAATGGTTTGTCTTGGAAGAGACCTTAAAGATCATCCAGTTCCAAGAGTCTGCAATGATCAGGAATGTCTTCAACCAGAGCAGGTTCCTCAGAGCCCGATCCAACCTGGCCTGGAATGTTTGCAGGAATGGGGCATTCACCACCACTCTGGGCAACTTTCTGCAGTGTCTGACCACCCTCTTTGTAAAGAATTTCTTCCTACTGTCCAATGTAAACAGACCCTTGTCATAGCAGAAGCAGGCTTGGAACAGAGAAAATCTGTGAAAACCATGAAGCAGTGTTTGTAAGAAGTTCTCACACAGTGAATCTAAACAACTCTCTGCTCCCAAGACCAGCTTAACATCAACATGCACAAAGAATGTGAAACAATAAGACAGCACCTTGCACCTGCAAGGCTGTACGTGAGAGTCACTCTAATTGGTTAAGATAATTGTTTATATCTTTTACCCAATGAGGTTTTGTTTTCCACAATCTATGTTATATATTGGAGTGTGAATTATTAATAAAAACTCTCTTTGCCTTGATGAATATAATGGAGTCTATTTTGTGTCGTTGGACTCGACAGTGACAAACCCTCTTTTAGTTTAAAGACATTACCCCTTGCCCTGTCAATCTGATCACCTGACCTTGTGCAAGCCCTGGTGAAAAGTCACCCTCTTGCTTGTAGCTCCTTCAGGTAATGGAAGGAGCTCTAATATTTCCCTGGAGCCTTGTCTTCTCCAGGCTGATCCCTCTGATCACCTGGGTGCCTCCTCTGGGCTGGCTCCAGCAGGTCCCTGTCCTTGCTGTGCTGGGAGCCCAGAGCTGGGTGCAGCCCTGCAGGTGGGGTCTCAGCAGAGCGGGGCAGAGGGGCAGAATCCCCTCCCTGCCCTGCTGCCCACGGGGCTTTGGCTGCAGCCCAGCACACAGGGGGTTCCTGGGCTGCAATTGCACTTTGCCAGCCAGCTTATGTCTGGCTTTTCATCCATCATGATCTTTTTCTCGAATATAAAATGAAGCAAAAACTTCCAGGTCATTCTTCCTTGGTACTACCACAGGAACACATACAGCATTACGTCTTTTATTTTTTTTTTCCCCTATTTTTTTGGCTATTTGCCCACCTGCATTCCTCCTCCTTATATGCACATCTTACACTCTGTCTGATTTGAGGCTGTTATGTACTACAAAATAAGGAATAATCAAGATTTTCTCATGGTAATTGATTGAATCATGTTGTTTTTCAGAACTAGGAAAAAAACCCAAGAAACCAGAAATAAGAAAAGGTAAAATTCTTGTAATGTTTCTGAAATACATTAATTATCAATATCTACTTTTCCCCCTTTTTGTTGACCATATTTTATGTTTTTTGGTTTCCTAGCTGCCATAAACCTGTGTTCTCCTGAGGACTAACTCAGAGTTATGATACTTATCAAGTATCATAGTGAATCGAGATACTTTTAAATCACTTTCTTGGATTATTTTGTCTGAGTTTACTACTGCTCTTCTGTACTGCATTATTCCCTCTGTTCATACTGTTCCAAAATGAGACTGGAATGATTTTGAAGGAAAAAGAGAAATTAAAAAAATATAAAAAATACGTGTGATGTAGGTCAAAGGCAGTGTGTAGACTGAGGGGTTGGCTCTGTTTGAACTTCCGGAAGCATGACTGGCCATTCCTCTGGGAACAAAAGAGTTTCTTTTACTTGAAATCCCCACAAAGAGGCATTGAAAAATTACAAGCAGTAGGAAC
The DNA here is from genome assembly GCA_013400775.1 of Chaetops frenatus. Classification (NCBI taxonomy): domain Eukaryota; kingdom Metazoa; phylum Chordata; class Aves; order Passeriformes; family Picathartidae; genus Chaetops; species Chaetops frenatus. The sequence goes on along the minus strand of VZTR01016442.1, from coordinate 131,507 downwards.
CATGAACTGTATTTCTTCTGCTGCTTTGCAAAGCAGTGCCATTAACTTAGTTTTTCTTTTGCTGAATATTTTTCTCTTTTTGTGTCAGTCTAAGCAAAAACACTGTACTGTCCTATTGTACACTACCAGCTAAGCTGGTAAAACAATTAGACAACATGAGCTGGTTGGTAAATTGGTAATTTACTAGTGCTTTGTCTTGTGGATTCCTCCCCAGAGATTTGAGCTGACCTAGCAGTAAGGTACAGCAAATATCCGTAGCCTCATGGCCTTTGACAATAGGAAAATCTTCAAAATGTGAGTCCTTACATTTACCCTCTACATTTGCCATAGAAATTGATCTTGTAGAGGAAAATCTATGATCTTTCATCCAGGACTCTATGAGAAATAAGCATTTTTGTTTAACATCACTCCATCTTCAGGTCTTCAAGTTCATGCAGAAGACCCAGAGACCCAGCCTTCTAGACCTCAGTAAAATAAAAGTCTTTCATCCACTCAAGAAAGAGTTTTATGATGTGTGGTTATGTTTGTCATCTGACTTCCAAAGCCAAACAAATATTGCCAGAACTTCCAGTTATTTGCTCCTTGAGAATCTATCCTTATATAAGGCTTTTCTTCTTTGGTAATACACACCACATGTTGTGTTCAACACCCAAATTAAACTTCTCATGGGTTTTTTTCCAGTTTGTCAGTAAGGCATCAAATTCAATTTTTCATGGTAATACTATCTCTTTTTCTGGAGTTCTGAAAGTATGTCTACTCTGCATTTCAGGCACAGAAGCAGTGGAACACGGTGATGGCAACTGCCCACACTTGAAGCCAGCTGGAAGCCAGCCACTTCCAAATCAGAAACAAAGTAGATACACTGGATAACATCAAAGCCGAGCTAATAAGCCCCTATGAGGAACAATGTACATTAGCTCAGGTTCATTGTCTGACACGCACAGCTTCCAGGCAGGTTAGCTAACTGGCAGAGCAAATTCACATCTGCCTGCAAAGCACTGCACAGACACATCTTTCATTAGAGCAGATAATAGCTGTCCCATTACCAGAGACTAGATTAGACACAAGATCCTATTCCCCAGCGTGGCTGCCCCTTCACACAGAGCCTGATCCACTGGGAATTCAGCCAACACTGAATCCTGTTGTCTTCAGCTGATATTTTCTAGTTCATTAAGCTTGTCTTGCTGTTTTTTTCTCCTACAGTACTATCCTGTTCAACAAATTCATTGGGGTGTGCCATGTAGTATTGGAATTTTTATTATACTGCAAAAACCAAAACATGAGGGACTCTTTATAAACTTGTCATTTTTGGAAATAAGCTTCTGTAAAGAAGCACAATTTACTTGGCAAAGGTTATGAATATTAAACCAGCAGATGTGTTCCTCCATCAATAAATTACAAATTCCCTAGCTGGTGAGTCTTTTTTTGTTATTTTTTTAGCATTTTGCAACCAGCGTTGTTGTTTCATAAAGCCTAGGTCAAGTTTGTGCTTTTGTAATGCTTCCAACTTGTTTGAGCAGGTGTGCTCTGCTCTCTTTTGGGTAGTTTGGCAAACTACCTCATGTCTGTAAATTTGCAACAGCTGTCTAAGCTTTGAAACATATGTATTATATAGTCTATAGACTGCATGAAATAAAATTATCAGGATGTAGCAAATTTATGGAGTCATTTCCTAAGATTTTGACTAATGCAAAATCCATTACTGCCTCTCCTCTATTGGACATTTTGCTGCATCTAGATTACAAATGACACATAAAACAATGCACAACCATGTGTTGTTGCTTTTTCTGTAGGTACAGGTACATGCTTACAAACAATGGCAATGTACCAGCAAACATTAGAACTCCAGTTTATCTTTATGAGTGTTAATTGAATGATTCTGGCCAAAAGAAGGTACAGCTCTCCCTCTCCTTGAAATGACTTGTAAAATGTTCCCTTGCACTGAATTGGAAAAGGCCTTTTTTTTTTTTTTTTCATTTTGTTTACATTGGAAAAGTTTTGTCTTGGTTCTGCCATGATCCAGCTATGAGTGGATGCAAGACACTGAAATACCGCAGACAACTCCCACAGTATTTTCTGTGCAGATTTTCAGTCCCAGAAATTTGAATAGTAGTCAAAGATTTTTATATTTACCTACTACTAGTTTAATCTACATTTTGTGTTGTCTCATTGTATGGTATAGACAGTGACTATACAATAAATCTGAGCCTCAGATGGACTAATTAATTTTAAATCATAAAAGTATATATCTCTAAAGGATACAAATCAGCATTATCTCTCTTCAATTTAAAAGACTGGTGAACTATAATGTTAACAGCTGCATGCACAATATTTTTTAATATAAATACAATATATATAATTTTAATGATATTCTATTACAGCTAATATATCCTATAAACTAAACATATAATGTTTAAATACATATAATGTATTTTATTTACATTCAAAATATTAAATATCCATTTCAATATAACTTCAGACTGCAGCCTTCATATGTGTTGTTCCCTCCAAAAATCCTGTCCCTCATATCCTCCTGCTAATTAAATACATATTTGTTGACCAATATTAAATGAGAAGAAACTATCTAACAGTTGATGCATTAAACACATTTCTCCCATCTCATTCAGTGAGCGTATCAGATCTGGCCAAAACTCAATTTCATAAAATGTCAATTTTTCACTGTCAAAATTCAATTTACTAGGAAAAGGACAAAACATTTAGAAACAAGCTACTCTTATCATTTCTTACAATAGTGCTCCCAACTTAGTAATTGGATTTTATCATTGCTTATCACTGTGTGTGGGAAGAAAAATACTATGAACAAAGAAAGAAAATAACCCTAGTATATACTTCAGGCTAGAACATTATCACACACATTTTAACTTCCAACCAAGTTATCTGAATTACTGATTACAGAAAGTGATGAGGTACTTTCAAATGCATTAAATCACTGAGAGCACCAACGTGCTCTATATACCTTCCCAGGGAGCTTGTGAAGAAAATATAGAACTTACTGTCAGGACTCCTCAGGTACAGAAAGCAAGGAGGATGTTTAATAGGGACTCACCTTCCCATTGCAGACTTTTCTTGGGCTCCAGGGAAGTTGTTTTTGGCTGGCTGACCATTGCCCTGAGGAGTTCAAGCACAGCATTTCCACCCTGCACTCCAGGGGCACCTCCTGAGTCCAGCCAGCAAATCTCTTCCCACAGCTGATTTTGATTTTGCTCATTAGAGCTGGGGCTGCACAACAAATTCCACCTCTCCAGCTCTTGAGCTATGACATATGGAGCTGGCAATATTTATATCACAGAGTGTCTGGGTTATGAACTGCAGAACTTCAAATTTTTCATCCAGCATTTATGAGATGTCTGATTATGAGAGAAAATCTAAGAATCAGGGTACAATCATATTTTGTCAGTTGACCATTACTTTGGTCACAAACCCCATTCAGAGTGTGTTCATTTTTCCGTAAAGTACTGTGCAGTAGAGGTGACATGAAATAGTATTTGAGTGTATCTTAAAAGTTACTAGATTTTAGCTTTTGTTAACGGTCTTTGCCACTTTTTACATATAGGGAAAGTCAGAGATGAACTTCTGTTGCATAAGTAAGGAATAATGCTTAGTATATCTCATACCTAAAAGATTAGGCCTGCTTTATCAATAACAGAGAAATTAATTTGTTTTTTCAAAGTGATTTGTTCATGGCCATCCCATTGCAGCAGTGCAGATGCCTTTTTTCCCCTCAAATATGATTTCACAGAGTACACCTGATTTACCTTGAGTGAAGGTTAAGACCTAAGAATTTTTTCCAGAAATAATGGCAATGTTGGAAAAATCTGTCCTATAGCCAAAAAAATTGCTCTCATTGAATTTTGTAATAGTCAAAATAGTAGGAGGACACCAAACTATATTAACTCAGGCTAGGACGTATGAGAAGAGGTTCAATTAAATAATTTGATGCATTAAAAATTTCTATTTACTCTAAAATGACACTATTAAGCATTCAATTCAAAGACCAGGATAAAGTACTTAGCATAGTTAAAATCTGCTTCAAACCTACAAAAGTAATTCTTGTACAATTTCTGTATGGTTGGAGATGCTTTGATCACTATACCTATTATGCATGTATTTGAAGAATTATGTCGGTGGTGTATTTCCATTCACTGACACATCCTTATATGAAATATAACATCCTATGAAATTTACAGTATTTTTTTTTTACATGGATGTAAAATAAAAGTGGTTTTAGATACAGAGAAACTGTAAAATGTTTCCATGGGATCTCAGAAGGAAATAAAAAATCCATCTGAGCACGCAAAACACAAAGATTCCCATTGACCTGAATAAGATTTGGGATTAATAGATAACCTTGTACAAGGTGGCTCACAGCAACAAAGCTGTAGACCACTGTGACCCATTTTACAGTAGAGAAATAAGCTTTCCCTACAGGTAACACTTAAATCTCTGCAAAGCAATGATGTAACTCTCTCTGCAGGGCAGTTGCACTGCTCCTTGCAAAGGAAGAAAGCAGTGACGTGCCAAGCCACGTCACCTGTGGGGAGCCCGTCTGTGGTCTCTGTGTGCAGACTGAGAGCAGATGGAAATTCCTGCTAAAGGAGTGGCAGAAGTGCTGCAGAAATCAACAGTGTAGTTTCAGAACAGTACAGCAGAAATTAATAGCTTCACAATAGTTTGTCTACAATTTCTCAGTGAAATGCCTGGAATAGAAGACAGCCTTCCTTCTTAGACATTTCGGGTGTCTGAGACACAAATGAGTTCACTCAAGGTCAGCTGATAATCATCTATGCTTGGCAGTGACACCTGTGATGTCCTGCTGTCTGAACAAGCCCACTGAAAGGAATGTTTTGGCACCCTGTGACACAAGACAGACAATAAAATTTGTGCTGTATTTAGAATTCCAAAGCAACAAACAAGAAATTTAGGGTTTGGCTATAGATACCCCTAAAGGCCAGGGGAAACTGATCCTGAGGGGAAGTCCTCACAGATATCTTAAAAGACAAAACCTTGTATCGGCTCATGTAATCCCACACTTTGGAATCCCAGCCCATCTGTTGTGACCAACCTCTGAGGTAAGGCAGTAGTAAAGGATTAAAGTGAAACAACACTAAATAACCAACATAACAGCAGCAATAGTGTTAATTTTAAGGGATCTGGAATTGTTGGAAAAAGGGGTGTATAGCTGTGCTGGGATTTGTGGTTACCTTAAGAAAGCAGAGATAGTAAGAGAAAGATAGAAAAAGAGATAGGTAGGATTCAGCAGCCATGGCTCCAGTGATCTGTGGATGATGTTGGTCATTGGCTGTGGTTACAACTCACAGTGCTGATCTGCCAGGGGTGGGGACATGGCATACACAGCAAAAAAGAGAGTTTATCAAGGAACACCCCAGTACCTCTGTCAGGAGGAGTTCTGCTGGGGCATGCATGGTCTTCCCTTGGGAAACTCTAGAGAGGGGCTCTGTGTACAGGGTGTAAGTTTGCAGCTGGGCAGTGGTGTCTTGCTGCACAGGAAGGAGTGGCAGAAGTGAGAAACATTATCCTTCCTCTGCAGAATCTGCTGCTTACTGGCTGCTCCTCTTTATTTGGTCCAAAACCATCTCTTTTAAGACTAATTTTAACCATAGGGCCCACATAGATTACCAAATCACCCTAAACTGGCTGCTATTGACCCTGCTCTTGCTCTGAGGAAAAAACTGTATTGCTAAACTCCTCCAAAGATGAATGCACTGAGAAAAAGGGGATAAACAGAAAAAGTTCATAAAATTTATAGTGTAAAAGATGCTATTAAAAAGAAAAAAATGTTCTGATTCTTTAAAACTGTCTGGAAAAGAAAGTTAAGCCTTCATATCAAGACTCAAAATCTTACAATTGAAAAGGCCAAACAGCTCACATTTGGCCTCAGAACCATGAGATGATCATGTATGTTCAATGTTGATCCTTCCTGTGAATTTTTTCACTGCAAGGATGGTGAAAGGCACTTTCAAAATTTTTCTTCATAATCTTAAAAAGCAAAAAAATAATTCTTAAATTCCACTGTGAGGAATGTCAGATAAAGTACTGTAAGGTGTCCTTCATAAAATTGTCACTTAACTTTTCATTATGCTCTGTAAATGAAAGTGCCTCACAATACACATAAGATAATGTGTCAATAACAGGATAGAATTGATTTTTTGTCAATTCCAAGTAGAAATTCTTCATGAGACATTAGTAAACACAATGCTTTCTCCTTGTAACACTTCCCTTGTTGTAGGCAAACAAAGATATATTCAAAAACTGACCATTTACTATTTGCAATTATGAGGATAACTGTATTTTAGACATATCTTTTAATAACCTATTGATGAAAAAAATTAAAACAAGGAGAAGCCACTTCTCCTTATCATGAGCCTTGTCAATAATATTTTTTCAGCGCAAAATATGTCAGTACATTTGAAGAGTTGTTATGCAAATTCATGACAGATTAGACTAGCATGATAGATAAAATTTTGTTCTTAATTGACAAAGCATTGCTACCAGATATTCCTAAAACAACACCATCTTCTAAAAGTTCTTGTTTCCTACCAATGCCACTGTTGTTAGTTCCCAGCATACCCTGAGCTTGTTACCAGTGGGCTTTTGAAAATCAGAGAGAAAAATGGGTACCTCGTAGGCAAGAATGACACATGTGCAGGATTATTAAAGCAACCAGCGAGACTTAATCTCCCATAATCTCCAAAGATAAACTAGAATCTATTTACAAGCAATGTACGAGAAGGAAAGAATGTAAATGAACATTATTCACCAAACTCTCAGTTTATGTCCCCTGTTTAAACACCTGCATGTATGTTTAATTACATGAAGAGGAAACATTTGCAGAAAAGCAAACAAAATATCCCCTGATAAAAAAAACCCTCACTTGCACACACATAGTGTGTAAGACTTCTTTCCTCTGTGGGTTCCCACATGCCCCACACATGTGTTTTATACCATACACTGCAGCACTCGGTTGATTAATTCTTGCCTGAGCAACACAATTATTCTTATAAATATACTTCCAGTGCAATACAATATTTATGTTCAGAAATTTTTTGGTGCTGTCTTGCAAACAGATGGCACTAATTGACTTACATGTATCCATCTACCAAACACTGAAGCTGTGTTCCCAAAGCATTGCCCTTTGCAGCTTTTTCTGCCTTTAGGTTGAGATTTGATTGCAGCAGCAGATCTTCAAACTGTAATCATATTTTTCAGCAGTGTGCATCACTTATTAACTTTCATTTGATTTCTCTCTGGCACCCACAGCTCCAACAAATGTTGTCTTCTTGTTCAGTTTTGTCAAAATCACAAACCTGGCAATAAATGCTGTAGGTGAGATTCTCACTAAATAAACAAACCCTTGAACTGTGCTGCAGTAGCTAAGGTGCAGCAAGTGTCCTGTCCTGTGTTAGAACTCAGAAACTGTAGGGGCTGAAAGAACTTGTCCTACTGGTTGTGAGATACTCAAAGAAGTAAAAGGAATTCTTAACCCCTGCATCATAACAAAATTTGCATATATACTACATCTTTTGATGCATGTTACAAAGTTTTTCTTTATTCTAGGATGACAAGGGGCTTTACTAGACACCTTCTGGTTGAGAGTGGGTGTTTGTTCCTTGCATTTTGTTTTGCAGAAGAAACATGTGGACTGATGTTAAAGCAAATGTATTGGCTTGGAAATACATAACTTCTTCTTGGATGGTGTCCAAACTATATTAATTACCTGCCTTTTCTTTTTCTCATTAGTGTACAAGAATGAAAAACAGGTTTATAACCTAGAAAGACAGATAAGACTTGCAAATGCAGCTAATATTTCATTACTTATATTTCTGGCTATATTATATAAAATGAAAATGAACCTGATTTCCAGAGAATAAAA